>VZTB01010076.1:224320-276035 GCA_013397245.1 Thryothorus ludovicianus
TTTTTTTTTTTTTTTTTTTACAATTACTGATTCTCTACAGTTTCATGAAATTCTAGTATTTTCTGTTGAATTGTTGGTCTTTATTTGCTGTATACTCTGTCAGGCTTGCTGTTGTAGGATGGTCTTGGAGCTCTCCCGATAACTCAAATTTTTTTATGGCAGCCTCCAGTTTGCTGCATTTTATCCCTACAACAAATCTCTTTGTCATGTATCCATTAAAATCCAGTTTTCAGGAATAATATGAAAAGCCAGGGAGGACTTGCTCTGAGAATCACCATTGTGGTTGAGGTGGAAGTGCCAGTGACCCTGTGGGGAGGGAGAGATGAGATCAGGTATAGAATAGCTGCTTGGCATATCCTGGAAGGCTTTACACAAAGATTCTAAACTCAAGCTAAAGGAAGTGATTATTTATAGAGTAATTTTCTCTTTGTTTGCTAAAGAAATTTTGACTGTGACTATCCAGCTATCCATACAGTCTCTGGCACAAAGTTGCATACCACTCACAGCAATGCATTTGCTGAAAGGAATTTCCCTACATGCTTACAAATGACATTTGTGCCCATCATTATTATGGCTGATGTTTTTCTGGCTTCATTCACTGTTTGCTAATGCTGGGACTCTACATCTATTGTTGGTCTCATGCATGTTTTGGGAATGGAGCTGCTTCTGTCCTGCTTTCAATACTTTTTTGTCTGCAGTGTGTGTAGTCAGACTTCACTTACTTGATTTGCCTGCTGGTTTGTAAAAATGAATTCTGTAGAAAAGTTATCCATATAGCTCCTGATAGCCTTCTAGGACATGAGTGCTGCTATTTTCATTTCCTGGGCTTTAGGTGGTAAAGAGCTCTAGTTTCTATTCAAGCTATGAAAAACATATATTGAGGACAGTGGTATCTTTGTGAGGAAGAATTCAAGAAGTAATGTTTATGGGATCTTGTAAAGAGGCTGCTGTTACATGGTTAATGAGCCTTGACGCATGCAGTCCTTTTCTGATTGAAAGGACTTTTGAATGGCACTAATAAAATTGCTGCCTTATAAACTGGAAAATCCCTGGCGGTAGTGTTCTGGTTTTGATGAGACACTAAATCTGGGGTGCCATTTTTCAGCTATGCAGCCTAAGTGTCCCTTTTGTGGGTTTGAAACTCCTCTGTGTGACCACAGCTTCATTGAAGGATGTTCGTAGAAGTTATTTGGCTGTAAAACTTCCTGATTTATTCTGTTACTATCTTGGAGATATTTTGCTACTGAACATTATCTAGGGGAAAAAAAAAGTAAACTGGTAGGCTGGGAATTACTACTAAACTGGTGATGGAAAATATCTAATATCAGTCTTAACTGGTGTCTGCAGATTACTGCTATCTTTTAGAAGCAAAGTGCTCCTCACATTCGAGGCTGGTAGCTGACATTTCTGAGAAGTTGTGGTTTTTGATTTACAGCTTATCAGAGTAAGGAGATACAAAGTAAAAGTGTTGATTACACATTTGTGATTTTATTTCTGAGCCAGTATCTCTGCCAAGTAGAGCAGTGAAGGGTTAATCTTGACCTGAATGTTACTGCCATAGTGTCTGATGCTATGAGGATTGGCACAAATTGTTTGGTGTTTGCCACTTTAATGTGCTTCCTCTTTTCTGCCTAATAATGGCTTCCAAATGCTTAACGGTCAGTATTTCGTTGGAGGTTTTGGGTTTTTTTAAAACTGCTTGCTAGTTTTGTTTTTTTTTTCATACTCTTGGCAGGCAAAACCTTGGCCTTATTGGAAGTTTGACAACTTTAGCAGTGCTTACTAACATGAAATTAAAGGAGAGAGAGGCATGCTCTGATGACCAGGGATTCAGAGTGTTTAGCATGTGCCTGTCTGCCTCTAGGAATTTGCAGGGCAGTTTGAGGCTTTAAAAATAACCTTTTCCTTTGTTTCCCCCTGTTCTCACAGGTCCCCAGTTTTAAAGCACCATGTCGCAAAGAGATGCAGATAAATACCTTTATGTGGACAAAAACATCATCAATAACCCCCTGACTCAGGCTGACTGGGCAGCTAAGAAGCTGGTATGGGTTCCCTCAGAGAAGAATGGGTTTGAGGCTGCCAGCCTGAAGGAAGAAGTAGGAGATGAAGCCATCGTGGAGCTGGCAGAGAACGGGAAGAAAGTGAAAGTAAATAAGGATGACATCCAGAAGATGAACCCCCCCAAATTCTCTAAAGTAGAAGATATGGCAGAGCTGACGTGCCTGAATGAGGCTTCTGTGCTTCACAACTTGAAGGAGAGATACTACTCAGGGCTGATCTATGTGAGTAATCCTGTCTGTGAACTCACTGTAATTGCTTTGCTCCTAATTGTGTATGTTAGCCTCTCATTGCCCCTAAACACAACTCATCATGTGACTTACCTTCTTCCCTCTACTTAAAATTTTTTCACTAAACTATGCCAATCTCCCTCTAGTTGATGTTGAAGCCTTCAAGGAATGCTATGGTAAATCTGGCTTTAATGTTTTAATGTCTTTGTTTGCAGGATGTTTTGAATGCCTTTTAGCTTTCTCTCAGCAAGACACAAGAGCAGTTGGATAGTGGTAAACAGGGAGTCTGACCTGAACCAAACCAAATAATAATAATAATAAAAACACAGTCCTAATCCACCCAGCATCTGAAATGTGTTTTCCATGTCTGGAGCTTCAGTGGGAAAGAATGCTAGTACCAAACTTTTTGTGTGAATCTCAGAGCATCTTACTAGAGAAGGAACATGTGTGCCTGCATTTTCTTACAAATAGGAAATGTTCTTTTTCTTTCCATCTCCAAATGGACAAGAGCAGAGATTACTTCATGCAATTGCTGTGTAAATAACAGGTACCATTTATGGGACCAAGGGTCATACCCAATGAAACAGGCAGCAAGCACTTCACTGAATACCAAAGGCAATAGATAGGGAAAGGTGGGGAAGGAGACTTTGGAACCTTGACCTGGTTCTTCAGTTCCCTTCTGATTTTCCTCTTCATGTTGCCTATGTTTAGCAAGCAGATGTTGGTCATGCCAGCTTCTGCTTTATTAATACTCTGCAGTTACAGAATGAGTTATTAAATTCAGTAATGTGAGATTTGTGTGCAGTGACTGGTTAAAACAGGACTAGGGAGGGCACAGGGCAGAAACTCATGAATTTGTAGTGCTGTATCTGCTCTCCTAGAATGGCATGAAGGCATACAGATAACTCTTGGACAAATTATCAGAGAATATCTGAAGGATGCAAGGCTGATAAAAATTCAGTCTGACTTCCATAGTCTTATGTCAGAATTTGAGAGCTAGTGTGATTGGAGGTTGATGTAGTTTATTATTCTTGTAGTTAGCAACTCCTTCTACTATTGGTCAAAATCTATTCTCAGATGGAAAAATCTTGGTATTTAGATGAAATAAGATATGCAAGATCCATGTGTAATATATTTAGAATAGGAAACACTGCTAGGTTATATAATAATTGTTGAAAATAATTCAGCAGTGTCTCAAGGTCTGTTGCATGCTGTGCAATGGGCTGTTTCACATCTTGAAGGTTACCATCTGAAATTTCAGACATGGTCTGTGACTAATAAAATGAGTTCTTCTAATTGGATTGTAAGAATTTTTTTGTAAAAATTCCCCACACCCTTCACTCAAGCAAACCTTGCATAGTATTTCTCTATTACAGAATCTGAGTCTTGCCAAAACTGTGTTCCTGTGCACTTGTGAAATGGACTGATCTCACCTGTCAGCAGTTCTCAGCAAGTCAGGAGATTAATGGGAAGGCTTAAAATACTTTCATTGGAGTGGCTGTTAGCTGATCATTAATCCTCTTGAAGAAAGGGAGTACACGCAAAGCACCTCCAGCAGAAATGGCTCTGCAGAGATCACAAGCATAGTTTAGTTCTGTTCTCCTTTCCCTCTTGTTTGGAAGCAGGGCTGTGTGTTTTTAGAAGTTATTTTCCTTTTTCCTTTTTATTTTTTAGTCTTTGTTTTTCTCTCTTTCCATCCTGTAATATGAAGAGGGAAAATCTTATTGCTGATGCAGGCAAATTTTGAGTGAGGAGTGTCAAACAATTCAAGAACTAAGAGCTTGTCTCCAAACACCAATTTGTTGTTAGCACCTGTGGATTGTTTCTGCACTGAAGTGACTTGTTAATAGACTTTCATATTAACCCTTTCTATTTGGAATCCTTTATCACAAGATCATTTTCAGCTTTTGTGAATAATTTTTACTTACCTGGACTGCTTTGTTTGTATTCAGTGTGAAACTCAAAACTCAATCTTACGTGTTCCAGTTATTTTATTGACGTTAACTGTTACTGGAAAATAAATTTTCTGATGCTGTCAGCTTTGTGCCATGGTGCAGATGGTTCTTTCAACTCCTCAGAGCTAGTTTAGCAGTTAGAAAAATAAAACTAGTTCCAGTTTGGCATGTGTGTCACATGAAATAGTTAGTGAAAGGTAATGCCAGAATTCTATTTTGAGATAATAATGTCTGAGACAAAGTACAGATTTCCAAGCCAGCTATGCTTATAATAGATGAGCCTTTCAATTGAAACCTTGGGTTCAATTCAGGGATTTATGCATGTAAGTCTTTATTTGTACTTCAGTAAGATGAAGATAACTCTTGTCTTCTCTGTGGTAGGGCTGACAGCTTCTGCATATTAATGACACTCAACTTTCTGCCTGTATGAAACTGTCAGTGGGCTCCAGCAGCAGTTGTGACATGGTGGTCTTGCTCAGTTGCTTATCCCAGCCATGATTAGTTGCCCATTTTTATTAGACAAAAATATCCCTTTGCACAGCTGAGGTTGTTGTACTGCATGGAAACTTCCCTTAGGTATTTCTCCTGGCAAGCAGAAGGCTGGAAGAAGGTGTTAGTTTCTCCTTGCACACTTGCTTCATGACTTCATCACTCTGAGTGAAATTAATGTGCTCCCTTTTCTAAACTGCTGCTCTCATGCATTGGGTGGCTTTAGATCTGCACTCTACTTGCTTGAAAAGCAACCATTCTAATTTGTCAGCAGTCACAGCCACAGAGAGTCACACACACACAGCTAAGAAAACTCCTTGTGGACTTGTGTGCACTGTGAACACGCTGCTCTTACACTGACTCATTTCTGTCTCTTTGTCCTGCTCTGTCTTCCACTGGTGTAGTCAAAGGTCAGGAAAGCATCACCCAGACTTTCAGCTTTTATTCTGTGCTGTGCAAGTGCTGTCAGACTTGATGGAGAACTAAAGCTGAGGCAGAAGGAACTGACACTGCTGCCTTGGCTGTAAATTCCTTAAACTGCTCCCTTCAAGCACCACCTGAAACCTAACCTGTGTAGAATGTCTCATGGAAGCTTAGCTCCCTGGAACTTTAGAAGTACTATGCCAAAATGTTTTCAGCCAACTTTCATAGTTTTCCACTTTGGAAAGACATTTAGTATTTTCTGTAAGCCATTCAGATATATTCCTCAAATATTTTTTAAAAAGAACAGGGAAAAAAAGAAAAAAGAGTAGGTCTGGAAACTTATCTTGATTGTTTATACTGAGATGTGGAAAAGAAAGCTTAAATATCTCTGAGAAACTTGCTTCCTGGAGGAACCTATCTGAATCTGCTGCATGTAAGAGTGAGCTTGTTACTTAGTGTTCAGCCAGCATGTAGAAAGTTTGGATATAAGAGCACAAACTCTGTAGTAGATGCTATTTTCACCCTTCTGATCACTGCAGTCTAATCCTTACCTTTATCTAGCTAAGGAGCTAAATCTGATTAAGTACTCTCCGTGCTCCTTGTGGGGAACTCTTTTCCCACTCCACAGCACTCTTTCTTCCTTGAGCAAACAGTGGAAGAGATCTTGGCAATAGAAATAAAAAGTGCCAAATGTTCTGTCTTCTGGTAGCACTGCAAGTTGCTGTAGAAAGCTGCTTATCTCCAGATGTTTCAAACAGCTGCCTCTAAAGTTGACAGGGAACTAGGATAGCTCTAAACCCCAGGAGCAGGGCTTGGAATGCTATTCTTAGAATATCTAGGAAATATCTAAGAAGCCTCTGCTCTTCTTATTCCCTTTGCAAGTAAAAAGTTAGTTGGGCTTTTTTTTTTTAAGTACTCAGATCTCAAAGTTTGGGTTTGTGTTGTATTTTTGTTGGTTTTTTTAAAGGTTTATATTTTCACTGGAAGTGTTTTGGCAGTTGTATTCCATTAGAACTGTGCCATTTAAGCCAGTGGAAACCAATTGAGAAATTTCAATTTTCTGTCATAGACAAGGAATTAACTATTTCATATGAATTAGAAGTAAACTTTGGTGTATATTGCTGACTTTTTTATCATGGAATTTTACCTTGGAATTGTTTTCTATTTTGACTGGTTTAGAGCAATACTGAGCATTCTAAACTGACCATACTATACATTGCTGACCTTACAATTTGAATCTATTCCAGTCATACTCACTACATTATAAATCATAGAAGTGTTCAGGCTTGGAGGCTCTTCAGGAGGGCATCTAATCCAGCTTCCCACTCAGCAGTCTTGAGAACCTCTCAGGAGTACACTGGCCTTGTTTTTCCTTAATAACTATTTTGACTTGAGGTTTTATTTTGTTTAGTGATCATTTACTAGGTAAATCTGTATCAAGCATGAGGCAGAACATGACTTGAATATAGAAATTCTGAAAGGAAGAAAAGCCAGTCCTAGGACTGTTAATTAGCCAGTGATATCAGTGTGACTAATGGCTCAGTAGATGCTCAGTGCACACTTGGAAGGGTTGAGTACTGGTCAATGTGATAGGACTTTACTGTTCCTCAAATTCCAATATTGCTTACTGGGAAGCATCCCATATGGCATCACTGGAAGAAGCACTTCAAAAAGTACAGTTTGGTTTGTTTCTCTGAGTAATATACTGTTAAAATATGCAAGTATACAACATTTTTAATTTCTGTCTCTCTTTGCTGGGGCATTTTCTTTGCAGACCTACTCAGGCCTGTTCTGCGTGGTAATCAATCCTTACAAGAACCTGCCCATATACTCAGAAGAAATAGTGGAGATGTACAAAGGCAAAAAGAGGCATGAAATGCCCCCTCATATCTATGCCATCACAGACACAGCCTACAGGAGTATGATGCAAGGTGAGTGCCGACTGAAGTAATGACTCTTGTTGAAATCACGAATCAAGGCTGCAGTCAAAACACTGTAGGAGAAAACAACTCACTGCTATCAAAGGACATGACTGTCCTTGCTTACAGACACTGCTTGGTTCTAGCTTTTGTGTTCAGGTGAACAGCTTTCTCCTGCTCTAGTGCACTGAAGAACCTTACAGAAAGTCTGGTTTGCCATAAACAACAGGCTGGGGTGAATGCAAGGGGTTCAGAGAAGCAGGCAAGAACTGAGGTGGCAAATTTTCCATCTCAGTGATGAGCCTGTGAATTGAGATAGCTTTAGGTGGGCACATATGTATATTGTTTGATAGAGGCTTTTAACAAAAGCCAGCTTAAAATCCAGTTGCACAATCTGGTTGCAGGGAACAAGCTTAGTATAACCTATATTTTAAAGTGTCATGGTCAGTGGTAGCTTTACTGTCAAGACTTGTTTGATTATATTCTTACTTTGTTATTAAAACTCACTATCAGGAAATATTAAGTACATCTGTTGCCTTGTCATGGAATAAAAGAAATCAAGTGGATAGACATATTTTGCTCCACATTATACAACTGAGAATCAGAGAACTGTGGATATTATCTGCTGTTCCTCACTTGAGGACTTGTAAATCTGGAACTCTGAATGGCCTGTGCATATCCCAGGTGCTGAGAGGAGGTTTTTCACAAAGTCAGTCGTGGTGTGTGTGATGCTTGGAGAGGTTCAGGTGTGGGGGTATCCTTTGCTTTTCTTCCTGTTCGTTCCTGGGTTTTATGAGGAGGCATTCTTTGTAAGGTTTAAAGGGTGTAATGCACAGTTTGATTTGGCGTGCCTGTATGAGTGTTACTGCTCCTTTATTTTTTGATGCCTAGAAGTGATTAAGGTGTTTGTTCCTCCTAGGTCTTGTCACTAGCCTCACATTTTTGAACAAAGTCCAGACAGAATAAAATCATGCTTTAAAATTCTCATTAGTCTCAGTTTGAGTTCTGCTTTTCACCTGCCCTTGCTACCACTTGCACCTCCAAGCACAGGAGGACTGTGATGATATAGATTCCCAGATTGGAAAGAGAAAGGAAATCTCCATCCACCCATCAGTGTTAGTGGCTCCCAACAAACCTGAGAAGGCTGATAAAGGTTGCTAAAGCATGGTGCCATGCAGAGCAGAGCACAGGGCTGAGCTAATGTGATGGATCATAATCTGTATTTGTAAAAGCCTCAGGTGGAGAGGGCTGAGCACACAGACATGCTGAAGTGGACTGGTGGCAGGGTGTTGGTGGCAATTTGCTGAAGATGTGACAGGTGCTGCAGAAATACAGCCATGCTGCTGGTGTGTTACTGTGAAATGAATGCTGCATCCAGAACCTGGACCTCTCAAGGATCTCATTTCCCTTAGAGAAAGACTGCATCTGCCAAGATGGCCAAGGACAGGGGCTCCACCTGTGTTATACATGGCAGAATGTTGTCCATAAATCTCATTACTCTTTTGCTTTTTTTATTTTATCTTTCCCTCCATTGCCCACTCCTTCTTAACTCAAGCACTAATTTGTTTTTGTTAAACAAGCTATTGACTTAACTGTACCAAAGTTACTGTCCCTTAGAAATCTTATCTGCATAGAATCAGAAACAGTTTCTTTCACAGTGTTGGGAGGAGACTGGAGAAGTCCTTTTCCCTTATAGCAGTTAAACCACTTGAAAGTGAATGTGCCTGCAGTTTTCCTTCATCCCTGCCAGGTTTATCAGTATGTGACAGAGGGTACCCAAGCAGCTGCAATTCTGCATCAGGGGACAAGTGACCTTCCTTGGTCTTCCCTGATGGTGGTTCAGAGGTAGTGATTAATCTATGTGAGTATTTTCTCTCCTGTTGAAAAGAGGTGATGTCTCTGTCTGACCACTGCTTGGGTGATGTCTAAAACTTGGAAATCCCAGGCTTGACTTGCTTTATTGTACAAAGCTGAAGAATGGCAGCCCTGCCTCTGTTTTCCAAGCATGGGAAAGTTGCTGTGAGGTCTGCTGGAGTGTTTACCTTTCCCAGAACAATTCTAGCTATGCTGTAT
The DNA here is from genome assembly GCA_013397245.1 of Thryothorus ludovicianus. Lineage (NCBI taxonomy): Eukaryota > Metazoa > Chordata > Aves > Passeriformes > Certhiidae > Thryothorus > Thryothorus ludovicianus. Next base: position 233,468 of record VZTB01010076.1, read on the forward strand.
TCTCAGCAGTTTTGACAGTTTAGAGGCTTACCCCAGCTCTTCTTTGCCTAGTTTAAGATACCTTGTTGCTGGCTTTTTGGAATGCTTGTTGATATGAATATCATTCCCAGTTAGCTTTTGACCTAGCCTACCTTGATCTGTTTAACTAGGTTTGGAAAGATTTTTCTGTGTGGTTTCACAGGTACCTGTGTGTGCTACAAGACCTCTGGAGGTTGTTTTAGGGTTATTTATTGCCTTATTTCCTTCTTTCAAAGGGTAGCAGTAGCATTCCAGTGTCTGCTTGCTGGGTGAGCAGTAGGTTGTTGCAGTGTCTCTGGTCCTGGCTGGCCTCGAGGGGAATGGAGAGCAACATTCCTCTTGCTCTTTCTGGGTTTTGCTCAGGGTGGGGGAGGTTTGGTGCAGCAGCAGTGGTATGGCAGGAATCTGTGCACAGAATAGAAGATGAAAGGCTCGGGTGCTCCACATGAGCCAGAGGCATTTAGGATTAGGCTGCCTTCCCTCGGTTACTTTCAGAGCCCTGAAGACTGGGAATCCTTCATGGCCTGGAGAAGGAGAGCAAGCTGACTTGACTGTGACTTCTGTCAGCCCAGGGTGGAGTTATCTCTTAAGCTGACAGTGTGGAAAAGCTTTGCATGTCAATTGATTTGGGCTCAGATTTTATTTTTTTTTTTTGGTTGGTTGATTTTCAGTCAACTTATGGTAGTGAGATAAGCAGGACTCTGAAAGGGATGGTTCATCAGGAAGGGAGAGGAAGATGAGAGTTTTGTTCTAACCTCTGCTAATCCACAAACTGTTTAACCCTTTTCAGGCTTCTGTGCTGATGCACTGTGGGTGAGCTTGATCTTCTTTTTGTGTCTTCTGGTTACTCCGTTGACAGAAGTGTCAGGGCACTTAGATATTCATATTCCACTTAGATATATTGCCTTTTGTTAATTTTCACCAGAAGTACTTTCTTGAAGAAATAAAACGGTGAAGGACATGTTCAGAGTGGATTGTTTATTGGCACTGGGTTTTTTTCCCCTCCTTTCTCAGACCCGTGACTGTGACTTTCAGAAATTAGATGGAAACATTATTTTGCTACGTGATACCTGGAGGGGCTTCTTGTGCTTCAAGAACAGAACTCTCAAAAAAGTGTAACATTTTTGCTTTTCAAGAAAACAACCATTTGTCTTAATGTTTCTGTTCCCTGGGTAACCTGGATGCCAGAAGCCTCAGTTCTGCTTTCAGAAGAATTATTCTTCTGGTGCTGATGATTGAAACACAGTGACTGCAAGTGGAGTGGTGTCTTGAGCAAACAAATCATTATTCTAATGCAGCAGATGTATACTGAAGAGGTACATTCTTTACCTCAGTTCACAGTCTCCAGGGCCTCAATTTAGAAAAACATATTTTAAAGCTGTTAAACAGCACCTGTTTGTCTATTTGGAACACACAGAGAGAATTTTCTGTGTCAGATAGTGATAGATGATAGAAATTTCATTGGTATCTGGAGCATGGTATCTGTTTTAGTGCCCTGAAAAGTGTCTGGCTCCTCTGTGATGGGTTAGGTCAGTATGGTTATTCTGGTCTACAAAGCTTAGACCTGTTCAACCAAGATAGGTGGGAGAGGGAATAGACAGCACATAGCTAATGAATGTATTCCATCTCTTGTCCAGTTTTCTCCACACTTTTGGAGGGCTCCTAATGTTTCACCTGACAAAACTCTGAAAAGATTAAACCCTCCTTGACCTTGCTGGGTTAGTCTGCAAAGGAGCCTGTGCAGCCAGAACTGTGGTGGTGTTCACCTGGGAGTTAGAGAGTCCCTGGGTTTGGTGTTTAAAAGAAAAAAAACCTGAAGCACCATAACTTCATGATTTTGTAGTGACCTTGTTTTCTAGAGGAAATAGTGTCACGTGTTGTGAGACAACTTGGTTTGTAGATCCTCACATGCACCTTGGGACCACTTGTGATTTTCACTAAAGACAGTCCTCTAGATCTGCTCCTGTCAAATATAGACCCTCAAGCGTTTAGTTTGTAATTCTTAAATGTTTATATATTTCTCTGAGTTTCCTAGCTAGCACAAGACTTCTGTTTTAACTTGCTTGCTGCCAAGTCATTTCTCAGCTTGCTTCTTAGCATTGATGCACTGCACCAAAGTGCATCTTCTTCTCCATATAATATTCTGTCAGTGCTTCTCAATTGACACCTGCTCAGATTATCTAGAGGCACACACGTTTCTTTCAAGCTGCATGTAAAAGTCAAGTTCTATTTCCACTAAAGTCCAAAAGAATATAGCCTGTGGTTTTGCAAGTGTGTTTTCCAGATTTGTCCAAATTTTTCATGCAAAGGGCAATGTGAAATTTGGATGCTAGTTACGAAGGATATTTGTTTTGAAGCAAATGGCAAGAAAATATGTACATTGTTTCTAATTTCCTTAAGAAATGCTTTACATTCTTTGAATCACTTGGTATTTCTAAATGCAGCTCTAAAAATCTGTGTCTTGGGATGTGGTTTTCATGAGAACAGAGGGCTAAAAATGAGTCCAGTTGCCCACTTGTTTTTTAGTAGTTGCCACACCCTTTCTGCTTCATTCCTGCAGACCAGAGCAGGAGTTCTCTGGCAGTCACTTATGTAATGGTTCAGCTCCTGCTGTCACCCTCCCTGCAGGTCACTGGTTTAGTATCATGAGCTGCCTGAGCCTTTTGCAGGCTGTATACTAGTTTTTCTTTTCTGTCAGAACTTCATAAACGTTTGCATAACCTAAAATTGCAGCTTACAACTTGTTTTCTGCTGTCTCCAGATTCAGTTAAGGAGTGCTAGAGAAAGGGAGATGTGGGCTCTAGTCCAAAAATGTCTCAGGGGAATAAATATTTGCATTTGGCCCTGTAGAATATATTTAATTTTGAAAAATGAAACTTACTTTTCTCCTTTTGACTGTTTTCAAACTTCAGCTAATGCAGAGCTGAATCTTGGCACTGCAGTATTCCTGCCAACTCAAAAGTTTTTTTCTCTTTTTTTTTTTTTTTAAACATCTTGAAGCTCTCTTGTTGAGAGCTGTCTTGGATATGCTGTGTTTCTCCTTGAATTGATTTCTCTTTTTCTTTTTTTTTGCTTGAGAACAGTTGTTAGCATTTTGAAACTTCCCTGACAGTGAGAAAACGGGTTCTCAGGCTCTTTTCTGGCATTCCCCTGGGGTGTTTTTGATCCCATCCAAGGCAGCACTTAGGTTAAAGCACCACTTGATGAGATCTGGTGCCAGTGGGGCTGTTCTGTGCAGCGCAGAGCCCTGGGGCTCCTCCTGAGGAAAGGACACAGATGTAAAATGATGATGCTGGAGGAGCAGTGTGAGGAGCTGGAAGCTCTCCGTGGTGGAAGCACTCAGAGGCATTTCAGGGTGATTCTTGACGGGAGCAGAGGGCTGGGCTGGGCTCTGCTGCCAGGCTGTGGCTGGAGCTGGGTGTACCATGAGCTGTGCCGGGTGTACCACGAGCTGTGCCGGGTGTACCATGAGCTGTGCTGGGTGTACCATGAGCTGTGCTGGGTGTCATGAGCTGTGCTGGGTGTCATGAGCTGTGCTGGGTGTCATGAGCTGTGCCGGGTGTACCGCGAGCTGTGCCGGGTGTACCGCGAGCTGTGCCGGGTGTACCGCGAGCTGTGCCGGGTGTACCGCGAGCTGTGCCGGGTGTACCGCGAGCTGTGCCGGGTGTACCGCGAGCTGTGCCGGGTGTACCGCGAGCTGTGCCGGGTGTACCGCGAGCTGTGCCGGGTGTACCGCGAGCTGTGCCGGGTGTACCGCGAGCTGTGCCGGGTGTACCGCGAGCTGTGCCGGGTGTACCGCGAGCTGTGCCGGGTGTACCGCGAGCTGTGCCGGGTGTACCGCGAGCTGTGCCGGGTGTACCGCGAGCTGTGCCGGGTGTACCGCGAGCTGTGCCGGGTGTACCGCGAGCTGTGCCGGGTGTACCGCGAGCTGTGCCGGGTGTACCGCGAGCTGTGCCGGGTGTACCGCGAGCTGTGCCGGGTGTACCGCGAGCTGTGCCGGGTGTACCGCGAGCTGTGCCGGGTGTACCGCGAGCTGTGCCGGGTGTACCGCGAGCTGTGCCGGGTGTACCGCGAGCTGTGCCGGGTGTACCGCGAGCTGTGCCGGGTGTACCGCGAGCTGTGCCGGGTGTACCGCGAGCTGTGCCGGGTGTACCGCGAGCTGTGCCGGGTGTACCGCGAGCTGTGCCGGGTGTACCGTGAGCTGTGCTGGGGCTGTCAGCCCCAGTGAGTCAGCTATAGGCAGGGGACTGCGAGCCAAGCTTTGCCTTTCAGCTCCACTTCCTCTCAGCCTCAGAGGTGATGTCACCATTGTGTGAACGATATATTCCTTCTCCTTTTATGGAGATGAACAGGCTTGAAACGAGAGTCACTCATGCAGAGGAAGTGGGTGATAAAGGCCTGCTAGGATGTTCTGTAACTGAGATGTGGAGCTTAAGTTGCACATTCTCCTCCTAACCTTTTTCTCCTCCCATCCCAAAACATTTAAAAACAAAATTCAAGACTTTGGGGCTGTATTAATTTATCAATTATGCCACTGTATTTGACCACAGCAGTTCAGCTTTCATTCACACTTGTTATTTTGCAGTAGTATATTTGGTTGGGTGCTTTCTATGGATAAAGATGCCTCTTTTGTGAAAACAAATTTTAGTTTAATTATTTTTTTTAATATATGCTGAAGCAGTTAGCAGTCTAAAATGCAGTCTTTTATTCTTGGACTAAAGAAAGTCAAGAATTAGTTACATATTATGGTGTTTTTTTTACATAGTAAAATTAATCTACTGATCTTATTATACCATACTGCTGTATAGTTTAAATTTGAAGGATATTTTACTTCCTGAATTTCTGGATGTTTGAGGCTGCTGTGTCTTGTGATCACTTGAATACTATGGTGATGAGAGCTGAAGAAGAGCCTAGATAAAAAGCTTTCCTTGTCAGCTGGTTTGAAATACAGAACTGTTGCTATAATTAACTAATGAGTTGTTATTCTGGATTGTTTTTAATAAGTGACTCTGTTTAGGATTGAAAAACAGGTGCAGATTTCTTTTAATCAGGCATTTCTTGATTGTGTTATTATAAGCAACTGAGTTTATGGTACCCAGCACATTCTCTTTTGCTGAGTAGGTTGCTTGCACAACTGACAATGAAGTTAAGGCAAGTGCTGACTGAAGTAGTGCAGTACGCCCATGTTGAATGATCCTTTAAAAAAAAAAAAAAAATCGGGGTGGAGGTGGCCTCTTGCCTGGACAGCTGAATTCTGACTCATGATGGACCAAGTCAGTATCATACAGGGAAGGAATATTGCCATTTGAACATTGGTTCTTAATTTGAAGGGTATCTAAGGGTTATGCTCTGTATGTGTGAGCTCTTTGCCCCTTCGGTCGGCTCCAGTTTCCTGTTGCTCAACACCATTTGAGTTGTCTGTCTATACACAATTAGAAGAATTCCAGCTATCCCAATGACTGCTGCTTTGCCGTCCTGGGAAAGAATTTCCCCGGCTTGCAAACAGGAATGTTGCCTTTTATGGCAGTGCCTGCTCCCGGGGCTTGCCTGCACTCGCAGGTACGTTCCTGCTGCCTCAGAGCTGAGGTGACTCAGGCAGCTGCAGTGGCCACCAGGAAAGCGTGCTGGGGGAGGAAAGCTTCATGCCAGGAGGATTTAGAACTGTCTGCGACTTTTCCTGCCCGACCGCCTTTCATCACCTTGCTCTGTGTTAAGGTGGGGAAAAAAAACAAACCTGTGCTTGCTCCTTTGGGACTCCTTAGGGTCAATCCAGGGTGCTGTGGCTACCTTGCCTTACTGGAACAAGGCTGGAAAGAACTTCTCAATCAAGTAGGAGAAAACTTGGCACGATGGAGAAATGTTCAGTGCCAAAGAGCTGCTTGGTATTGCTATCTGATGTTGATAATCTCTTTTTCTGGTGGGCAGTCAGTTTATCTGTCTGCTTACTGGCATTCTTTGCCTGGGTCATCTCCAGGATGGAAATGGGAAGGCAGGTGCTGTTCAAGTGCTCAGGGTTCCACTGCCTCTTTGAGAAGCCCCAGCTCATAATTCCAAGATCAGAGCTGGTTATCAGCAATAAAGAGCACGGTATTTAGAGTTAGTTTTTTTTTAAATTTTTCTCTCAAATCTACTTAGAAGAGCCTCTGTAGCACCTGAATGCAAGCATAACCTTTTGTGGACAAGTGAACTGCTTGTTTTTATTCAAGCTTTTGAAAGTCAGATGTTATTCAGAGGCACAGTCTTGTCCTTTCACTTAGCTGCTTTGTGGTGCAGAATTGTGCTCAGGTGTTGTACTACTGAAGAATACATTTCCTCAGGCAATCCATAAATGAGTCATTAGCTATTCCCCTGATCCTCCCTCAAAGTGCCCAGTCATGCAGAGGGCTGGCATGTGCCTGCTGAGCCCTTGACCCACTGGGAACCTTAAATGTGTGAGGCCTTTGGAGCTGGCTACATCTCCTCTTGGCCTGGCCTTCAGCAAAAGGAGTTTATATCTCAAAGGCAGTGAATAAATTCGGCACTTGAAAAAGTGAATATGCAATTTAAGTAAAGCTGCAGTATCTAGTTTTGAAGGCTTAAGAATTTGCCAGGCCAAAACTGTTTGGGTGGTGATTTTCTTCTGCTTGCTTTCTTCCAGGCTTGGGGCTGATCAGCTCTTTCTGAGAGCAGTATTAGCAGGGTAATGACAGGTAATATTCTGAGTTTTAACAGGAGAAAAGCAGATTATTTCCCTCCCATCTTTTGTGCTCATATACATAAAATCAGTTTCCAGTAAAGATGCTTAAGAGCAGGAGTTGCATATATGTAACATGTGAACCTGATGCTTCCATTATTTGCTTCAGAATATATTAAGATGGAATCTCAAACCTATTGGGTTTGCCAGCTTTCCTTATTCCACCAAAATATGTACAAAGGTTGGATATACTCCTCTCTTTTTAAACAGGGTGTAAGGGAGATTTTTCTTGATGAATGTGGCTTTCCTGACGTTAGTACTGAAATGCTAAATGCACTTGCAGCAGCAGTGTTTAAGGGCATAGAAAGAGGTTTCAGACACTTGAAATCTATCAGACTAGAAAGCCTTCCCTAATTACAGCTCAGTCTCTTTATCTTGCACAAAACAGCTTGAGTGGTGACTTAATTATATCATCTGAGTACTGTCTGGTGGGAAGAATGCTGTGTGCTTGGTTTCTCTAAGCTATGGGGGAAAGGAATAGTAATAACCAGGAGCTAAAACAAGGGGACAGTCACATAAACATATCCAACATAAACTGTTGGATGTCACCAATTACTGAAAAAAATTACTGGAGAGATCCAGTGAATTGCATACTGTCATGGATGTTTGAGGCTTGCTTTAGAGAGTAGATGTGAGTGCAGTGAGTGGGAAAAGGAAAGTGGCAATGCCTGAATGAAATCTAATGCTGCTGTGTTACTGAATAATCCTGGAGTCTTCTGGTCTTGATTTAAAAACAAACACCTAACAGGAAAGCAGAAAGCCCCCCAGCCTAAGAGGGATTTTGAGTTTGGTGGCACAGTGTGTTCTGAGTGTCTGACAGTCAGTGACTGGCTGTGCTCACCTGCTCCGTGTCTCACTGTCCCTGTGGTGAGCACAGCCACTGAGGCTGCTCTGCTGTAGGCACAGGCACTCTCCAGTGTTCCTGCTGCTCCCAGCTCATCCCTGGTGTGAGGGAATGGGCTGGAACCTGGGTGGGGATAAATGGGCACAGGCTGGAGGGCAGGGATGAAAGTGAGACAGGGCAGAGTCGGTGGGGTGTGTGCAGGGGCTGTGGGATGAAGGCTTGGTGGGAGCACTGGCCAGGACTGTGCATGATGGAGTGGAATCACAGGTGAGTGCTGACAGGATGGTAAAGATGTGGGAGAAGATAGTGAATGGGCTGGGTGAATTCAGTTCTGTAACTGGGAGGAGAGCCACAGCTGGGGATTGAACACAGGTGTTAGTATGTCTGCTGGAATGCCAACATGGGAAAGAAAAGGTTTCTATTGTTACCAACTGCTGTGTTAGTACAATAGGGGGTGGTGCCAAAACAATCAGCTGTATAGGATGTAGGCTGCTGCTCAGTATTCTAGTGTTTGGGTCCTGTACAAAATAACTAACAAATATTTCACCAGTGTTTGTTTTGGTCTGAAAGCCTCTGTTTGATGCAAATCTTTGGCACTTTGGGATTTGTAACAGTTGCTGTCCCACTTTCCCCCTACTTCTTCCATTTTCACTGCTCTGCTGATAATTTTTGTAAGTCAGTGTGGGCCCAGTGCAATAGGGGCTGAAGAACAAGTAGGTGCACATCACACTGTAACTTTGTGGTAAAGAAACATTCAGTGGGAGACTTCTGCAGTGTTTGTAGAAAAATTGTAATGCAAATAATATTCTTTCTGGATGAAGAAAACTAAATTGCTGTGGTGCCATTATACTTTGGTTTATGGTAGGAGGTGGGTGTCTTGCCAGAGAAGGGGTTACTTGGCAGTGTTTCTGAAAATACTTGTCAGTGTTTACTAGTTCCTGGCTTTGTCTTTGTGTTGATTTCATTCTGCCAGAGGAATTTACTTTTAGTGTTCTAGTCTGACTACTCTTTTAAAATTTTTTCTAGATCGAGAGGATCAGTCCATCCTTTGCACGTGAGTATTTCCAATTGTCAGTTTGTCTGCATGTCAAAATTTGTGTTTTTACATTTTTGGTGGAAGGACTCTCTTAATTTTAAGTGCTGGTAGTGGAATTACAGAATCAGGTAATAATGGAGAGTCAAGAAAAGTCCCACTACAGTTCCTCCAATATATAATTCCTCCTGCAAAATAATTTTTGTAATAAGTGGAGGAAGGGTGGCTTTGAAACAGCCCCTATGCTCAAACTACTTAAGAAATACAGCTTTGTCAGTGGAAAAGGCTTGGAGTGATCCTTCAGATTTGATGCAGCTGTTACATTTAAGCACATGCATACTGATGAGGCTGATAGAGTAGCAGATACTCTTGAAGCAGCAGTTTGTCTTGTGGACACAGTGAAATTGCTTGGCCCTCAGCCATGCTTAAGGAATTGGTGTGTTTCTTCTTGTAGGCAGGAGGCTTCCTTTTGCAAGATTTACTCCATTACCTTCCACCCCAACCTCTACAGCAGCCTCCAAGCAATCCCTCAGCCCCTTGACAGCCTTTGTGTCCAAGTGATTAGAAAGCACAGCTCTTTATTGCCTTCCACATTGGAGTCCAGCTTTTTTTTTTTCCCTTGGTTTTAAGGGAGGAGCTGCATTGGCCAGGATGCAGTTAAGGATGTTGGTAGCCCTTTTGGGATTAGAAATAAGATAATGCCCCCTTACATTTTGTTTGTGGATAACTCGGAGATTTTCTTTACAGAGGTGAATCAGGAGCTGGTAAAACAGAGAACACCAAGAAGGTTATTCAGTATCTGGCTCACGTTGCTTCCTCCCACAAGTCCAAAAAAGACCAGGTAAGACCTAGGTTTGATGCTTTATTGCTCTGCTGACTTTGGACATTAAATATATACTGGCTGATGTTGGTAAAAGACACATTGCTCAGTAGTTTAGATGTTAACATCTATCAGGAGATTGAGGAGGTCAGTGAACTATGAAACAATAAGTCTGTCAAAAATTGCAAGTCAGGGGACACTGATCAAAGTCATAACTCCTTTGAATTTGGTGGATCTACAGTGGACACAAACTCATGCCCACCCCCTTGGATTCGTGGGCAAGAGCTGCTATAAATGCATCACCTGTACTGATCTTTTCACATAGAAATATTGCATATAACCAGTCTAGGGAGTTTAAAACTGATCCTTCTGTGCAGGAGTTGTCTCCTTTCTTCTGTACCATTCTAGATTAGGTCTGGCCATTCCATTCACTGTCTCAAAACTGGAGAATACGAGGTTAGGCTAGTGGACATTAGCTGAAAACTTAGAAATTGTAGGAAAACATGAGAAGGGGGGAAAACAGCCAGGTGTTAGCAGCACGAGAGGAGGGTGGTGATGATGGTGGGGGGACTTTAAAGATGTCTCACTTATATTTTTTTCCCCCTCCCTCTCCCCCGATGGACTATTGCCGAATTCTTCAGTTGTATCCTCGTAGGTGAGCTGCACGTTTACTGCACGTTCTGCACCAGGAATGCATTTTCTGTCCCATTGTGTGATTTTTTTGAGCAGCTTTTCACTCCACACCAATATCACTTTCTGCAGCTAAAGCAAATCCATAGACAATTCACAATTTTTATTTATTTTTTTTTTTTGTGTGGTGCACAGTAATCTTTTTGTAAGGATGTTCAGTTGGAGACTGTAGTGATATCAAGAATACTTGTGTTCTGTGCTCAATACTAGTTTACCTTTAAGGTTTTTCTTGCAGGATTTTCCCAGATACATACCATTTTAGAAGTATTCCTCCGGGACAATAGGACTGGACAAGCTTTCCTGGAATCTCAAACATGTAGTGTGTGTAGTGTTCCTAGTAAGATTGATGTAGTAAAGTGTTTATCCAGGGTGTTTTAGCACTGTGGGCTTGTTAGCCAGATCTGAACACGTTGGAAATGTTCATTAATGAAAGCCAAGTGCCAGGTGTGTCCACTGCATCTCTGCATAAGAGTTTTCCTGTAGTAGCTCAATGTGTAGGCATGTTCAGTGCATGTAGAGTACATAAATAAGAAGGCATTTCTGCATGCAGGCACACTGTGTGTGCTTAGAGCAGTGACTAACTGCTGGAATCTTACAAAAAAATAGAAAAGTTCTAAGTGCCAAAATTTCAGACATATGAAGGCTTTTTCCGTGGTCTGTCAGTAACTGTATTTAGAAACATTCTCCTTTTTTTCTTTTTTAAGTGTGGAAAATAGAGTCAAGGGGTTGAGTTAAGTATTCTTCCACTGCTTGTCCGTGAGTAAAATTTGAACTGCCAAAGCAGGACAGGCAATCTGTTTAGGAGAATAAAACAGTCCTAAGTCGGACTGGTTGGTGATTTGCCCAAGTTAGATATTGCATTTTTTTCCCTAAGTTTTGATTTTTTTCAAATAGTCCTGCTGCCCATGTTTTGTAACTAAACTGACCTTACCAGAGGGGATTGAGAGCTGAGGCCTTTGTTATTCAGCAGTGAGTGCTCTCTGCAACACCTTTTTATGGAGCAAACTTGGAATCAGAATAGAAGGGTTTATGAAGATGAAGATATTTAATTTTTTGAGGATCTCAGATACACTGGTCATAGAAGATTTTTGTCTTTAGGCACAGAACTTAAGGAAGGATATTATAGGAAATAGTGGTACTTTCTTTGCCATGAACTTTTGGATGTAAACTGGTGTTTTTCCAGGTATCAGGGCAAAATCAGTTTTATAAAACATATTCTTTGGTCACTTGGAGGTAGTGGTGCATTCCACCATTCTCAGTGCATTCGTTTATTCAGCTAAACAAGCTTCTAGCTGCATGGTGTGACTTGTGAGCACACTAAGGCTCCTTTTGGGGGGTGTCTGAATCTAATTACAGAAACATTTCATTTATGGAAACTTGTTTTTAGAAAAGTTGAAACCAATGTTTTCCCATGTTTAATCTCAGCTTCTCTACTGTCTTCTTAAATCGTGTAATGATTTTTCAAGATGTGAGTGTTTGCAGCTGATGGGAAATTCGTAGGTAATAGTAGCTAATATTTAAATATTTATAACAAAACTTTGGTTAGGGATGATCTTTCTCCTTCCCCCATCCAGCCACCAGTGTTGGGATTTAGTTATTTGATAATCTCTCACATGATTGCAGAGAAGAATACAAAAGCAAATCCCTGAAGTGTAAAAAACAAAACAACAAATTCCAACAAACCAAACAAACAACCCAAACACCCTCTCACATATTTTTGTTTTTTTAATTGCATGCTGTTAAAGGTAGATGTGATTTTTGGATGCCTTTCTCCATACTTTCTGAAGAATAAAGAGCTGGGAAAACTTCTGCCTTGCTTAGAAAACATTTCAAAAAGTGTATGAGATGCAAAAAAATTCAAAGTACAAGGTAGATTTCAGTTGCTTTAAATTGGTGTAGTAATTTCAGAGCAGTAGAAGAGAGCTTACTGAAGAGTGCTGAGTACTGCCAGCCACAGGCCAACAGACCCAGTGGCTTTTTCTGCTTCTGTTTTCATGGGGAATATTGCACACACTTCAAATGCATGCCAAGTGTTAAACAAATTTGTTTCAGGTCAAGGAATGGCAATTACAGATGCCAGGAAATTGGCAGCACCTTAATAATAGGAACCTTAGGATTTTTAGAAAGTTTGTGAAGGACAGCTGTGTCTGTATAGAAATAATGAAGTATCTTCCATCAGTGCAAGGTGACCATCAAAATTTAAGGTAAAAAATCCCCAACAAACTCCACTTGAAAACTTACTAAAAATTTTAAACATAATGGAATTGCCTTTTAAACAAAGCATGCAGTGAGGAATGGGTGCAGTAATTGCAGACAGTCTTATGTGCTGTTGCTGTGGCATGCTGAGAATTTGGATTTTCTCACTGTGTCATGGTGCTGAGGCAAATCAGGAGAGCTCAGTGATTTGACCAACTCTTCAGCATTTTCCTTTCCCCAGAGCTTCATATTGTTGTGAGGCTGAGCTGACATTCTCTGTGCATTTTGCTACCTTGGTGTTTCAAGAGACCTAATCACCTCTAAACTACAATCTACCAACACCTACTTGAAACTAATGACACTTTTTCCTGAGGTACTAAGTAACAGTAGAGTCTGTTATATGTGGATTTGCATAAACTTCTGGTCTTTGTGTAGCTAAGTATGGCCTTGGTTTTATTTTTAGCCAAATAATTGAAATAGATTTGATGTCAAAGCCTGATTTCTCTTCCCTCCTTGTCCCATGGCTGGGTTTGAGTGTTGTGTTGCTGCCATCTCTCACTTGAATAGTAACAAATTGCAGCCAGCAACAGAGGTCTAGGACTTCAGTGTGGGATGGGGAAGAGGAATGGTGTGAGGGAAGAGCATTCCAGCATCAGTACACGTGACACAGCACAGGGGGAAACGTGGCTACCACACAGTTTCAAGGGCTGAACCCTGCTTTAGTGGTTTTTTCTTTGCAGTGCCAGATGCTGGGTCTGTCCTGAGACAGATGCTGTCCCAGCTCAGGTTCCCTTTGCAGAGCTGAGCCCTTGTTCCATCACTTTCTGAAGGTGTTTGCAGCACTGGCCCTGCTGTGTGTGTGCAGCCCCACCAGGGCTGGGGGTCTTGTTTGGCCTTGCACTTTGCAAGCATGAAATGAAGTGATCGTGGAAGTGAAAAATAGAGACTTGTACTTCATTGCACAGTTTCTCATATAACTTCCTCTTTTTTTTTTTTTTTTTTACTGCCTGTATTTTTAGAGACCCTGTGTAAGAACTAATCTGTCTTTGAGAACAAATGAGAACAATTTTCCTTTAGAAGTAACCTTAAATAGTTTCCCCATAAATTGTAGTTCTCACAAATCAAGCTTCATTTCCATCTGTTACGCACAGGCAGTCTTGAGTACTTACTGATAACTGCTAAAAAGAGAAACATTAATCTAAACTGTAATTTTGTGTCTCCAGAAGCTTTTTAGTTGATCTTGAAATAGAGAATGCCATGCTTTTAGTGCAGAGGACATGTCATTTTTCAGAAGAGCTAGGGATACATGTAGGGCCTGCAGGGAAAGGTGCAACTGGCTGGTGCTGGGCAGAGATAAAAGTTAGGAATTTCTTTTTCTACAATTCCAGCATTTTGTCTTCCTTGAGGGGAGGAATGTGTGAATATGGCAGCAAGGAATCATGCAGTTTGTGGGATACCACTAATTCTCTTTTTTATGTGTTCCTCCTTACAAAGGAGGTTTTTGCTTGTTTGTACTTTGTAAGATGTCGACTCTTAGAAAAGTGAAAGCTTTTTGTGTTTGGTTTTTATGAAACATTAGACCTGTTCAGACTAACTTCTTAACCTACTAGCAGCAGTGTTCAGAGCTGTCTTTAAGAGGCAAGATAGGATTTCCCTCACTCTGCCAGCCTCTGTGGCAGTACACGTGTGGGGTGAGGCCTGGCCTTGGATGGTGACATGGTTTTCACTTTCTCCCTGGGGTGTTACAGCCCAGTGACTTTGAAGGGCTTCTTGCTAACAGAGAGATGCACTGGGAGGAAGGGAATAAGGCTTATTTATGAATGTTTCTGTTTAACCCAGATAACTAATGAGTCTCCTTTGAAGGTTTAAGTGATCCTCTCCTAAGGTTTAATATGGCTTCTCTGCAGCAGATGCCAAAGTAGTGTGAATTGAAACTGCAGCGCTGGTTTGACCCAAGGTTAATGCAGTGAACTGCTGCCTACTTTATTAATTTTGGATTTCTCTCTAGGGAGAACTGGAGAGGCAGTTGCTCCAGGCTAATCCCATCCTGGAGGCCTTTGGAAATGCCAAGACAGTGAAGAATGACAACTCCTCAAGATTTGTGAGTATTGTTATGTCATGAGTGTATTCAAAAAGCTCATCAGAAGTGTATTTTACACTTTCCAGAGTGTTCTGCTTTTGGGTGAATTGCTATCAGGGATAAAATAACTGAGTGACTTCCTTTAAATAATTCAGGGAAATTAATTTCATTCAGTGAGTTATCCAGAATAGATCTTTTAGGTCTCTAGAATGAAGTAACCAGACCGTTGTCAGGATGTGCTGATTTTTATTGCAGTCATTACAGTCAGTTTTATCCTAGAGGGCAAATACTTGTCCTTACTTTGCTTGAGAGCAATGGGCAACACCTGAGAGGCAGGTGGGGGAGCTGGAGCAAAATGAAAATGGCTGAAACTAACACTGAAAGAGGTGGAAGTGTCAAGGTAGTGTAACATGGAATTGAAGGGAGCCTGGTTGTGGGAAATGTAGGTTGGAACATAGTGAGAGTGACTTGTAGGCTGTCACAATGGCAGAAGTGTCTGGAAGTGCTTGGTGTCTTTTTTACTCAGTTACTTTTGTGATCAGCAGGCATTGCCTATTGACCTTATGCTTTGCCTAAAACCTGCCTGACCTGTTTGGAGTTTCCTTTCCTGGATTAAAAAGAGAAGGTTTACCTCTGTTGTTTACTGTTATTACCAAACACAAAGAATACTAATTTTCATGTCTTTCTCTTAGGGCAAATTTATCAGAATCAACTTTGATGTCAACGGCTACATTGTTGGAGCCAATATTGAGACCTGTATCCTTTTTGTAACCCCTTGAAAGGTTCAAGGCTCTAGAGGTGTCAGGAGTGGTACCCAGCAGTCCCTTCACAGCTGACTTGGGTTATGAAAGCAGTTGGAAGCACTAAATTTCTGCTATCAAGATCACTGTTGTAGTCTCCCGTTTTCTCAATAGTATTTGTGATCATGGTACAGATATTTTCTGAATGAATGAATCCTAATCTTAGATGAAATGCAAGCATAAACTACAGCAATATGAATAGGTTTGGAATTTTGTAAATCATTCTTACTTCTGTCCAAGGCATTGGGGGTTGATGGCAACTATTTTTTTGTTTCTTACCAGTTAAGTCTCTCAGTCATCATTCAGAGGCTGGCAGTACTGAGACCAGAAGCTCAGTGGGTTGTTGACTGATAATGATTGCCAAGTCAATGCCCCTGTCAGTTGGTATGAGGAGAACACCAGGTAGTTTTGTTTTCTCTCCTACCACAGAATAGGAAGGGATTTGTATGTCCTGTTATGTGCCTTGACTCTCTGAAGATCTGCTGGAGAAGTCACGTGCAATTCGCCAGGCCAAAGAGGAGAGAACCTTCCACATCTTTTACTACCTGCTCTCTGGGGCAGGGGAGCATTTGAAGAGTAAGTATGGTTGGGTTGTGATGGGGGAATCCCAAAACTACAACAGAACTCTAAAGTATCTGCTGGACAAGGACCTGTTCCTTCTTCTCTGCCTTTCGGATATGGTCACCTCCCCACCACTTCTTTTATTCTCTCATACATCCCTCTGCCCTCCCCCTGCACTTCTCAGTTCCTGAAAACTTGCTTCTCTGGTTCCTTCCTGCACTTGTCTCCCTGCCAGCAATGACTCTACGCCCTTCCTTATCTAAATCACAGTCCCTTGTTTAGTCTGGTCTTGCATGATGTAAACCATTCTGGTGCAGGAGTGGTCCTGCTGTGTAACTGAGTGAGGAGCAAATCTGCAGGCAGCCCTGGCAGCCTGGGATCCCAGCACACCTTGTTTTAATAACCCATCCTGGTAGTCTGGGTCTGTGTTGTGCAAGAGCTGCAAATGGATCTGCAGGGATGACACAAGGAGAGGACTTTCTCTCTGCTGCTACTGTTTCAAGAGTTAATATATTAACTTTTACATTACTTGAAACAAATGAGGTATCTGAAGTTAAAGGCAAATTTACTTTCAAGTTAATCCCCGCTTTTTACAGATTTAAGACCTAATGATGAGTGACACTGCTTTGGTGGAGTGGTCCAGAGGAAGGAATAGCAAGAAATAACACAGAAAAACTGTGTTTGTCTAAAATACATTTATTGTTCAGCCTGAAGTAAAACTGGGCTTAATCCTAAATTCATCCAGGAGCTGATAGTGTATGCAAGTCAGAAATTTGATATTGGTGGTAGCTTGTTGTCTGTTAAAAAAATTAAAACCCCATAATTTCTTTCTCATTTCTTTCCTAAGATGATCTGCTGCTGGAGCCTTACAACAAATACCGCTTCCTTTCCAACGGGCACGTCACAATCCCGGGTCAGCAAGACAAGGACATGTTCCAGGAGACCATGGAGGCAATGAAGATCATGGGCATCCCAGACGAGGAGCAGATAGGTATGAATATGCCAGGAATAAAAGAGGGAACAGGCCATGTCTCAAGCTTTTTTGGGTTTTTTTGTTTTGATTTGATTTTGTTAGCTTTTTGTTTAGGGATTTTGTTGGTTTTGTGTTTTGCCTGTGTCCATTCCTGCTCCCCCTGCCCTGGGTGAACAGTGGGCAAGTAACAAAATTTGGTGGCTTAGGAGTGCCCCACCTCAGGATCTACCAGCACAATTTCCTGTTATATAGTTAACTTTAGAACAAGCAGCTAATAAAAACATGCTTCTGCTAGCTGTTTTTGTTCCCAGTCTCAGGCTTGTATAGCTGGTTTATGAAAAGCACATCCAAGATACAAGAATCCCCTCATTCTCCTCTGCAGTGCCTGGCTTGAGTGCTACTCTAAAGTATCTGATCCAACCACTGCTGGATTAGTCCTTTGAGAATGGACTGGTCAGTGCCTTTCTTTCCAGCTTAACACTGAACTGCTGATCAGAAATTAATATTGTCTGACTCTGGGAGCACAGTAGCATGGCAGTGAGAATAGAAGTGCACACAGGCAGCACAAAGCACTGGGTGTGCACCAGAGCTCTGCTCTCTCATTCATCATCTGCTCCCCTGGCTGGCAATCAGTGTCCTGCAAAGTTTCACTTTCAAAATGCACATGGTCTTCTAAAGCTAGGCCTGGTACTCTCTGCACTGAAGCAATCAAGCCTCTATTGTGGTTTGAGGTCACCACCTCCTCTGCTGGAGGCTGCAGCTCTTGTGGCTGTAGGGAACATTTATTTACCTGTGCCTTCTGCTCTTTACAGTCCAGCTGCTAAAACCTGAGCTGTTTTTATCGACAGTTTAATACATTTCTTGATATCCTGAAACTTCTGTATGGAGGTGAAGGGAAATTTGCCTAAACCAAATAAAAGAAATGGTAGTGTAATTCATTGTCCAGGTGTCCTGCTAAGTTCAGTTTTTTGACTCGTTTTTAATGTATGCTCTAGGGTATGTCTTTGCTGGCATGAAGATGAGTTATTGGTTCCAGGCACTACAGCAAAAATAGCTTTAATGTTTTACACTTGCTGAGGAGCCTGTTCCAGTGCCCTTTTTCCAAGATCCAGCCTGACCCTCCCCTGACGCAGCTTCATGCTCTTGGATCCTGTCATTGGTCACCAGGAGATGATGCCTGGCCCTCCACTTACCTTGTGAGGAAGCTGTAGGTGCTGTGAAGCTCCCCCTCAGTCTCCTCTTCTCTAGGCTGAACAGCCAGGTGACCTCAGTCACTCCTCCTGTGCCTTTCTCTTGACCCATCACCATCTCCATGGCTGTCCTTTGGTAGCTTTAGATCTTTCTGATATTGTGACACTCAAAACTGCACCCAGCACCTGAGGTGAGGCTGCAGCAGTGCAGAGCAGAGTGGGACAGTCACAAACATATATTTATTTTCTGTTACACCTAATGTAGCATATATGGAGCCTTTGTTCACTCTCTTATCAGAGGNTTTTCCAAGATCCAGCCTGACCCTCCCCTGATGCAGCTCTTGGATCCTGTCATTGGTCACCAGGAGATGATGCCTGGCCCTCCACTTGCCCTTGTGAGGAAGCTGTAGGTGCTGTGAAGCTCCCCCTCAGTCTCCTCTTCTCTAGGCTGAGCAGCCAGGTGACCTCAGTCACTCCTCCTATGGCTTTCTCTTGACCCATCACCATCTCCATGGCTGTCCTTTGGTAGCTTTAGATCTTTCTGATATTGTGACACTCAAAACTGCACCCAGCACCTGAGGTGAGGCTGCAGCAGTGCAGAGCAGAGTGGGACAGTCACAAACATATATTTATTTTCTGTTACACCTAATGTAGCATATATGGAGCCTTTGTTCACTCTCTTATCAGAGGGATATTTTCTTAAAGCAGATCTTTTTGTGATAGTGTTGTGGTTTAACTCCAGTTGGCATCTAAGTGCTGTATGGCTGCTCTCTCACTCCTGGGCAATGGGATGGGAGAGAGAATGGAGACAGCAAAAGTAAGAAAACTCATGGATCAAGATAAAGACAGTTTAAAAAGTATAGCAAAAGCTGCATATGCAAGTGGGGTAAAGTAAGATGAGGAATTCATTCATCACTTCCCAGGAGCAGCCATTCCCAGGAAAGGGGAACTCCCTCAGAGTGACTGGGGAAGACAAACATCACCCCCAACATCCTTCCCTTCCTCCTTCTCTCATCTTTATATGCTGAGCATGATGCCATGTGGTGTGGAATATCCCTTGGGTCACTTGGGGTCAGCTGTCCTGGCTCTGTCCTTTCCCATTTTCTTGTGCACCCCCAGCCTCCTCACTGGTGGGGTGAAGCAGAAAAGGTTTGGCTCTGTGTATGCACTGCTCAGCTTAAGCACCCCTGTGTCTTGAACACTTGTTTCCATCACAAATCCAGAACACAGCCCCANACAAACATATATTTATTTTCTGTTACACCTAGCGTAGCATATATGGAGCCTTTGTTCACTCTCTTATCAGAGGGATATTTTCTTAAAGCAGATCTTTTTGTGATAGTGTTGTGGTTTAACTCCAGTTGGCATCTAAGTGCTGTATGGCTGCTCTCTCACTCCTGGGCAATGGGATGGGAGAGAGAATGGAGACAGCAAAAGTAAGAAAACTCATGGATCAAGATAAAGACAGTTTAAAAAGTATAGCAAAAGCTGCATATGCAAGTGGGGTAAAGTAAGATGAGGAATTCATTCATCACTTCCCAGGAGCAGCCATTCCCAGGAAAGGGGAACTCCCTCAGAGTGACTGGGGAAGACAAACATCACCCCCTTCCTCCTTCTCTCATCTTTATATGCTGAGCATGATGCCATGTGGTGTGGAATATCCCTTGGGTCACTTGGGGTCAGCTGTCCTGGCTCTGTCCTTTCCCATTTTCTTGTGCACCCCCAGCCTCCTCACTGGTGGGGTGAAGCAGAAAAGGTTTGGCTCTGTGTATGCACTGCTCAGCTTAAGCACCCCTGTGTCTTGAACACTTGTTTCCATCACAAATCCAGAACACAGCCCCATAACAGCTAGAAGAAAATTCTACCACAGCCAAAATCAGCATAAACAAGTAGAAATTGGGAGACAAAAAAAATATCTTTGTTACAGGATCCCTTTCAAGTGACTGGCAGTTTACTTTGCTCAAGGCAACTGGAAGCTATTATGCAACGAGCTTTGATTGATATGTGGTGAAAATTGAATTGACACCATCTTCCCTGTCTTGGCATCTGATGGTTTGGCTTTTCTGTCGTGCATCATTTGAAGAGTATGAATATATCATTAGCAATGGGGTGGGGTGCTTCAGCATGTAATTAGTAATAGTTACAGTGCAGACACTTTCGCCCACATCCTGCTGCCTTCTGTACATTATAGTGTGTCTGCAAGGATCTTGGTCAGGGAACTGAAAGTGTTACAGGGTTAAAGAAACAAAATCTTTAATTGGGGTGTTCTCTTAACTGTCTCTTCCCTTTGTTCTGTTGGGGAAAATTGAGTATCTGAATTCATTGCAAAAGTTTTGACCCTCAAGCAGAGAAAAAGTGTTTTATTAAAAAATACAGATGTTGTAGGTGGTACTTGACCCTCAGTCCTGTCTGTCACTGTTTTATAGACACGTTGAGAATGGGATAATTTCTAGGCTGTGTAGTCTTGCATAGGTCTGACAAGGCAAGTCCTTCATCCTGAATGGGAGTCATTTAGAGGAATAGCCTGTGGTGATTTTTCCTATATTTCAGAAGGCTTTTTGGGATGCTGAGATGAGCCTCTTCACCATGTTAGTAAAGATAACTGGGTCATATCAAGGCTTTTGGTGATGTCTGATACTAAGCTGTTACTATTATTCCTATTTTAAAAGGTCTGCTGAAAGTTATCTCAGGTGTTCTTCAACTTGGCAACATCGTCTTCAAGAAGGAGCGAAACACAGACCAAGCCTCTATGCCAGACAACACAGGTAACCAATCTGCACCCCCACACCAAAGAAAAGCACAGCAAAAACCCCACAGGAAGTTCTGGCAAGTGGGAAAATGTACTGCAGTATGTATGGAATGCTGGAGTCGTGTTTTTCCACAGGGTGAATGATTTCGTGCTCCGTAGGGATACGCAGTGTTCTGCCAGACGTGTGTGTGTTTGCAGCCACCCACGGGCAGGAATGTGGCACTGTCCCTGTGTCAGGGCTAGGCAGGAAGCACACGTGATGGGCAGATGAAAAGGATTACTCTGCTGGAATATGTGGAGTGTGTGTTTTAAAGGAGCTACAGTAATTGCTCCTTCAAACCCGTGTTATCAGATTTTAAGGAATGTTCTTTGCTGCCTCTGCAGATAGTCTGGTAACTGTAAGAGTAAGGTGGTGGATAGCTTTATGTTGGGTATAAAAGCATGTGTGCATGTTTTAATTGCACTGCCTGTTGTTGAATGTGTAAATAGTGCCATGTTTCACGTGATGGAAGTCTTAAACCTTCATTGTAGATGTACCGCAGAAGTGCAAATGTTGCTAATTTATCACTAAGTGGGGTTTTTTTGGCTGTTGTTTAAAATATGCTCTAAATGTCATTTTAAGAAGAGTACACCGTTTGGGTTTTGGATCTTGAATCTGAAATGCAGTTGTCTCAAAGACTAATCAGTAGATGAAGACAGAACAATTAGCTTGATTAAGAAATCTATTATCTGCTGCATTTTTAAATTGATTACAGACAGTGACCTTTCTAAAGGTTCTGTGTTACAGTTTAGTAGTATGAGGCTATTTTTTCAAATGTACTCTAGTGGCTTCTGGAGAAGCTCAGTAACTGTATTGTGGGTTGCAAGAGGAGGATTTTTGAGGGTTTTTTTGTTAGGAAGGTGTTTTGTCTCAGCAACCTCTTCTTCATTTCATTTTTTTTGTAAGCTGTTTCCTGACTTTTCTAATGACAATTGTCAGAGTGTTTTTCTTTTTCTCTTGCTTTCTGTGAGAAAAACAGAATAATATGAATCTTTTTGTTTCCTCTTACCACCTTTAGCTGCTCAGAAGGTGTCTCACCTTTTGGGTATCAACGTGACAGATTTCACCAGAGGTATCCTGACTCCTCGCATCAAAGTTGGACGAGATTATGTCCAGAAAGCTCAGACCAAAGAGCAGGTAGGCATTCTCAAAAAAGGAACCAGTACTTTGGTCTCTGATCTTCCTGCTGCACAGCTAATGGATGTATCAGAGGTTTCTTTAGTGTTTTCTAACCATCCTTATGATTCAGTGTATGGCAGCCACACCTGAACATTGTACCATAATATATTGCTTGCTTATGTAATCTGTATAAAGGTAGAATTCACCTTGTCCCTTAGCACTTTTTTTTCATCTGGAAAAGAAAAAGAGAGAACACAAATCCCCTAATTTTGGTGACTGACTGTCCTTGGGGAGTTAGTAGTTTCAATGTGGTGTGCAAGGGTGACATTTTCAAGTTGGTGCAATAGAGAAAGCACTGGTTTTGAGTAGGTCAGCTACTAAGATAGAAGAATTTGCTGCTCACCCTTGAAATTGATTAGAAATTTTGTAAAACTCTAGACTTGTGCTGTAAATGAAACGTGACCTAGGAGCTCATGGCCTGCTTGAATGGAGCAAACCCTTGTGCTTACTCATTGCCTGGCTTCTTTATGAAAACAGAATTATCCTCTAAATAAAGAAACATGGCCATGGAAGGGATTGGGAAGAGATTGAAGTCTAGAAAAAGTCACAACATGCCTTTTGGTGTTTAATTTCTTACTACATATAGTATTCGTATCAAACACAGGGTAGTGGCAGGGAGGGATTGGACTTCATAAATCCAGAGTTACAAAAGAATTTAATTAATTTTTTGGGCCTATGAAATACTCCATGTTGCTACAGTCTGGAAGTCACTGGGCGTAGTTTTTTTCTTTAATATCAGCTCTTGTTTCCTCTAGCAGGCAGGACCCTGCAACTTGGTTTTGACACAGTAATTTAAGGACAAAGTCTTTGCTCTTGTATATGGACTATCACTATGCCATCTACTTTGTGTTTGGAATAAACTGAAATAAACCTTGTTCCGTGAATTTCCTGGTGGAGATAAAAACGTCAGACTACAGTTGTGCTGCTAGATCCTGGGACAGTGTAATCTGTGCCTTTCTTTGGTTTGCAGTGCAGGTGTTGATGTTTCTCTGTTTGCTGTTCAGGCTGATTTTGCCATCGAGGCCCTGGCCAAAGCCACGTACGAGCGGATGTTCCGCTGGCTCGTTATGCGCATCAACAAGGCTCTGGATAAGACCAAGAGACAGGGAGCATCCTTCATTGGAATCCTGGACATTGCTGGCTTCGAGATTTTTGAGGTAAGGAGATGTCAGGTCGTTGCACTCAGCACAGTTTAACATGGAGCAAAGACCCCAGAAGGGAATAATTTTACAACTGGAAAGTGACACACTCATGGAAAGGAAGTGAAGCCCACAAAAAGGGGACTCAACATTGGATCTCATGCAAGATAAGTGTGGGAGAGGAAGAGCTGAAGGAAAGTTGAGGGAGAGAGGGAAAATGTGAGCTTTTTCTCTAGAAGACAGTAAACTCTTAGGCCAAACTGTTATGGGATTCTATGAAATAATTTTAGGATGTGGTTTGCATTATAATCTGAAGCAGCCACAGACTGCCATCAAAAAGGTATCCTGCCAATAACCCAGCAAGGCAGCTCCTGTCAACCCATGGAATCTTACACTGGGTCTAGCTCATGAGCAGCTGCAAAATGAATTGGATCAGTTTATTGATGAAATAGAAAACTGAGGCACAGAAAAGTTGGGGTGGTTGTTTTTCTGGTATACCTTCAGCTTCACTGGAGGTTGGTTGCTGGATCTCAGGAAAAGAAGAGAAGAAATAGCATAGATAAGAATTATTAAATATGGAGGAATTTGAACAGGACTACTTTCTGTAGAGGCTGCATTATGTTTTCTGTGGTCAAACATAACTGTGTAATGCACTGTGGATTATTAACCTTGTCCTTACTGTTTTAAGTAATCTGGGAATTTTGAAGAAATTTCCTTCACTTTCCTTGCTCTGATTTTATATAAGGATTAAAAAGGGGCTTTCCAGTCCACACACTTAGGAATTTGTCTTCAGGCTTCTGTTGCTGCTTCTTCCTCTGCAGAGAACTTGTTGTCTCTGAATTTGTGAGAAGGCCAGAGTCCTTTTCTTGTCCCGGGTCAAGTAGCTGCTGTAACTCTTCTGCTGTTTACAGCTCAACATTCTTTTGCAAAGTCTGAGAACCAGTGGGTTTGAGCTTCCCTGGGGATTGCAGCAGTGTGCAGTGGCACGTGACAGAACAGGCAGTTCATATCCAAAGGGGTTATTGACAGTGGACTGTCTGCCCCACTCCAGCTTAGATTCCTGAGCCACAGATAAGATCTTTTGTGCTCAGAGGATGCTGGGTGTGTCCTCACAAGCAGTTGCTCAAACATCTTTCTGCTTTTTTCTTCATTAGCTGAACTCCTTTGAACAGCTGTGTATTAACTACACAAATGAGAAGTTGCAGCAGCTCTTTAACCACACCATGTTCATTCTGGAGCAAGAGGAGTACCAGAGGGAGGGCATAGAGTGGAATTTCATTGACTTTGGCCTGGACCTGCAGCCCTGCATTGACCTCATAGAGAAGCCGGTGAGTTTTTGTTTTACTGTCCAGCAGGAAGAGGCTGCACTGATCTTTGTCACTGAGGACATCATCTCTGCCCCTAGATTGGAAAGTGACCCTCTGGATTCTGTAATGTGGGTGGAAGCAGGAGTGAACAGTTTCTCCTTTGTCTCTTAGCATCAGTCCTGGAGGAAATGCTGCATGAGAATGGATCTCATTGGCCTCTTTTTCCTCCACTCTATTGTCTTCACTTGTGTAGGTCTGCATGGTGCTTTTGGTGATGTCTGTGCAGCTTGCCATAAGTAATGCAGAATTTCCTTACTTAACTACAGGTGTGATGAGAAGCTGTGAACTCTGTTGCTTTCATTCTGCTCTAATGAAGCCTGAGAATTTACAAATTTCATAGTAAATGTTCCAATACTAAGGACCAGTTTGTGAAACTTTCTGCTGTGGCCTTTTGCATTTAGACACCTGAATATATTTAGGGAACTATATAATAATATTTCTTCTATTAAAAATATCTTTTCCCAAAAAAAACCAACCTAGAAAAATGTGACAGAAGAGACTTTCACATAAAAATGGTCAGAATTCAGATGAGGATATTGAAGAACTTAACCATTTTTATTACAATGGTAGTACTTTAACTGATCTTACACAAGAGGTGGCTGTGATGTGGATCAGGCCTATTTATTTTTTTTTTTCTCCTCTAGCCATCTAAAGGTGTTAATTATCATTGTAGTCATGTAGTTAATGATGTTTTGATGTTTTCCTTCTCTAAGGCTGGGCCTCCTGGTATACTGGCCCTGCTGGATGAAGAGTGCTGGTTCCCAAAAGCAACAGACAAAAGCTTTGTAGAAAAAGTTGTTCAAGAACAAGGCACCCACCCCAAATTTCAGAAGCCAAAACAGCTGAAAGACAAAGCTGACTTCTGCATCATACATTATGCTGGCAAGGTAAAGAATTAATAACTAAAATGTGAAGATGGCAATGTTTATTAATTCATAACCACTGCTTCTTAGAAATGGCTGCTTACCAAAATGATTGCCTATGAGAAACCATCAGATTTCATGGAAGTGTTCCATTGCAGAGGAGCTTACAGGGCCAAAGGAGATTCGTCTGCAAGTTATATCTGTGTTTATAGCTCAAGACAGGTCAAACTGACAGCGATTTAAATTTGTTCTGTGTGACTTGGTGAGAGTGGAGGAAACTTGCATCAAGACTTCATCACCCAAGATGCTGATGCAGCTGTTTTTTGTGTCACACTCTGGATGGTACAAATCCAACCAGCATTGCAAATCCTTTCCCTTTACTGACAGAACAGAACATGCAGCTTTTTGTAAGGGTTGGAAAATTATCAGTGCACTTACTTAGATGGCAAATCTCAGAATGGGTATGTAATCTGTTGTTGTGCAAACCTTGGTGATGCTTTTCTGGACTGTGCCAGATGTTGTTGGATTTTGGGCTGCAGAAAATTGCCCCTCCAAGCTCCTTGATGTGTGTCTCTCCTCCAGGTGGATTACAAGGCAGATGAATGGCTGATGAAGAACATGGATCCTCTCAATGATAACATTGCTACTCTTCTGCACCAGTCGTCGGATAAGTTTGTGTCTGAGCTGTGGAAAGATGGTGTGTAATTCAACTTCATTGCATTTCTTTGCTCTTTTTGTGTGTGTGTGAAAGAGCTTGAGCATCAGAAGCCTGTAATGAGCTGTTTTGCTTTTTTCCCCTGAGGACTAAGCCACCAAGATGAGCATTATCTGGAGCATCCTTTGCTTAGATCATGGTACCTCATTAAAAGTTCACTGTAACTCAGGAGAAAGGTTCATTTTCATCAACTTCTTTTAAGCTTGCTGCATATATAGCAATTCTGTCTCAAAATGAGGAATACTGGGATAAAATATGAATGCACCATTATGAGCCAGCAGCTTGCATAGCTGTATCACTCGAGATCTGAGGTGGAATCTGTTTTCAGTGTACCCTTTCTGCAGTGTTATTCAGTATTTTACTCTATCTCCTCTGGGTTTTATCTGCTTTTGAGTCTTACTGTTACTGTCACTTTCTGTGGTAGGTTTTCTTTGACGTCTCTGTCTGTTGCAGAGATGCAGAAGGTTCAGAGAGCCTATTTCTATCAACACTTTCCTATTCTTCATCTAGAACCAGGTGACTGAGAAACCCAGCTGTCGTGTCATGTGTGTGATGCATCCTAGAGCCATGCAAGAAATGCTTCCGTTAACTTCTCTTTGTCCCTCTGTCATACCTGCCTGTCTTTATTGTTCATTTCCTCTGCTTTGTGCTAGTAGCTCCTCTTGGACTTTGAAACAAAAGTAAAAACTCACCTTGAAAGTGGATACAGAAATATAGACACATTCAGGTGCTACAAATTGCTCTTGCACAACTTGGGTAGGAACAAATCCCTGTGAACAGTTTGAATATAGAGCTAGCACAGCTGGATTTCCTGCAAAGTATGGAAGGAAGGTTTCTGAGACTGCACAGAAATTGAAATCCAGTTTAATGTTGGTTTTAGTACTGGGATTTCACTTCAGCAGCTGGTCATTTAAAAGAAAGTTTGGCAAAGGAATTTGTTATGGATGAAAAATGTCCATCAGCAAGTTGTACCTAACAAGGCCTTTGCTATGTGAGACTACTTTTGGGCTTGAAATGTCAACTGGCCACAGCTCACCAGTTTTCATTTATTGTTCTTAGCTGGATCTTCTGTTGACTGTTCTTTTCACTGTCTTGAAGTAGATTGCAGGGCTCAGGATTAAGAGGATTGGCACAGCCACAGTCTGGGATGCTCTTCTGTGGATTTCCCTGTGATGTCACCTAGTAACATAACCTTCTTTTCCTTCTGATAAGACAACCTTGACCCTGTTCCAACAGCTGCTCTAGAAGTGAACAGATTTTAGCTAATATTAGCTGTAAATGAGAATATTCTTTCTAGTTTATTCTTTTGTAGGAGTGTCTCTTAGCAGTTTCATTTTTTTTTTTTTTAATCAGAAGACAATTGAGCACAAGCTTGTATATTTTCTATAGTGAAGATTAGAAGCCTCAGTGTAGGCATCAGCCAGACACTAAAGATGGTAAAGAGTAGCTTGAAGCCCTTAATGAAAGTGTATTGGATATGTGGAAATTTATAGTGATACAGTTGGTTTTTGCTGGATGGGGGAATTTTTATCTCCACATAGAAAAGCAATGGGAAGAAGTAAAACTTCAGTTTCTTCTTGCCCCTGCTACTATCTAATATAGCTGACTTCTGTTGAGGGGAAAAAAAAAAATAAATCTGTGGTGTCCATCCATCAAGGTGATAATTTCATCAGTGCTTGGATGTCACTGTGGCACAGTGGAGAAACTTGGGGCACGGAGTTCTGACTTTCTCCTGACGCTGTTGTTCCTGTCTGTGTCATAGAACACTTGTACTCCAAAATCACCTCAAGCAGTGATATCCTGAGGTTTGGGGGTTGTCCTGCCTTTCACTGTGCTTGTTGGGTTTACAAGTAGGTATGACTTTCCTGATCATCAGTTCTGGCAGTGCTGCCTGCAGTGCAAGAGTGAAGCTGGGCTTTTTCTCTGTCTGTGCCCCTTGTGGATCAGAGTTAACTGATGGTTCACTCTGCTGGGCTAGCAGCTCGAGCTCTTGTTGTTTTTCATTCTGAGTTAAGCAAATAGAAGCGTCTGAAACTCACTTCTAGATTGCTCTTCCAGTGCTGCCATCCAGGGCATCAGTAGGATATGTTTGGGATTGAGTTTGACTCCATCACTCAAACTTCCTGTAGTGAGCTGATGCTTTCTTTTCCTTCCTGCTCCCATCCCTGCACAAATTTTGTACAGGAGTCGACATCTGTGTAGAGATGAAGCAAAAAGGATCCTGCAGCTCCTCTCATTTATCCTGTTCTACCCAGATGTTCTTTGTATGTCTCAAAGTTTCCTTTTCTGTGGGAGGATTTTAATGCTCTTTGCTGTGCTCTCTCTAGTGGACCGTATTGTTGGGCTGGATCAGGTGGCTGGAATGTCAGACACAGCATTGCCTGGAGCCTTTAAAACCAGGAAGGGAATGTTCCGGACAGTGGGACAGCTCTACAAAGAGCAGCTGGCTAAACTGATGGCTACCTTGAGGAACACCAACCCCAACTTTGTCCGGTGCATTATCCCCAACCATGAGAAAAAGGTAAAGGCAGCTGTACCAGCACAGCCCATGCATTCCTGGGGCTGGGTTGATGGCTCTTGTCACGTTTTACCTGAGATCTGGAAGAGGCCCTGTGTTCTCAGGGTATTTTTTAAGGTCATCCTAAATAACTGTATGCTTACTAAAACGGTGGAAGCTGATTTTTGCAGTTCCTAAAGTGGCATAAGAGCTTTCCATTGCCTCTAATTGCAAAAGAGAGAACTGGCTGCTTTACAAAAAAGAGAGGAGGAGAGGCGAGGGGGTAAGCCCTTTTTATAAAAGCTTTGTGATATTGATAAAATATACATTTTCTTCACTAGGCTGGGAAGCTGGACCCCCACCTGGTCCTTGACCAGCTCCGCTGTAATGGAGTGCTGGAGGGAATCCGAATTTGTCGTCAAGGATTCCCCAACAGAGTTGTGTTCCAGGAATTCAGACAAAGGTGAGTGAGCCCTAGGAGAGGATCTGAAGCAGTCTTTAGCATGGCAAACTTAAGACATAAGTACAGAAACAGATTGCCTGTTTAAAAAAAAATATAAAAATTGTTGCAGTTTTATTTTAAAATAAAACTGCAATTGGATTGCACATCTGTACCTTGTATTCACAAAGCCTCCCAAAAGCATGTTTGGTTTCTCCATGGATGCAGGTAAGGTGAGGCATAGAGGACCCTGTCCAAGGCTTCTGCTTCACACTCTGCTGTCTAGAGATGCAGTGTTTTTTGAAAAACTATTGAACTCCTAATACCATAGGGAGGCATACTGATTTCTTTTGTTTTCAAATACACTTGTGTGACTATCTGATGTTTTTTTGTTTTCAGATATGAAATCTTAACTCCAAATGCAATTCCCAAAGGATTTATGGATGGAAAGCAGGCTTGCGTGCTGATGGTAAAACACAAAAACTCTGCTTGAATAGAATAAACTTCTTGGGTGTGGTTTAAAAGCTGGAGCTGTGCATGCTAAATATAACTTGTACTCACAGACCAAAATTCCAAAGTCAAATGTTTTGTCTGAGAGAAGGGTGCAAGAAGCTTCCTCTTGGCTTCATGGGTGGAGGCTTTTGTCTAGCACAAGGTTCAATAATCCCAGGCAAAGAGGACCCTTTTCTTTCCAAAGATGCATCCTTTGAGATGCAAGCAGCATTCATAGAATCAAAATGCTTAGAAGCATGAATGCTATCTTTAGCACATGCTTAAAGTATGAGCTTCAGTAAACTCTTTGTAATGGCCTGCTGCTGATAAATGCTCTCAGCAAAGGCTCCAATTAGTTTCTGTAGAATTGCCTGCTTCAAAGGGAAAGCTTTGGCTCTAGCTTCATGACTAGGCTTGAATTGAACTTGGTTGTAAGGGATTCCCAATTTCTGTCTTATAGGACTATAGCTGATTCTTCTTAGCTTAGCTAATATAAGCATTGGCAGCAAATCTTTGAAAAGAAGACTGGGCTGGAGTGTCTTTTTTTGACAAAGATAGGACTGAGAAAAAGTTAATGAACAGATCAACAGACATGTTTCTTCTAGAAAAGGAAGAGGGCTCTTGGGACTGGGCATGCATTCCTCACAGCATCTCTGTATTCTGAGTACTTGATACTGTTTTAAATGATGCTTTCTGTCATATTTTCTCTCTGGTTACCTCCATTTGATGCTGTCCTTGGCTGAGCTCCAGCTTCTCTAATTGAGATAGGCCAGGAATTTATTGGAGTTGGCAACTTCTGTTTGCCTGAGTGGCTCATTGTAGAGAAGGGCTGTCTTAGAGCCACGAGCCACAAATATGTTTTGTGATGTTTCACATGAAACAGTCTTTGCAGGACATTAATTCTTCTCTCTCTCTCTCTCTTTAGATCAAAGCACTGGACTTCGATTCCAACCTTTACAGAATTGGACAGAGTAAAGTGTTTTTCAGAGCTGGAGTCCTTGCTCACCTTGAAGAAGAGAGAGACCTGAAGATCACAGACGTCATTATTGGATTCCAAGCATGCTGCAGAGGCTACCTGGCCAGAAAGTAAGTACTCTGATTTTTAAAGTACATAATAATCATATATTTCTCCCATTCAAATTGAAGTTTATCTTCAAAGAAGGACATTATTATGTCTAGAAATTACTTTTTTTGTCAGGTGGTCTTGATTGATTTATTGTATATAACAGTTGATAGTCTTTAAGGGTTTTCTGATGTCTGTAATGCCAGACTTCTGACACCTGCAAGAATCTCAGTGGAAACTGCCTGAGCAGTAAAGTCAGCTCCTCTCTGTAAAGATGCTGTGCAGCAGATCAGGTTTTTGACAGTTCTGTGAAGGTGCAAAGGGAAGAGTCCTAGTACAGTGCTGATGCAGGATGTGTAGGGTTTCTCTGAGCTATCAGTTACGGCTGCAGTTGCAGTCCTGAGATCAAAAGTAGTCAAAATCTGTCAGTTTGGTGGGAAAACACACCTCTGCTTCAGATCTCCCTTTTTGGAAGTGAGGATAGTAAGGCTTTTCACAGTAGAAGACATGAGGGAAATTTTATTAAAATAGGAAAGTGGATTGAGGAAAAAATAGCCACTCTTACCTTAGCAGAAGAAAAAAAAGAAAATCAAGAGAAAGTCCACTGGAAACTGCTGGTTTTTTAGGAGAGAAACTTCTAAAGAAAAAACACAGAAGTATTTAAGAAAGGGCTTGATGGTGTGAATTGTGTGCTGCTCTGGGTTCCTTTGTCTTATCTCCACTTGCTTTGCAGAGCCTTTGCCAAGCGCCAGCAGCAGCTGACAGCCATGAAAGTGCTTCAGAGAAACTGTGCTGCCTATTTGAAACTGAGGAACTGGCAGTGGTGGAGGTTGTTCACCAAGGTAATGGTTTTCCCTTTGCAATCCCCCTGCAATGAGCAAAGACATCTTCAAGGAGATCAGTTTGCTCAGAGCCCCATCCAGCCTGACCTTGAACGTTTTCAGGGATTGGGCATCCATCCATCCACCTCTCTGGAAAAGCTGTTCTAGTGTTTCACCACCCTCATTGTAAAAAACTCCTTCCTTATATCTGATCTGAATCTACTCTTGCTTAGTTTAAAACCATTACCCTTTTGGCACAACAAGCCTTTCTAACAAGTTTGACCCCCTCTATTTTGTGGGCCCCCTTTTGGGTACTGACAGGTGCTCTGAGGTCTCCTTGGAGCCTTCTCCAGGCTGAACAGCCCCAGCTCTCTCAGCCTGTGTTCATAGCAGAGGTGCTCCAGCCCTCTGATCATTTTTGTGACCCTCTGATCATTTTTGTGACCCTCTGATCATTTTTGTGACCCACTCAAACAAGTCCATACCTTTCCTGAGCTGAGGGCCCCAGACCTGGATGCAGCACTCCAGGAGGGGTCTCACCAGAGCAGAATCCCCCTCTGGATTCAGCCCAGCAGTTCCTCAGGCACCAAACACTCCACCCATCACATCCACATCTCTTCAGTTTACAAAGAAAGATCCTGGTGGGTACCATGCCAAAGTCCTCCTGTATGACATTGACTCACCTGTGAACTTCCCCTTGGTATGGCAACTTTTTTATTCTCTCACCATTGCTGCTTAACCCTTGAGGGTCTGGAATTTACTGAACCCTTTCCTGTTACATCCCATACTGGAGTAGAATAAATGGACTGGCAGAAAGTGTGCTGTTGGCAGAGTAGGTGGTATCTAGTCCTGTATGATTCCCCTCAGTGTTCACAACAAAACAGCTGATCCATCCTTCAAATAAGACACTTACCTGAAATGTAATTATTCAATGCTTATCTCAAGTACAAGAGCGTTTCTTCCTGTTTTTGTTATTCCTTACACACATCTTATTCCCATGGTTTCCCTTTCAGGTGAAGCCCCTTCTGCAGGTGAGCAGACAGGAGGAGGAGATGATGGCCAAGGAAGAAGAACTAATAAAGGTTAAGGAGAAGCAGCTGGCTGCAGAAAACAGACTGAGTGAATTGGAGACCTTCCAGGCCCAGGTGGGTTTTGCAAATCTGGTTTGTAGAAATTGTTCTCTCTCCACCTGTCCAACTGTTTGAGAGCACCTCCTTTGCTTTCTTGGTCTGATGGACAAACTGCAGGATTCCAGCTTGCTGGAACATTACTTGGCTGCCTCTTGTTCACTTTCTTTTGCCCTTCTTGCAGCTCATTTCCTGCAGAAGGTCTTTTTGTACTGTGACTACTTATTGCCCTTCTGTAGCCATTACAAGGACAAAAGTCTCCTTTGGCTGAGTGTTACAGCAAGCTGGTTGAATTCAGTCCTGTCATTAATGGAATCCTTTTTGTTTGGAACACAGAAGGTGGGAGCAGGGTTGTTTTTTGCCATAGGGCTGATAATTATTTGTTCCTTTTGTAAGGGGAAATAGACAATATCCACATTTCAAACGGGTATGAATTTGGGAAATTTGTGAATAATTTGTGGTTGCAGCACCTGATTTGTGAAGGAGAACACATGCTTAAAACTGTGTTTTGCTATTTAGCTTTTGGTTAACAGCAGGGGACTGCTGCCATGTTTAAAACTGTGGAACAGAGGAGCACAGAACTTCACTTAACACACATTGCTCAGTGCTTTGGTAAATTGGAGCTTGTCTTATTTCTGGCTTTGCATCCCATGCAGCTAATGGCAGAGAAGATGCAGCTGCAGGAACAGTTGCAAGCAGAAACTGAGCTGTGTGCTGAGGCTGAGGAGATAAGAGCTCGCCTGACAGCCAAGAAACAAGAACTGGAGGAGATTTGTCATGACCTGGAAGCAAGGGTGGAGGAAGAGGAAGAACGGTGTCAACATCTTCAGGCTGAGAAGAAGAAAATGCAGCAGAACATCCAGGTAATGCCTTAGGAATGCTGTCTCTTGTCAGCAAAGAGCATAGGAAGGGTTGGAGTGGCTCTTTTGCCTCAGCTTGGGGGGAAATGAAAGAGAGAAAGCAGGGGGAAAGAGGCATAGGAAAATCCAGCTGTGGAATAGAACACAGCAGTTCTAGTGCTGAGCCATTGAGTTGGTTGTCTGGAGTGAGCTGTTCCATTCTTGGAGGTGATGGCCACTTCTCAGATAATCAGGCAAGTCTTTGCTTTGTTTTAGGAATGGTGGTATTCTTTGCAAAATAGCATTGTTTATTCTGCTAGGAAATTTGTTGATTGGCATGGAGTATGTTGCAGTCATGGCAGGGATGTCAGTCCAGGGCCTGCTGATGCTGCCTTGGAGGGAGGGTGAAGAAATCTCCATCCCAGTATTGCTCCTGTGCTGCTCCATGGATTGCTGAGCAGCACTGACCAATACCTTGCTTTTCTTTGGGTGTTGTGAAGGAACTGGAGGAGCAGCTTGAGGAAGAGGAAAGTGCAAGGCAGAAGCTGCAGCTAGAAAAAGTGACCACAGAGGCCAAATTGAAGAAATTGGAAGAAGATGTGCTAGTTTTGGAAGATCAGAATCTCAAATTGGCTAAGGTAAGAGTCCTGCATCTTCTTCCACAAGCGAAAGATGCAGAGTGTTTCTCTTGGAGTAAACTACTACAGGCTGACCTTTTCCCTATTGCAGGGAAACTTATAATTAATTCAGTCTTGTCTTTGAGAATTCTGATCTGAATTTTTGAAAGTATTTCAACAGTCAGTATTGTTTGATATTTAAATAACCTTCACTAAATAATGATCCATGAACAAACATTTTCTGATGCATTGTTGTGCCAAACAGCATCAAGTTATTTTTATAAACAGACTTCCCTTTCAGTTTTGAAAGGGCTATCATATACAAATCTTCAATTTAAATTTATTTGAATTCTGTTTGTGATCCTTTCTTTCTGAGTTTCCTTGTAGCAGGAGTAAGAACTCATGACATTGACATTTCTAAGCAGTCAGATCTGGAAAAATACCCTGTAATTCCAGACACTCTTTTGACTCTGCCTTCTTAATTCTGCAGGAAAAGAAACTCTTGGAAGACAGAATGTCTGAATTTACAACAAACCTGACAGAGGAAGAGGAAAAATCTAAGAGTTTAGCCAAACTGAAGAATAAACATGAGGCCATGATCACAGACCTTGAAGGTGGTTTTGGTTTTTTGTTTTTTGTTTTTTTTTTAAGCTAGATCCTATAAAGACCTTTCCTAATTAGTTTTAGGTGGTTTCTTGTTAAAATTTATTGAACTTCAGTTTCATTTCTGATAGAGTTTTAGTCCTCCTGAGTTCCTGAAGGGTTAAAAATGATAGTGTGTAAGCTATTGATCAGTTTGATAGAGCTGTGCTTTGTCTGGCTGAAGGTTATGTGCCTTGTCAGCTGAGCCCTTGATCTAAATAAAAATCCTCTCCAAAGCAGCCAGGCCAATGGAGAAAAGAGGCTGGTTCTCTTTCTTCTCCTGCTGTGGAAGTGTCTCCACTTTTCTACTTCCAGCAGCATCCATCTGCCAGGGTTAGTGCTGTTTGTGGTAGGCTGTTTGCACAAGTTCTTCAGAGTTCTGGAAGGATATTCTGTTTAGTGTCAGTAAAGGGAGAGCAGACCTTGTGTTCAGCATCACAGAACGTGTGCTTCTGCCTGCGTGGTGTGAGGCTGGCATTGTTTGCATTGTTTGCATTGTTTGCATTGCTACAGTGCAAGTGGGAAAAGGAGGTTTGCTCTAAGGTGAGGGGAAGGGAAATGACCCAAATATATTTTTGAGGGCAAAATACGGGGTAGATGCCTGTGTAGGTCCTGACAAAACAATGCAGTCCAGCTAGAGCTGGGACAGTTGTGCTATCAGGAAAGCAAGTATTGCTGAGCTAGGTGTGTTTTTCTGTGCTCCTGCCATGTTGTGAGTGTGTCCCCTGTGTAACTCGGCGTGTCCCCCCAGAGCGCCTGCGACGTGAAGAAAAGCAGAGGCAGGAGCTGGAGAAAACTCGTCGGAAGCTTGAAGGGGACTCCACTGATCTGCATGACCAGATTGCTGAGCTGCAGGCTCAGATTGCAGAGCTCAAAATGCAGCTGGCCAAGAAGGAAGAGGAGCTGCAGGCAGCCTTAGCTAGGTGAGAACTGACCTGCGGGGTTCAGGGCTGGGAAGTGTTGCTTGTCTTGTGTCACCTGGAATAGGGTGAACAGGGATAAATGCTGTCTGTGGGTGTTGTATTTCAGCCTGGGGACTCTCTGAGATCCATGTCCTTGGCACTGGAGTTCTTTAGCTGCTGCTCACTGCTGCATTCTCTGTACAGAACTAGACTGTGGATGCAGTAGGCATGCATTTGACTGGAGTAATAATCATTAAGCTCAGATTAAAAAGTAGTGGCAGCACTCTGTCCCTCTGGTACTTGCTGTATTCATCTACTCAGTAGTGTCCAATTTCCAGTGTAAAGTGGTGCTTTCTCTTCTGCTTTCTTCTGTTGTCAGTCTTTCTCTGTCCCCTTCTTAAGGTGAGTAATTGCACTGTCTCAGGTGTTGGGAGATAGATCTTAGAATTTATAGATCATGTACAGATCAAAGTCTGAATAGAACATTGTAGAGCTGACCAATACCAGCTTTTCTTGGTTATTTTGGTAGGACAGGTTGTCTTTATTTGTGTATGGTTTAAGTCTGGCTCTGACCAGAACCTTATGTTGAACACAGAGTGGAAGAAGAGGCAGCTCAAAAGAACATGGCCCTGAAGAAGATCAGGGAACTCGAATCCCAGATCACTGAGCTGCAGGAAGACCTGGAGTCAGAGAGAGCATTCAGGAATAAAGCTGAAAAACAGAAGCGGGATCTGGGGGAAGAGCTGGAAGCACTGAAAACAGAGCTGGAAGACACACTAGATTCTACAGCTGCTCAGCAGGAGATGAGGTAACTCCAACGTGGGGCTGTGTTATCTTTATTTGGGCTTGATTTTGGCTGTTTTTAATAATTCTGCTGTATTTAGTCTCTTACCTTAGCAAGTCTGCCTTTATCACTGGTTAGCAGCCTCAGTAACTGCAGGAGTGGTGTGCAAGGCCATGTCAAGACTGCATTACCTCACCTGATGTCAGAAACTTGATTTGCTCCCTAACCAAAGAATTAGTGGGACCCCTGAACCATTGGTACTTTCAGGCTGTTTCTGAGGCAGAAATAATGCTGCCAGCTTGAATTTAAGAAGGATGCAGAGCTAAGTGCTACCTTTTGAAAAGTATCTTTATAGCCTAAACAGACCTTGGCATTTTTCTGCATTAGAGGTGCTGTTGGTGGATACACACCTGTGTTTGATTCTCCTTGGCATCTAAATGGAATTTGTGAATTCTGCAGGTCAAAGAGAGAACAAGAAGTAATGGTTTTGAAGAAGACCCTTGAGGATGAAGCAAAGACTCACGAGGCTCAAATCCAAGAGATGAGGCAGAAGCATTCACAAGCTATTGAGGACCTGGCAGAGCAGTTAGAGCAAACCAAACGGGTATGTGGAACAGAAAACAGCAGGCCAGAGCAGCCAACCTCCCTGAAATGACAGTGCAGAAGAGCACAAATAGTTCATAATGCTCATACATGTGTTGTTATTCCCTTGGTAGATATTTTTTCTCCATGAGGCATATATAAAGCTGTTTTGAAGAGTGGCATTCATTCTTTTTTCTCCTGTTAGGTGTGTTACACTGCACAGCCAAGACATTCTTCTCACTGCCAGCACTTGTTAGCTTGTACAGCCTTTAATTTGGAAATCTGATGGTGCAAGACTTTTTTCTGTGTTGTTGTCTTCTCTGATTGTTAGATTGTCTCCTGATAATCAGTGGCAGGCTGTTCATCTTGTGTTTTTCTGAGTAAGCATCTGCAACTTAGCTGCTGAACATACAGCATTAGCTTGCTTGTTGGAAAAACATATTCACTGGATCCTGCTGTATCTAAAGTCTGAGGGGTTTTGCTGCTTTTTCTTTTCCTCTCCAGGTGAAAGCAAATCTTGAAAAAGCAAAGCAGGCTCTGGAAAGTGAGAAGGTTGAGCTGTCCAATGAGGTGAAGGCTCTTCTGCAAGGCAAAGGTGATGCTGAGCACAAACGGAAAAAAGTGGATGCTCAGCTCCAGGAGCTGCAGGTCAAATTTACAGAAGGTGAAAGAGTGAAGACTGAACTGGCTGAGAGGGTTAACAAACTGCAGGTGAGTGGCATGGGCTTCCCTTAGCTTCAGCCCAGGCCTCAAGAGAAAAGGCTGTAGGGTGGTGTCTCCCCATGGAGACAAATTTTAGTGCAAAAATTCTGTTCCTACGAACAGCAAATCCACCATTTGCTTCCCAAGGACTATGCAAACTCCTTAACTCATTGCCAGAGCAGGGTATTTGGATTGATGTCACTTATTTTGAGCAGCCCTGAGAGGGTGAAACAACCAGTTGCTGTTTGAGTTTTGTGAGGCTCAAGGAGTCAGTGTCTGTGCCCCCCTGAAGGCAGCCAAAGTTTGCACACAGAGTTCTGGAGCACCTGGAGCCCTAAAGGGTTTATGTGTTTCTGTTAACTCATGTGGAAGACGGTGTCTGGAAGTTTTGTCACATGGTGACATCACAAGGGTGATGTGGGAATTCATGGATTTCTCCTCCTTTCTTCAAAGGAGCAGCAAATCCCTTGGAGTGACATGAAACATTGTATTTGGCCTTCTCCTTTATGGAGGGTTGTCATTAAAAGCTGAACACTGCCAGCAGGTGCACAAACTTTTCAACTGTTAAAATGTAATTTTGAGACTCTAGATATAATCCTAAAGCAGATGGTATAAAATAGAGGAGAGTTAGTTTAATAAGAAATTTTACAGTTGCTTACCAGGCTGTCTAAAATCTCATATAGGCCTTAACCCAAACCAGCCAAAATCAGAAGGCTGTTGCAATAGAGATGATCCGAAATAAAAATCTCTTTTCAGCTTTTCATATTGAATTCCTGGGACTGTGGAATGATGTGTTCATTCCTTGAAAGATTATACATGTGCCCTCCTGTTGAGAGGTGCCTCCTCCTGTTTCAGTTTTAGGTCTCATAGCTGCTCACCTCTTCCTGTCTCTGGTTTTGCTGATGCATTCAGTAACTGACACCCTGATCTCTCCTTCAGGTCGAGTTGGACAATGTCACAGGTCTTCTGAACCAGTCTGACAGTAAATCAATCAAATTAGCAAAGGATTTCTCTGCTCTGGAATCACAGCTTCAGGATACACAGGTGAGATCTTTGAAACCAAGGCAACTGTGTGTCTGCTGCAAATTGGTAAAGGGAGAAATCACTCTGGATGCCAGTAAGTGCTGATTGAACAACAATTCAAAGGCTTGGGTCTGGAGTTTTGGTTTTTTTTTCCCTAAAGGGTTTATACTGTATGGTATTGAGAGCATTTCTACAGAAACAAGCTTGTTATCTTCCTTCTGCTTCCTCAGCCTGTGGAACATATGTGACATTCCCTGTCTTGGACTTAGAAATCCTGCTCTATCACCTTTCCACCTGAGAGCATTTTAGTGCCTCAGCTGACTGGTTCAACTGACTGGAATGCTTGGTTGAGACCTTCATAGTCAAGTGTTTGACAGGGTTTCTATGTGTGTGATTTCCAGTAAATTTGTCAAATTAAGCAGGAAGTTTTAGTTCCCAGTGGATGTTGGGGAAGTGATAGATTCAAATAATTTTGTATTTTTTTCAGGAAATAAATCGTCCTTAGTCTTAATCTTTGGGAAAACCAAGCATTTACAGTTAGCAGAATGTGACTCTTAAGGTCAAGCATGGAGTGCTAAGAAGGTTGGAAAGGAAAGGAAGAGCACATCAATAATAAATAGCCTTGAACAGTCATTGATGTTCTGTCTATTTACTACTCTTTAAAAAAACAGACTCAAAGACAGGGCACAATACAAAAATTGTGCACTAGTTTGAAGATTAATCAATCTTTACAGCAGCATAAGTCAGTCAATGCTGTTAATGACCAGAGCTGTACAGCTGTGCTGAGACCAGCATTGTTTTTAACAATGCAAGAGCCCTTGGGCCTTGTGTGTTCCTTTGGTACCAGAGCATGGGACAGACACACAGCAGAGTCAGGCTGTTGTTGGGAAGGGTCTGAACACCTTCTGTGCTACTTGGAGGACTTGGGAAAGGACTGTGGAAAGGCTTGTGTGGTAAAACCTTGGGAAAGGCTTGTGTGGCAAGGAGTGTACTTCAGTGATTGGAGTGTAGGAGAGAATAGGGCCCTTCTGAACATTTTTTTGTTTCTGTACTGACTTACTGAAAGGCAGTAATTTAAATTCTGTCTTCAGTTGTCTTATCTGTGAAATTAGTTGCATGCTTAAACTCCACTTCAGAAGCACTCCTGGGGAGAGTGGGTGAGGATTGTGAGCCTTTAAATCCAACAAGTGGTGCTGAATTCCAGTGGGGTGTTTGCTTTACAGGAGCTCCTGCAGGAGGAGACTCGCCTCAAACTGAGCCTCAGCACTAAGCTGAAGCAAATGGAGGATGAGAAGAATGCTTTCAAGGAGCAACTGGAAGAAGAGGAGGAGGCAAAGAGAAACCTGGAGAAACAGATCTCTGTTCTTCAGCAACAGGTACAGAGTCTGCATCCCTTGAACCAGTGGCTTTTGAGAGGAAGGATAAGTACAGGTCATTCTTGAGAGAAGATTTAAGTGCAGAATTGATTTCTACCAGCACAACCTTTCCTGGGCAAGGGTGATTTTGCTGATTTGGGTGAGAGAAGAAATGAGGGGGTCTCTGATGATAATCATATGAAGCACTCATAGATTCCTGTGCAGGAATTCCTTTGGGAATTCAGTCATACAGTATCTGAGCAGGGAGTAGTACCTTCAGAAATGAGCAGACTCTTTCTTGAA
Source organism: Thryothorus ludovicianus (assembly GCA_013397245.1). NCBI lineage: Eukaryota > Metazoa > Chordata > Aves > Passeriformes > Certhiidae > Thryothorus > Thryothorus ludovicianus. The sequence continues at coordinate 273,646 of VZTB01010076.1, forward strand.
AGTCCTAAACTTCTGATGTTTGTAAACTGCACAGAACATTTGCTGTGGCTTAATGTTCAATCCTGGTCCTTTAGGCAATAGATGCCAAGAAGAAGATGGATGATGGTCTGGGCTGCCTTGAGTCAGCAGAGGAAGCCAGGAAGAAGCTGCAGAAGGACTTGGAGGGCTTGAGCCAGCGATATGAAGAGAAGACAGCTGCATATGACAAGCTGGAAAAAACAAAGACCCGCCTGCAGCAGGAGCTGGATGACCTGGCTGTGGACTTGGACCATCAGCGGCAGATCGTCTCCAACCTAGAGAAGAAGCAGAAGAAGTTTGATCAGGTATGACTTCAGTCACAAGCATTCAGTAGGCACATCTTATTGAGAGATCTGCTTTAGGAATACCTAAGCATTACTGCTTGGAGAATGCAAATTCATTTCTGAACTGAGGCAGAGCACGCAGAGTGGAGAAAAAAATCTTTAATAGAAGTAAATTAATTTTGTTCTATGAATAGAAGGTTAAGCAATGTTCCTTTTCTCAAAGGGATAACATTTATATCAAAAGCAAGATTGGGTTTGAAGTGTTGTTTGCAGATCACCTCAGGGAAGGTTGAAAACAATAGGTTGGAGGCCTAGGAAGTCAGGGTTTGTTTACAGTTCTTAGAGCTGGGATGGGCGCTCTTCATTCTCTGAAGCTGCGTTTTCTTGATTCCTTCTATTCATGGAAGAACACTAAGAGGGCCCTGCTGAAAAGGTGCACGTTTACCTTGTTACAAATGATCAGTAGTTTCCCAGGATACTGATGCAGTGCTCTTGCAGCTGCTGGCAGAGGAGAAGACCATCTCTGCCAAGTACGCGGAGGAGCGCGACCGCGCCGAGGCAGAGGCTCGGGAGAAGGAGACCAAGGCCCTGTCCCTGGCCAGAGCCCTGGAAGAAGCCATCGAGCAGAAGGCTGAGCTGGAACGAGTCAATAAACAGTTCCGTGCAGAGATGGACGACCTCATGAGCTCAAAGGATGATGTTGGGAAAAGTGTAAGTGTTCAGTGGGCAGGAAATGTCACACAGTCGATACTGTTACTGCTGCACTGCTGGCAGTGGAAACACAGGGGAACTAGAGAGCACTGGATACATTGTGAGCTTGCTAATGTTATGTTTGTGTTACATCAGTAAGTGGTGAAGATGGGTTGGAAATGACCCAAATGAGGCAGAGGCAAAGCTGAAAATTACCTGGTATCCTTTTGGCACAAGTGAAGGTATTGTGTGAAACTGATATGTAAAATACAGCAATTTACAAGGAACTGGAAGATATTATCTCCATTAATGTAACATTTGTCTTTTTTAAAAAAAATATTGAAGGAAAAGAATAAATTCATAGGCTTAGAAGTATTTTCTGTCAGAACCAGAGGCACCCAGCTCTGATAAGTCTTTGCTAAGTCAGGACTGAGCTTACAATTGCTTTTTTCTTTCTCCCCACTACAACACACACACACAGCCAGAACCAACAGTAATTGTGGTTCAGACTGGCAGTGTGCATCTGCCCTAACACAGGGACAGGTGCAGTGTTCTTGTATCCTGATGTGAGTGGCTTTCTTAGCCTTTTTTTTGCTGTTAGGGTGGATTAAATTGTCTGCACTCTCATGTGTGGTGCTGTGTTGTAGGTCCATGAGCTGGAGAAAGCTAAGCGAGCCCTGGAGCAGCAGGTGGAGGAGATGAAGACACAGCTGGAAGAGCTGGAGGATGAACTGCAGGCCACAGAGGATGCCAAACTGAGGCTAGAAGTGAACCAACAGGCTATGAAGGCACAGTTCGACCGGGACCTCCAGGGCCGTGATGAGCAGAATGAAGAGAAGAAGAAACAGCTGATCAGACAAGTAAGAACTGCTCTGTAAATCCTCAGTGCATTCTGTACACAAAGGAACTCGTGTCCAAAGACAGACAGTGCCAGTCCACAGATTGTTGTTAATGTTAATACTCAGGGCAGTATTGCCAAGCTCTGAGAGACATCCTCCCTCGTGTGTGATTGTTCCAGTAGCCTTTGTCTATCACAAACCCCCAAGAGGCTCTGTTAGTGAGGAGTGTCAGCCCTATCCCCCTGCCAGGGAGAGGGAAGACAAGTCACATGTTTGCACTTACACAGCCTTTGGAGGGGGAATGTGAGAAGGGGTGCTGGGAAAGGAAGGAGCTGAAATGCTGTCATGGTTTAACGCCAGGTGTCTGCTGAGGAAGGCAGGAACATCCCTTGGATTGCAGGATGGAAACCCTCTTCCTCCAAATTATTATAATTTTGGATTTAAGGGGGCTCTCAGGCAAAGATGTGGGACTAGGAATAACAGTTCTTTATTAGGAGAACTAAACTAAAACAAGCATGCAGTATTACAGAACAAACCAACCCACTGACAGAGTCAGAAT
>VZTB01010076.1:283381-296336 GCA_013397245.1 Thryothorus ludovicianus
CAAGTATTTTTCTTCAGCTTTCCACTTTTTTGTACATCCCCATGTAAGGGACAAAATTAAATCTCCTATTCACCATTTTCTGCTTAGGAGATTCTCATGGCTTCAGGTCAGTTGCTCTTCTGTGTCTCTTCGTGCTGGTAAATGCTTCACAGTGAATTTTCCTGGGATTTTGGGGGTGGTCTGAGTAGATGAATGGTTACAGTGGTAATAAGCATGAAAAAGAGATTGAGCTGCAACCTTTTCTATGGGGCCTACAAAAAAATCGTTTCTGGAAGTTGTTGCTGGCACTCTGTGTGTTGTCTGCACCATCCTGCCTCAGGGCTGATCCCAGCAGGCTGGAAAGGCATCTCCTATATCCTCAAAATCTCTCTATGCCCTTCTCTCTAACGTCCCAGCTGGGCTCCTGGGCACAGCAGCACTGACCTGCCAGGTTTAGGATTCAGCTCTCTTCCATTTCTTCCACAAATTGATTCAAGTACCACTTAATGTGAATGGAGAATGAGGATGCAGATTCAATGGCTGTGGAGTGGGAGAGCTGAGGTGGAAATTGCAGCTTTCCCAGCCTGGGGTGTGAGGGAGATCTCAGAGCAGGGGTTTGAGTGATCTGAAAATGAAATGCTGCTGCCCAACTAGAGCACAGGCAACTCAGCCTGTTCTGGAGACAGTATTCTGAGTTTCAGGACAGAGAGCTAGTACTAGTGGATATCTGCTGTCTCTTTGGATTTAATTTTGTCTTTTCCCCTGATGCTCTAGCAGTGGAAGCAAAAGCAGAAGGAAAAGGATAGCAAAACAACTAAACTAAAACGTTTTTTGTCCTAAATTTGGGCTCCCCATCCTTGCTAGCACTTCAAGCCCGTGTGGCTGGGCAGAACAAAGAGCTGGGCAGCCAGAGGAAAAGCAAAATGTGAAATGTCCAGAGCAATGATGGTCTGGTGCCAGAGGAGAGGTGCAGGGAGCTGGCTCCCTGTGCTGGGACAGCCTCTCTGAATTTGGGTAAAATGTACAGAGAAGGACACTGAAAAGCCAATTAGGTAAAAGTACACTCTTTGGGCTGGGCTGGGCTGTGCAGGAGGAGCACTGAGGGCAGGCACCTTCTGCACTCACCTGCAGCAGCTGAGGGGGTGCAGGCAGCTGTGGGACACATGCCCTGCAGGAGCCTGCCGGGGAGGTTTCACTATTGCTCAGCTCTCCAGCCCTAAGGAGGAATAAGGGAGGAAGTGGAGGACTGATGATGATGGAGTGGTTGGCCTTGCAATGCTATTTTACTCATAATGTGGTTGCTTGCTGCTAATTAAGCTGGAATTGCACCATGAATGGCTTAATTCACTACAGCCCTAATTGACTTCTGATGGAATTTGTGCAGAATCTCATGGAAGTGGGTGTTGTGGCAGGGTGTATCACTCCAGACAAATAGATCACTTCCTTAGGCTCCATTTTTAGGAGAAGAGCCATTGCTCAAATCCCTGACCTCATTTAAGACTGAGCTTGAAGGAGGGCTCTGTAGCAAGAAAAAGTCTTATTAGACCTGAAGTTCTGGTGGCAAAGAGTGGTGGTGTCAGTCAAGAGATTTGCCAAGAAGTGCAGGGATGCTGCACTGTGCAGCCAAGAGATGTGGGGCACCCTCCACCAGCTTTGGGGGTGAAGTGATTTGGTGGAGGAAAGTAAAAGGAGCAAGGAAAAAAATACAACAAACCCTTGGAGCTGTGATCAAAGGAACTTCCTGCTTTTCATTCCCACTGTATCCAGGGAAACATCTCCCTGTGTTGCCTTATAAAGAAACAGCTTTGCACAGGAGCTGAGCCCACCTTTCACTTTTCCTCCCCCAAACTCCTCGCACTGAGGCACTCCTGGTGCAGCCGCAAGGGAAGCATCCCTTCTCCCAGCCCAGGCTCCTCCCTTCCAGAATTTTACTTTACTTTACCCAATCCTGAGCTGTCCCTGGGATTGGAGAGGACCCTGGCACAACTTGCCAGCCCTGCAAGCTGCTGGATGGATGCAGCCTGCCCAGGCTGCCACATGGCCAGCAGGCATGTGCTGAAAGCTTGTTTCATTTCCTTCTTGGCACTTCCCCATGGGTGCTGAGAAGGGCAGGGGGGCTGCGTGCACCCTGTCTGTGCTGCCAAGTCCATCCTGGATCCGAGCTGGCTCTTTCAGATCCCATTTCTGCCTCCCAAAGCTGGTGCAGGTGCAAGGAGCTCAGCTCTGGAGGGAGGCTCCAGCCTGAGGTGAGGCTCTGTGCTTGCCTAAGTACTGATGTTGTTGCTAGGAACTGCAGCAGGCTTTGAAGCTGAGGCTGTGGGTGCAGCCAAAACAGGCTTTAATGAGGTAACACAGCCCAGTTTGCTGTGTTGGTCCTGTGGGCTGTCGATGTGCCTGTGCAGCTCACAGCTCACCAGCTCATCACTTTGGGAAGCACGAGGCACCCAGCTGTCCTGCCCTGATGTGTCCTTGTGGGTAAGGCATGGGTAAAGCTCCTGATCAGCTTTTGCTTGAAGCCCAGCTCACCATTTCCCTCTCACCTGCAAAGTTTCTGGGAGGCCACTTCAAGGGCACAGCCTGTGCTCCAGATCTGCACTGAAACTGCAGCTGGACCCCACATGAGGAAAGGTGCCAGGTTTGTGCTGTCTGTGTTTGTCCAGGCCCCTGCTGTGAGGCTGGAGGGGATTTATCTGCATCCCAACACCTTTCCTAAGGGAAGCATTCATCCCTGTGCTGCAGCCAAGGAATTTGGTTCAGAGCAGGGATGGCAAGCACAGCTGGCAGCCCTGCTGCACTAGAGGGTAACACAGAGTGTCTCTACAGTGTGGGAGGAAATTACACCAGGAGTAAAGCCCTGATTACCTCAGAGCCATCAGGTGAGAAAACCAGAGCTGCTTGAACAGAAAGGCCAATGGGCTGGGGCACCTGCATTGGTGGGGCTGACAGGTGCAGGGCAGGCAGCCCCACTGCCACCAGTGGAGGTGTCAGGACAAGGACGTGTCAGGATCCAGCCCTGCCACTGGGTACAGCCCTAAACACAGCAGAGCTTCAGAGGGACACAGAGGATGAGCCAAGCCTGGGAACACATCCCTGTGAAGGGCCTGACATGTCTGCTTTGGGCAGAGGGTGAAAGGGGATTTGGGAGAAAATCACAGAGGGAACCAGACAGCAGCTCCTCTGTGGCTCCTCTGCCATAACCTGGGAGCAATGAGATGTGATGGAGAGAGGAAGCAAGCACCCATTCCTTGGATGTGGGGCAGAGCTGTGCCCAGGATTATCATGTCGGATCATTTCAAAACAACGTCTCTCCAAAGCAAGATTTCAAGGTCCTGATCCCCTGGGTGGAGAGAGCAGTTTTTCCCTGCTCTGCAGTCCAGGATGTAGCAGATCAGTTCCCCAAAATCTTCCCTCTGCATTCCTCTGTGAGCTGTGCTAGAGGATGCCTGCTCTCCATGGGGCTGCAGTACCTGTGGCTTGCCCAGCAGGAGAAGCTGCCTCACGACACTGCCACGAACTATTAAAAGCATCCAGATGATTAAAATAAACTGTCACGGGACATTCACTGCAAACAGAAAGCATGAGCTGGATTCTGTCATTTCCCAGGAAAGTTAATCTGTGTTTGCAGGCTGCCATAAAATTGGGAGGCACTCAGGCAGGGCTGGTGGGATGCTCCCCAGAGTAATTTCTCTACTGGCAAGGTGTGTGGGGGCAGCAGCCCTGCTGTGGGCAGCTGGCTCCGTTTTCCCCTGTCAAACAAAGCCTTTTCCTGGCCACCGGGGTGGAATAAGCAAACAGCTCCCAGCAGGTGCCGTGGTGGGAAGAGCTGGGTCTGGAAATGCCAGAACTCTGCTCCTGGCTGTGGCAGAGCCTTGGCTGTGCTGCAGAAGGGTGAGAGGTGCTTGGGTGGGAGCCCATGGGGCACCTCTTGGTCACAGTCCTGCTTGCTGGGGCACCCCACTGGGGCAGAGAGTGCTCTCTGTCCATTGCAGGAGTGGAAGTTGGACTGTCATACCCCTCTGGGCCAGCCAGAAGAGCCCACAGCTCCTTTCTGCCCTCAGTTTCCTCCAGCACAGCTCAGAGATTCCTGGGAATCCTCCAGCTGATCCCAGCACCTCTCCTGCCTGCCCAGCAGGAATCCTGGCTCTGTGCAGGCAGGTAACCCCGGTCTGCTGCTGAAAACGAGGCCCTTATGCTCCTGGTTAGCCTGGGGGTAAATGGATTTTCCTGCCCAGGTACCTTTGCTGGGGGATCACAGACACCCGGCCCAGTGTCCCAGCCCTGTGTCCTCCTCACTCTGCTGAAACTGGGGACACATCTGCTGTGTGCAGGGCTGACCTGGCCTGTTTGAGTTGCTGGGTGACAGCTAACCTAGCAGCAGAGATGGGTTGCACAGGCAGCAAAATTTTGCTCTGACATAATTTATTCCCTTTACCTGCTTAACTTTTGGATTCTGCCTTTTTCTGTTGCAACTGGCTCAGCCCTTCTTGCTAACCTGGGAAGTCACTGTGCCAGGGCAGGGATTGCTCCCCGTGGTTTGGATGCTACTGCTTTCTGGTTTTCTTGTGCAGTGAATAGATAAAATACTTACTGTTATTTTTCTTTTCTTCCTCTCCTCNGTCACTGCACAACATTTCACAGAAAATAAATGCTCTTGGCAATTCCTGTTCTGCAATTTAAACTTAAAAAAAAAAAAAAAGGAAAAATTTGGGGATATGAGGATCTGGTAGATCTGGTAGGATTCTACTCCTAAATTACAGCCTTAGAGGATGGGGTGGGAAGTGTGGATGGGGAATACCAGCTGTGACTGATGGACTGGGATGCGTTTAAAAATTAAGTACCTCAGAGAACTAATGAAGAACGGTTTCAGCTGAAGAAATTTCTCGTGGGTGGAAAGCTGGAGGAAAGAGATGAATTATCAGCGACAGAGCAGGGGAAAGGGGCTGCGTTGTTTATCGGGGAAGCACAGCCAGACTCGGTGTGTACTTACCTGTGCTGATTGGGAGCCCCGCTGAGCCTGATTGGAATTCGCTCTCCGGGGCGAGCGTGCTGCGGCAGGGAGGAAGCGCAAGAGGAATTTGTCTGTGCCAGGATGAAATGTGATTACTGCAGCAGGGGCTGGCTGCTGGGGGCTGGGGATCCCACACCTCTCAGGTATCCTGAGTGCTAAAGCACTTGAGGGAGGTTTATTTTTTTGGCTGTTTGGGACTGGTTTGGTGCCACGACACCTAAGCTGGCACTCGGTCACAGCACAGAGCCGATAGCGTGAGGTGATCCCTTGGAAACGAAGCAACAGCTTGGAAATAGCTTCCCATGAAAGGGAGAGCTTTGCTATAAACGAGTTCTAAAGCAGCTGCCCCACAGCTGTGAAGGAACTGCTTCAGCAGAGGTTTGAGCTCGAGCAGTTTATGGGTGGGATTACCCAGTGTGATGTCTGTGCTGGCAGATTTGGGGACTCAGTGACACAGGACAGCCACGGGCAGCCCGAGCAGGGATTTTGGGGATGCTGCAGAGACCTCGGTGGGTTGTGGGGAAGAAGAGGGCTGAGCAGAGGCAGGGCAGAGAGCCCTTGGCTTGTAGGCTCAGGATGGTTCTGGGAGCCCTCAGTGAGGTTTTGGCAATGGAGGGGTGAGTTTGCTCCGTCTCAGTCTGAACCTCTGGCTCTCGTTTCTCTTCCTCTCCCTTCCCCTACTAATGTCTCCCAAGGGAAAGTTCCTGCTGCAGTAAAGGGGAGGAGAAGACAAATCACAAAAGCAGAGGGCTGGGGGATGCCGGGTGGGGAAGCAACTCCAAGGGGCGGCCTGCTGGAGCAGACTCAGGAATGCTGGAGAGGGAGTGGCAGCAGGGAGAGGAGAGGATGGATATTAAATGGAGAAAAAGACTTTTAAAATCAGTGTAAGCAGGTCGGGGAGATAAAACTGCAGTGACTTCTCTAGAGTGACGTGGTTATAGCCTCGTGCCACAATTCCATTTATTTGGGTGCCCTACCTGTGCATTCTCACTGCTGAAGAATGCACTCAGACTGCTTCCAGCTTTCCCCTCTGCCGTAAATTGCTGGAATTTATAGCACTTACTTGGGAGACTATGGTGATTTCCCCATTCCATATTTAACCCATGCCGCCCAAACCACCTCAACTCCATCTGAATGCAAGCTGTATGAAGAAAAGTGGTATTAATAAAGTCAGAGGCAAGCCTCTGGAGGGAGTGGCCAGCACGAATTGGTAATCCTGAGTCACACAGCCCATTTCTGGGTCAGCCAGACCCTACAGCACAGTGCTGGTATCCCCAGCCAGCTCCAGTGTCACTCAGGTAGGGATTTCCACCACGGTTTTATCATCAGCTTTGCAGGGTTGTGGATATCCCTCTCTGAATTTTGCATGGGCTGGTAACGTTTCATTTTGATTTGAATCTCTAGCCCTGATCAAATGGCTGTTCAGCAGGCAGGAATAGGAGAAGGGGCTGGAAAACATGACTAAATATGGCTGTGTTTCTGGTTGCTACACACTGCAGGATTAGCAGCCCCTTCTTGCCAGCAGCCACAGCTGAAGTTCCTAAGGTTTGAGGATCACTGAGGGGAGCTTTAGCCCAGTCCTCTCCCTGCCTTTTTTATTTATATATATTTTTAAAATTTTAGTTTTGTTTTCTACAGAGAAATCTGCAATCTATTGTGTGGGCCAGCAAACTTGGCACCCTCCAGCTGCCTATAAAATTGCATTAGGCGTTTACGTTTCCTGTAGTGGATTATGTGTTGTCTGGATTTCGGATGATTCCGGGCGAGAGGCTTAGCCTTTCCTTTTTTTCTTTTGGGGAGGGAAGGGGGGGGACTACAAATTGCATTTGAAATAATTTCATCTTCTTGGAGATAGGAGAGCAGTGGCAATCAGCAGGCGGATGTGTTTAGAGACAGATGTTGGCAGCTTCCCTGCCTGTGACCTGCAGAGCTGCTCCAGCCCCGTGAGTGAGGCACAGGCACTGCTGATGCCTCAGGTTTGAGCTTTTATATTTTTTAGATCCTGGGCTGTTTTAGTGGGGAGCTTTAGGTTTCATATTCAGTGCTGCTGAGTTCTCTTCACAGAGCAGAGACACAAAACAATTCCTTCTCCAGCTCCACACCAAGGACAACTTTCAGCCCAAGAACGAAACCAGCGGTCAAGGGAGAAGAACAAAGCAGGAGGATGGAGCTTCATCACCTGAAGCTGTGGCTGGACAATTGTTTCTAATGTGCTGCTGGAGCAGAACTTATCAAAGTGTGGCACCTCGTGATCAGGTGTCCATTCTGTGCCCATTTTGGGGCACCTTGGGTGTGGCCTGGCTGGACTCTTGTGTGGCCCAGGTGTGCCCAGTGAGGCCTTTTAATAAATATCTACTTTATCCTCTGCTCTGCCTGCTCTGCTCCAGCCTCCAGAAGGGAACAGCAGCAGACCTCGCCCTGCCCACGAGCACATCAATAACCTCATGGGCTGCAGTGATATTTCTCATGCCTGGAGTAAAGCAAGTGCTGAATGTCACGCTGAATCACGAGTGAAGGATTCCTTCACCCTCTCAGAGCCAGCTCTCTTGACCCAGCTGGCTCCATGTACCCCCTCACATCAGGAGTTTATCTGAATTCTTAATATTTATGCAGATGTAGCATATGTGGGGGATTTGCTTTTCAAACTGGAGGCTGACTTACTTTGAAAATGTCCTCTTGGCTCGTATACAGAGTATTTATTGAGCTTTACCACTGTTTTCTAATTTGGATCTGAAGCCAAAGAGGCAGTAACTATTTTTAGAGTGGAGAAATCACATTGAAATAAAAAAAAGGAAAAGTATATTTTCAAATCTTATTTGAAATCTGTGCTGTATCAGCAGCAAATAGCACTGTGAAAGGGTAAAATCAGATTGCAAGTGCTTATTACAATGTTATCATAAATCCACAGGGCACTTTTCTGCACGAAGGAAAATCGATCACCTTTTGCTGGAAATGTACAATCTCAGGGCAGTGTTTTGGAGTCATATTTATGTGTGTAAGTTGTGTCTCAGTCCCTGTGCTGCGAATGCTGCTCTGCTGGAAAGCCAGCAGGTGGAGTCATCTATAATGGATGTGCTGCGGTCTGGAAAGTTGGGTAAGTACGGGATGGGACACGTGGACATTTCAGTTGGAAGCTGAGCCCAAGGAAAATATAAGGAATGGAACTGGAAAACTGTGAGCGTGGCAGATACAAAGAGCTAAAACTTTAGCAGCAGCAGAGGAGGGACCTGCAAAATGTTTGGAATAGTGAAAGGCTGGAGCAATCCTGGAAACACTTCCGTGGCTCGGATCCCGAGGCGTAATTCATGCTGTTGTAATTTGCACAGATGGCCGGTGTCTCAAAGGAAGGCTTGAACAGCTGGGAAACATCAGGGTGTGGGCCAGCCTCAGCTACACACCCTTTCTTTATCCCTGAATCAGTCACAGCAGTGAAAGGTGACACCGAGATGGCTGCACAAATATCTGCAGGCTGTTCTCTGTGCTGGGAGACAGCTCCTCGAGCATGGGCAGCCCTGCTAAGGACCAGCTTACTCTGGCATTTTGCATATAAGAATGCACTTTCAAAAGCTTTTCAATAAACCAATTAGGGAGGAAGAATCAGCCTCAGCTCCAGAGATCAGCCATGTAGTAAATTGAGTTGTAGCTTAAGGGCCTAAGAAGCAGAGTGCTTCACTGGAAAGGAACAGGAGGTAGGTGAGAACCCCCGTTCAGCTCCATGGTGTGCCCAGCCACCACAGGGAATGTTTGGCTTTGTCCTTTGCTCTGCCTGCCTGTTACACCAGGAATGAACGTTGCCTCCAGCCAGGCATTTGCCCTTCTCAAGCTGGGCAGCCTCCAGCCTATTTGGAAATGCACGGTTGCAAATAATGATTGGTACTCTCCCTTTGTCTGTGTGCCCGTGGAAGCTGAATAGTAATGTCAGGCTGCTACAGACTGGTGGCTGAGAGAGGAGAGTGGGGGATAGCCCTGAGGTGTTTCAGAGACAGCCAGAGATGTGCAGCCAGGCCACTGCTGGCCCTCTGATGTGGGCTCCAGCCTCCAGCTGGTTCACTGGTGACAGGCAGCCCAGGGGAGTAAGTGCCAGGCATTTCCCAAATATTGGATCTCTGCCAATGAGGTTTGTTTTCTTCTGCTCTGTGTCCCCATGAGGGGAGGTACCCTGTGGTACCTCTGTGGCTCACACTGGTTATACTGGTCATAATCTTGGTCTTATTTATCCAGCCAGCCCTGCCATCTCAACAGGAAAACAAGACACCTTTCATCTCCCAGATGTGCTCTTCACACACCTTTCTGCTATTATATTTTTTGGGGGATATAGAGGGATGCCCTTTCATGTCAGAAGTGCTGAAGGATCTACTTTATCCCCCATCACCCCAGGCATGAGCAGTGCAGGCAGATGGCATTTTTATGCTAATTGCATCCATGCAGGTAACTGCATCTGTGCTGCAGGTGCCATCCTGCTTTAGCAGCAAGGGGACACCTGAAATGCCACACCTGATGTAGAGCCTGATGCCCTGCAGAACCACAGACCACGCAAACAGCAACGATAAATGTGCTGCAGCCACGTCTGCAGGAAACAGGAAAATGAGTCAGGAAAGTTTTGCTCTGAGCTCTCTGGGAAGCTGCTGCCTTGCTGGGGTGCTTGGGGGCATTTGCTGAAGCCAGGTGTCCTCACTGCAACTGGTGGCACTGGGAAAAGAGAGGGTGCACTGTGGGTGCTGGCCCAGTGACTGACAGCTGCCAGCACCTTTGTCACAGTGACATATTGATACTGGCACTCTGCCCCTGCTCGGGCACTGGCACCCCCCTGACACACAGGTGGCAAGGTCTTTGGGTTTTGCTTACATAGGTTATGTATTTTTATCTGTGTGCTAATTGGCTACAAGAAAAGGCAGCTTCTGCTGGTAACATTTTGTAGCAAATCGCTGGCCTGAGATAAGGAAGAGGAAACATTTACCCACACTGGTTACTCCGGAAAGCTCCATCGCTGCTTCCTGCAAAACCAGGAGCAAAGTCCAGGCTGAAACTTTACCTTGGCAGCACCTGTGGGAGCAGTGCTGTGAGGAGGAAGGGCATTTGGCTTCAGAGGTTTGTCTGACTGGACAGAAACAGCAGGAATGAGCAAGGGTTGGGCAAGGTGCTAGACCCCACCTGACCCACTTAGCAGAGAGACAAAATGCTCCATGAAGGAGAGGAACAAAGCTGCTGGAGGCTGAAAGGACAAGAGGGAGCTGGTCAGCAGGGTGAGACATGGTGTGTAGAAGATGGAAGGAACAAGAAACAGTTCTCAGTTGTGGTGATGGAGAAGAGACATTTGCTTTGAAGTGTTTCTGAATGATTTCTATGCCTTTGAGCCAAAGGCTAATAACTGAATTTGTGCCTCTCTTCATGCCTGTGCCTTAGAACTTTCATGAGTCACTGCCTCTGCTCCTTTCAAGCACCTTCTGGGACCCAGCCCTTTGTACTTCCATAGATGTTTCACACCCAGCATCCTGAAGCAACCTGATCTCCAGCCCAGAGGGAGCACCAGCACATGTTTCTCCAAGGAATCTCTTCAGAAGGTATCCATCCTTCTGGGGGGAGGAAACCACCACAACTTTATTTTAAAATGAATCTGTTCTGGAAAGATATACTCTTCATGCCAGCTCCTGGGAGCTCTGTGCAAGGGTAACACATCTTAGGATTGCCTGTCTTTGATCTGTCAAAGACAAAGCACTGATGAGCACTCTGCAAATGCATCCATGAAATCAGAGCACACAGGAGCCTTTGGCAAGAGCCCTGTGCAGCAGTGGAAGGGTTAACAGAGGAGTCAGCTGTCTGTTTAGTATGTCTCAGATGTCACACACAAATACCTAAAAGGCAGCTGGGTTGTGTGAAAGGAAATCAATGGATTAAGATTGTGTCTCAGCTCAAAAGCTTTTCTGTGACTTCAGGAATGCCTCATATCCCATCTGCTAAATGGAGATAATACCTACCCCACAAACATACCACGAAGGTAAATAAATTAATTAATCTTATTTTAAGAGGAAATGGAAAGATGTGGATAAATGGCAGTATGTGGTACCGTGGCAGTGATGTCACACAGCTCACCATGGCACGGAGCAGGGTGGTGGCAGCTGCAGGTCACTTTGGCAGGAGGGCACGGTGCCCCCCTCAGCTCTTTCCTCCATAACTTGGGGTGCTCTGTGTGCTCTCTGTGCTCCTGCCCTGGCAGGCTGCACACCATGGCCAGCTGAAAGCATCTCTGTGGCACTGCCAGCTCTGCCAGGAGCTGCTCTGCAGCACAGAGGATGCAAGGGAGAACTGGCAGCAGCTTTGGCACCTGCACGGCAGGAGATGGTGGAAAGGGGGTTAGGAGGAGAAGAATGGAGGCTGGGCACCCTAAGGTAACTCCTTTCTTTGATATCTGCAAGGGAAGTGCCAGACAGACACTCAGTTACCACAGTGAGAGGAGTGCTCCCAAGATTTCTCTCCAAACTCTTTACTCCTAACTTGTCTGGAGGTTGAAGCCTTCTGCAGCTACTCACAGGCAGTACCTTAACCTGGACCCTTCACGTGGAATCCCTCATCAAAATTAGAGGGGAAAGAGAAATACAGAAATGCTGCTTTTCTTTGTATGAGCAGCATCCCAGTCATGAGAATTTCAGCTTCTTTCCAAGCCAAGAGTGGACTGAACACGTTCCTTCAGTGTTGTGTGACAGTCTGGCTCGTTTTATCAAACCCAGTCAAGATGAATGAGACATGTGTTTACCCTTGGTGGGTGAGCAGACAAAAGCTGCATGTAATTGTCTTCTGGGTGCCTGCCACTCCGTGGGGATTTGTAATAATTTTGAGAAAAAGAGATTTCCCCCGTCACTGGAGGAGACAAGCTGGCACCTCAGCAGAAAACATACCACTTAAAATAACTTTCAACGTGGCCTTGAAAACTATTTTTGGATGAGGAAAAATGTGGTGTAAGGGAAGACTGGAGTCATGTATGGTAACTGTCACTCAAACCAAAGGCTCTATAATTTCATGAGGATCAGCAGATGCAGCACGTACAGGGGATATGGAACACTAGGTTAATCTAACTGCTCCCCAGGCTTTGTTACACATGGTGATATTTGAGAAGCCAAGAAAGGCTTCCTCACACTGACCAACTCCATTTTTAGTTTTTTCCTTTTTTTCCCAAATTGTTGGCGGGTAGGAGTGTCATTCCCATCCCATAATCAGGCCAACTGCAGATTTGTATTATGATCTGTGGATTAGTTCTCCATCAAGTTGCCATGGCTTCCAGAATACAGGCTGCCTATGCCTTCCTCATTCTGGAGCAGACATTGTCCTTAGTGCTACCAGACAGCAGCTGCATAATGAAATCAACGTTTTGGTTGAGGATCCCAAATTTGTACGTGATCAAAAACGTGGAGACACACAAAAGGGCTGATGAACAGGCTTTGGGTCCTTGCAGATCGGCATCTCCATCCGGTGGGAAATCATATGCAGAAAAAAAAAAAAAAAAGAAAAAAGAAAAAAGAGGAGATATATCTATTTATATATATGTATATAAATGGAGGAGAAACCCAAGGAGGCCATTAGGGACAGGAAACCAGCGCAGCCCCTTTCTCAAGAAATCAGACGGGCTCTGGGGCTGCGGGGCGCAGGGAGGAGGCCTGGGAAGGAACACAAAGCACTGAGAGACGCTGAGGGGGAACGCGGGCACACCGGGCTGGCAGCACCTCCCCGGCTGCTGGGTGCTCCGAAAGCTGGGGGCTCACGGCACCACACATCACCTCAGGCTGCCCTCAGCTCCTCACGGAATCGCTGCGGAATCCTCACGCCGAAAGGCAGCCCGGCGGGCTCGGTGACAGCGGCCCGGCTCTGCCCGAGGGCTGCGTGCCCCGCACTCCCACGGCCGGCGTGCCCGCCGGAGGGTCCCGCAGCCACCGCGGGCCCGCACAGGGCGGCTGCGGGCGGAGCGGGGCGCGCAGG
>VZTB01010076.1:296951-315507 GCA_013397245.1 Thryothorus ludovicianus
GGCAGCGCTCCGGGGCCGGCGGGGTCTGCCCGCGGCGCCTGGGGCTGGTGCGGCGCCGGGAGAAGCCCCAGGTCCGCCCGGGAATGGGAGAAGCGCGGCAGTGGGACGTGTTCTCACAGTCCCAGCGCTCTGCCGGCGCGGGTTCATCGTCCCCAAAGCGTCGCGCGTTTCAGGTGTGCTGGCCTTTTGTGTTTGTGGGGTGATGCTGCCAAGGTGTTTCTGCCTCCCTTTGTCTGGGTGTTGTGGAGGGTTGTTTTATTATGGCAGTTGCATTGGCCTTTTCTGCCTCTGTCTCTCGTGATGGGTGTATCAGAGCTCTTTGGAAGCAGCGTGGTTTATTCATCTGAACTTGTTTCTCTTCTCACCTTTTCTGGGGGTGGGAAGCGCTCCTGGCTTTCTAAAGGGAGCATCCTCTCCTCTCCGTGCTTCTTCTCATCGAGGTACAAATGCTGGCCGACACTCCTCCCTTTTTATTTCCCAGGCTGCCCCCAGTTTTCATGCTCGAGATTCATTTATTTCTTAAACAGCTTGCAGCAGGAAGGTTTTGTCTGTGGTTCTGCCTGATGTTCAGCCTTTCACGGTGGTCTCTCCACGCTCCATCGTGTTTTCCCCAGTGTGATGCTGTGGCCTGAGCGCTTGCTGCAGCTTCCTACCCAAGGGCCACAGAGAATCGGGCTGTGCTCTTTTACCCCTCGGAGTAGCGTGTTCTCCCACACGCAGGTGTCAGGTGTGACCCAGGCAATGTGTACAGTTGCAAGGAGAAGGAGTCTCAGCATCAAAGGGATGTTTTTACGGTGTGTCTCGCTAGGAGTTATGAATGAATGCACAAGCATGGTGACATGAAATTCTCCCAGCTCTTCAGAGCTGAACTGAGGCGGAGAGCCTGTGTAGTTACAGAAGGTGCACCAGTTTACCCTGCATATATTGGATTAATTGCTTGTTGTTGATATAAACCTGGGCAAATCAACTGAAAATTGCCCAAGGAAGGGACTTGGGCTGGTTTAGTGAGTCTGATTTTTGTTTGTTTGTTTTATTGCACGTAAGTGACGCGCTGTGTCAGTTTCTCTACAGATAAAAGATTCCCCCCTGTATTTACATTGAAAAGTGTCTTGTCTGTTCAATGAGTAGTAAGATTACACACTGCTTCACACACACACTGTTGCAATGCTGGTGGTCATGGTACTAGGGATTGATGGTGGGATTAATTAGCAGAAAGCTGGCTTTTATTTCTGTACCAAACAGTGGGAAACAGTGAAGAAATTAGCTGAGGTGCAAATAGCACAGCCCAATTTTTAATTTGTGTCTGTAGTTCTGTCATCAGTGTAGCTGTTCTTCAGATTAGGACACCCATATTGTTCTTATTTGGCATCCTTAGTGTAATTTTCATCTTTCCATATGTATATATATGGAAAAGATTTTTTTGATGCTTTTGTTATAAGAAAATGAAAATAAACACATAAATGTGTGTATGTACATGTGTACAAATTCGTACCATTATTTGGAACAAAGTGATCTTTAAGGTCCTTTCTAACCCAAACCATTCTATGATTCTATGTCCAGAAGTTTCCCTTTCCTTGACTTTTTTTTAGTTTTAAAGATTGTAGTGTATATATTTGGAGAATCTTCTCATGCTTGCAAGCAAAAAGTACCAAATTTGAAGCCAAACTTACCAATAATATCAGAGGTAGAAAAAAATGTGTTCTTTAATATTTGGGAAATTCGGTATGTTTTTACTTAAAAGACAAAACACAGGCTTGGCCTTCGTGAGGATTTCTGTTCAGATAGTGCCTTCTTTTGAAGTACCTTTTTTTGGAATAACGGCTTCTTTTTAGCAAATCCTCTATGTTTAACCGTATGTAATGCTTACAGGAGGAATAAAGAGCCGATTCTTTGATGATGTTTTTTTTTTTTTCCTCCCTCTCATATGTACTAGAGCCTTTCTGAAAGCTGGAAATCAGACCAGCAACCGTTGTACCTTGTTTTTCCTGGAGATCCTGTCAATTTTCTGCTTCCTGTTCCAGAGCCATGGGCTGTTGCTGTGTAAACTTGGTGACCTCGTGTCTCTGGGCTGATAGCAGGGAATCACGGAGTGCTGTGCCCACCACCAGGATACAAACACAGCGTGTAATGCTGAAATAAATCATTTAGCTGTAGAAATTACCAATGCAGCTGTAAAACTAATAGATTTTTTGGGGGTGTGTCAGCATAAAGTATCAAAGCTAGGCTACAGGAAGGTAAATCAGTAGCTGGTTATTAAGACCTTGGGGCTGATGGTGCCTAAAAGCTTCGAGTAGCCCTTAAATTTAATGGGCTTCTTGTTTTCTGCTGTCTCAGGCCAGCATGCTCAGACAGCTTATGCAGTTAGGGTTTCATTATCTAATCCATCTTTGATCAGGCCGGATAAATGGTGTTTGGCCAGTGCTGATCTTGTTAGGAGGGTGGTGTAAAGCTGCTTGGGTTGGGATTGGGACAAATCGGATCACGGCTGCTATCTGCTTCTGGGACATATTTCAGTTAATCGTGGCGTGGGAGGAAAAGGTCTACCAGCAACTGCTGCTTTTTAGCTCCCTCTGTTTCATAAATGGCAAAACTCAAATGCTGCCGGCCAGGAATGTCACCTGGAAGTATTTGGGATAGGTTTGTAAGCTTTGGAAATGAAGGGCCCCGAAGGTGCTGCTGCTTTTTAATTGTATAAACACTAGCAAGGAACTACCTCGTGCTCTGTTTGCTGACTTGGATGGCTGAATCATTTGGATCAGCTTGCTGATCTGGGTAAAAATAATGCCTAACACAGGGGAGAAGACAAAAGAAGAAAGTTTTGTTAGCCTAAGTCACTTGTGAAACTGCACTGAAATGCAGTTCTTGATGCAGCTGTATTTGCTTCTTGTCAGAAAATACTGACTGCTGCAGATGGAAGAGAAAGTACCCTTGCAACAATCTCTCTCCTCCTCTGTTCCTTGTGTGATGAAAGATGAGAAATGTTGTGGCTAGCTGGGAAGTGTCCCTTTCTCTTTCAAACTGCAGACAAGGGTGTAATTCCAGGGTGCTCTTTTTGTCTTCTCCTTCCAGGTGCTCGAGGTGTACCAGTTCATACTGCTGGAAAAGTGATAAAATATCTTCCCCTTGCCTTGCATGGGGTTGAGTGAGTTAATCAACTCCTCATTTAGTCCCCAGGCTGAATTTTGATTTAACTTTTTTATGGGCTCTAGGCTGGTCAGTAAATTAAAATCATACCTGGTGGTAATACATGGCTGGAATTAGATGCAAGGTGTGAACAGATCCTTGTTCCTCTCTCATGAATGACTTGTGTGCTCGGTATCCCTGAGTATTTGGGAGAATTACTCTTCCTGCAGCCGTGAGCGTGGCCAGCTGCTCAGGACAGAGAGTTAATGCAGCTGTGGTCTGTGCCTTGCCCAGTCCACATAAACCTTTAGTGGCAGCAGTGAGTGGTGACTTTGTGTTGTCATTCAGCCATGTCAGCACAGGGTTCATAAAGATGACTAGTGGTGTTGAGATCAGTCCCCTGTGACTAAAAGATGATGTAACACACGATAAATTTCCCCCCCACAAGAAATATTTCTCTTCCTGCCATGAGCCAGAAGATGGCCTGTGACACCCTCTACCAGCCTGACTTCTTTCCAGCACAGTGACTGGAAACCTTGAACTGCAGGGTGCCACACAAAGCAGGGACACTGGGGACATGGCTGGTGCTTCATGACAACCTGTGTCCTTGTTCAAGCTGTTTGTGGTGCTCCAGAGGATGGCAAGAAATCAGTCTGCTGATAATTTCTAGATAGGTTTGGGTTGAGGGCTGACTGGGATTGTAATCGAGAAGGGGCCAGTGAATAACAGCTTTTGTGCTGTGAAGGACCCTTTGGAAGTCTGTATTTTTAAATCTTACAGAAGAGAACGTCTAGTTCCAGTAAATTGCAGTAAAGCTGTGTAATCAGGTTAGCTTTTTCCTCCCTCTTATTTTTCATGGCATGGCTGTCTTTGTAAAGAGATGCAGAGCAACGCAGGGGATACAAGATATTTTAGTAAAAGAAAAGAAGTTCCAATCTTTCGACCCCTGCCTTGGATCTGGGTTGAGGTTTCCTGGGATGCTGTTTTGACAGAGTATTGCTGATGTGATGAGATGTAATGAATCACCTCTAAGTTTGTTGTTGTTTCTCTGTTTGCTTTTGCCCTTTATTTTTTTAAATATTTGAATGTTATGAGTTAGACTTGACACAGTCTGGGAACACTGAGAAAATCTCCAGTTCAAAGAAAACCTTTGGCAAACAGATTGAAAGTTGGGATTTTAGAGTTGTTAAGAGTGCTTTAACGTTGGCTCTTTTCTTGCCATGTTCAGGAAAATGGAAAGCCCAAGTGAAGTACTCTGCATGCTTTAGTGCTTCTCCCGCCTCTCTCAGTATTTCTCTGTAGATTCCAGAGGTTTGTGTTCAAAGGTGATGGCCACGTTTGTGAGGTTGGAAGCCAAACAGAGGTCTGGCTCTACTGGAGATGGTTTCCTTCTGCATATGTGCCCCAGCTGTAGACATAAGCTTTTTATTTTTCCTTTCAGACTTCCCGTTTAGAAACACGAGCGCTCTGGTATTTTGCAGGAGGCCTGGTCTCTCCCTTGGGTGTTGGAGAGGTTGCTCACCTATCTGAGTTCAGAGCAGCTCCCAATCCTGTGCAATATCCTCTGCTGGCTGTTCCTCCCAGTAGTGCAGCAAGCAGGGCCCTTGTGCATTGAGGGTTTGCATTTCTGTGCTCAGGGTTGTCTCGGAGATGTGCTGGTCTCTGAAGGTTCAGCAGCTGTGCTCCTTCGTGCTTTGCTGTGCCCTTTGAGCCCCTGCTGAGGTAGGCTGGTGGCACCAGGGCTGCCAGAACACACGGGATGCAAAGGAGGCAGCAGTAGAATGAAATAAAATAAATCAACTGCTTCGTTTGCACTAGAGGTAGGGAAGCCAAACTGAAGTTGAGATGGATCTGAACAGGATTCTGTGTGTGGTCTGTGGCCCCCTAGAAACTGCTGCTGAAGGACATAGCCCTGTTAGCTTTGAAAAATAAAGCCTGTCGTTAGCAGGGTTTGGTTGGCTGCACAGAAACTCTGCCCCTTTGGAAAATGTTAGGAATCACATTAGTTAAAGATGTTTTAAAACCTGTCACTCCATGCTGCTGACTTGTCTCGTGGCACTCAGCAAACCTTAGTTTTTGTATGAAGTGAAAGAGAAGGGCAGATGTTCTGGTTGTCTGGAAGTCTCTTATTTGATTTGCCATCTCTGATATTAGTTGACCTTCTGTGTGTGTGTTTGCTGTTGAAATGAGGTGGCTGAGGGATCAGAGGAACATCCAGAAGAGAAGTGAGAGAAGCAATTAGAGGTAACGAGTTCCAGTTCATTGAAGCATTCTGTTGATCTACATTTTACAGTGGTATTGAGTGGACACCCGAGTGTAGCTGTCATGAGATAATCCCGATGTTTAGAGATTAGAGCTGCTTGACTGCATTTTGGGCTTTAACTCCCTTTGCTCTCCAGTAAATTTAATTTTGCCAGCAGTCTTTTGTAAATTCAGTTTGAAAGATGTGTATACATTTTCTCCAGCATGCTTCCCCCTCCCTCTGCTTCACTTTCTTGCGTGCATCTCATTTTTTCCAGGCTGAATTAGAGATATTTGTAGGAGCCAAGTCCAATGATGGCAGGGACTGGGTGAAGCAGTCCTCACCAGTCCTGGACCATGCCACCACCCTGACCCTGCAGTGTTCCCTGTCAGGGCTGTGCCTGGCTACCTCTCCTGCAGGAAAGCTTTGCTGAGAATGGCCACGGAGTTTTCTTGCTTTCTAACCTGTGTTCTGGAAGATGTCCAGGGTGTTTGTGAACCATCCCAGTCCCTCTCTCATTTGGCTTGTCACACGTGCATACAGCATCTGTCTAAAGCACCCCTGTCAGCTCTTGCTGGACCAAAGGAAATGGGACTCCTTAGCAGTGATATGAGGTATTTAAGTGGCCACAAAGAAAGGAAGGCTGTATACAAAAGCCCCCTTGTTTAACGGGCAGCATCAGCTGAACTAGAGCTGGATCCAGCATCTGCTTGGGCAGAGCAGGAAACTTTGGCAGCTTCTGTCAGCTCACTTGGTGGGACATTGGTGTTCAGTCAGCTATACCATTGTGCCAGCTCCTAACCTTTGGAGTGTGAGCAGAGGGTACTTGTGGTTCACACTGATTAGAAAAGAGGTAATGAGATCTTCTACTTGGATAAGACAGTGAGATTCAGGCTGGCATGGTTTTGAAGTGGCTGTAAGTTACTGGTGCTGTTGCTTATGTTTGTCTATGAGAGTTCGTGGTGCAGAAGGATTGGATGCTTGCTTCAAAGAGCATGGAATAGAAGCACTTGTTGCTTTTCTTGCATGACTTTATTGGGTTTTATCTGCTCATAATAATGCAGATATTAGCATAGTGATCTGGAAGAAGCTGCACCACTTAAGGGGGAAAAACCTTCATCATGTCAGCAGTTTTTCCTTCTGACTGTGCACAGCTAAATTTCTTTTAATAGAAAGGCTAAAGAACCAACCTTATGTGGCTTTTCTGTGTGTCACAAACATCAAAATATGCTTCCCCAGAGGACTTTGAGGCCTTGGGATCTGGATCCGGCTCAGGTTTCTTCAAGGGGCTGGAGCATTGTGCACTTTTAGCTGAGGTTTCCTGCACAGCTTTCCCACTGCTATTTCTGTAGGAGATTCTCGCAGACATTTGGAGTCGTTGTCTCTGTTGAGGGTGATGCCCAGGAAGAAAACCCCACCAAGGCATCACTAAAAAGCCTTGATTTAGTGCTGTGTGGGCTGAGGGGAGGCTCTAGCAGGGATCCTGGTGCTATAATTTGCTGCCTGTGGTTGTGGGAAGGTCGCCTTTGCTCCAGCCTGCTCACTGACCTCAGGCAGCCAGGCGAGGGGAAGCCAGGCTCTGCCCAGCTGCAGGGCTGGCCACCTTCTTCCTGGGTGCCTGCATCTGCAGGTGGAGTAGCCAAGCATGTCTGTCCAAGCAGCTCCTGTGAGAGATCCTGCTTCTGAGCCATCTGTCTGGCTCTTTGATTTTATTCTCTTCTGTGTCTTTGCCTCTCTTTTTGTGGGAAGAAGTGTGGGGAAGTGCAAGCTTCATTACCCTTTGTACCCTACTGTCCTGGAAAGCAGGTCCATCAGAGGCCTCTTTCCTACCCTTATTTCATGTTAAAAGCCCTGGGCAGCTTTGGAGCAAAGCTGGACCAGGATGGAGTAGGTTTTGTAGGTGCTTCTCCTTGCCTGTAGGCGCTGGATTTTGAAGCTCAGCTTTGGAGTGACCTGGGGTGGTTCCTGGGATTAAAGACCTCTCTCTCTGGTGCTGTTTCTGCTCCCAGGAGTAGGACCAGCCTCACAGCCTGGGGAGGTCCAAAAGGTTCATTTGGGGCAGGCTGTGGTGTTGCTGCAGCAGATGGAGCTGTGGGGTGTGCCAAAGGACGTGGGGCTGGCAGCATGGTGAGGGCACGTGTCCTGGGATCAGTGGCACATAGGAGGGTAGGAGACAGATGTTTGTGTTACAGTGGCCTCAGGAATGGTTTGAATCATGGGGGAAGCTGAGGCAATAAAGTGTATGCAGCACTGCTGCTGATTTGCAGCCGCAGATCTGAAAGTCTCGTGGACAGCCTGCAGGAGAATCCAGCTGGCTTCTGGAGCACCTGCCCCTCCTGTTATTTGTTTTGTCCTGTAGCAGAAGTTGAAGTGTGGAAATGCAGAATGCTCTCAGTGCTCTAGTTCTAGGAAGAGGTGTGTGCAGCTCTGCAGTGCTGCTGGAGTTGTGTTTGTCCTGGGTGGTCTGGAGCTGCAGAGGGCTGAGGAGACAGAGAATGTGCTGGGGTGAGAACCTGTGCACAGCAGGCTGCAACTGGGGAGACTTTAATTCGTGCTGCATCCACAGTGGAGGGGCCAGAGGTCATGGCTGGTAACTGCCCAGCAGGAGAGTGTGACAAGAAGGCATCATGTGAGGTCATGATTATGTGGTTTTACCTTTTATGTTTTCAGAGATGACTTCATCTCTGCAAGTGCAGCAAATGGATGGTGCTCAGTGAGGCGCTATTAAACTTAATGGGAGTTTTGTAACCAGTTAAAATGGGTGTAAGGTCAGCTTTTGGAGTATCCAATATTTAATTTCTTCTCTTTCATCTCATTAATGACACCAAACTGAATATACTGCAGATAACCTAAACCTTGCACTGAATACAGACCTATTCATTTTTAATGGTCTCTTCTACAGTACTCACCACTGTAGTGCAGGTGCTTCACAGGTGCTAATAATTTTATTTTTTAGTTTCCTGAGAGGCAGAAAAGGTATTCTGTGTTTTACTGTGGAAGTGGGGGATTGAAATACCTGGTAATAAGACGAGTTTTGCCGAAAAAGGATGTGCACTTAAAATCTAATTTATTTTTGTTTGTGTTTTTGATTGGAGCTGGGGCATTTTTATTGAAGTCAGATTTTGGTGATGTTTTAATCCTTGATCTACAGTTCTCTACAGCTTCCCCTATATATATGATGCCTGTTGCTTCCATAGACTGATCCTTGAGTGTTATGTTGGGCAAATGTGCAGTGATGTTGTCTTTATCTTAAAACCTATCAGAAGAGCTTGAATTAAGGCGATTGGTCAAGCATCATAGTGAAATTTTACTTGGAAGATAGGTTTGAAATCTAACTAACTTTTTAAGTAGAATGGATGCTGCCTGTCTTAAACTGCTAAACCACCTACCTTTTGGTTTTTGCACCTGGTTATACTGCTCACAACACAGCACTTCCTAGGCTTGAGTGAAGCAGGAATTAGGAAAAAGTAGCACATAATCCTGATTTATTGTAACATCCCTGCACACGAGGAAGCACTGGAAGTTGCGTGGATAATTGCTATTTTTTGATCTGCAGCCCTTGACTTTTGCAGTTGCTATTTTAGTAGAGAATGTAGCTACACTGCCTTTTGAGTTAAAAAGGCATGTTTTGGTCTGTTAAGAAGCAAAGAGGTGCAGTGTGGGCAGAAAGGCAGGAGCTGGCTCCTGAGGCTGTGCTGGCTCCCCATGGGGACTGGCAGCTCTCCCCCTTTCCTCGGAACGCAGATCTCAGCGTGGGGGCTTGTGGGGTCAGCACCGAGGACAGGCATGTGTGCTGAGGAGACTTTGTGACACCTTAGGGCTGCCAAGGAGTCCTGCCACTTGGGATACAGGTGTCTCGAGTGAAAAATACGTGGTTGATCACGGACTTGGTGTCTCCTTTTTGTTTGCTGAGTGATGAGTCCTTTGTGCCTCCTGTCACTGCCTGCTTTTTGTTGCTTCTGCATAGGTGTTCAGTTCTGTTCTGCTTAGCTGAGTAAAGAGGAGGCCAAAATTGTGTTATATGGCTGAGGTTCTGTCATCTTCAGAGAGCCCCAGACAGCAAGCCTAGTTTGGGCTGGATGCCTGCTCTTACTGTTTGGGTTGTCAAATACAACATGGGAAGTAGCATAAAGCTGTAGGGGAGAAATAAACACCCCATCCCACTGCTTTTGGGAAAGAGGAGATAAAGACCAACCTGACAATGCCTTCCTGGTGCCTCTGCATGTGTTATGGGAATTCCCATTGCCTTGAAGTGAGGGGAGATGAAGCTGGTGTCCTCTCCAGAGCTCCCAGGAATCCAGTGGAGACCTGGTATCTGCTAGTGTCACCAGCTGAATCTAGCAGGTCTTTCCCTATTTGACCTTTATACCTAAGCACTTCTTGGAAAGGTCTGACCTCCTGGGCTGGTTAGATTTCCCTGAGAGTGGTGGTGTGCATGCCAAGTGCCTCACGTTGTGAGAGCTGAGCTGAGATGTCACAGACAGAGGAGACAAGGTGGTGGGATGGAGTCAGCAGGAGGTGATGGTGGCATTTGGGAACAGTGCTGTCTGTGTGATGGTTAGGTATCAACCATGGGCCAGAGAACGCGTCAGAGAAGAGGAGCAGAATGTAAAAGGAAATGGACCAACTGTGGATTTTGATTGTCAGATAGAGAGGGTTACAGTGGAACTTCACTCTATAGTGTTTCCATCTGTTGTGGTTTAATCTTAGCTGGCAACTAAGCCCCACACAGCTGCTCACTCCTTCCTGCTGGGATGGAGGGGAGAATCAGAAAACTAAAAGTAAAAAAAAGTTGTGAGTTGAGATAAAGGCAGTTTAAAAGCCAAACATAAAGCACAACATAAGCAAAAGCCACATATGCTTTTGGAAAATAAGGAATTCAGTCACCACTTCCAACAGGCAGACATTCAGCCATCCCCAGAAAAACTGGGGCTCTGTCTTGTGTAATGGTGATTTGGGAAGATAGACTTTGCTCTGAATGTCCCTCCTTTCCCTGTCTTTCCTCAGCTTTATGTGTTGAGCATGATGCCATGTGGTGTGGAATATCCCTTGGGTCACTTGGGGTCAGCTGTCCTGGCTGTGTCCCCTCCCAGCTTCTTGTGCACCCCCAGCCTCCTCACGGGTGGGGTGAAGCAGAAAAGGCCTTGATTCTCTGTAAGCACTGCTCAGCAGTAACTAAAACATCCCTGAATTATCAACACTGCTTCCAGCACAAATCCAAAACACAGCCCCATCACAGATACTGTGAAGAAAATTAACTCTAAGAAAGCCAAAATCAGTAAAAAGTCTGCTCATCCCTTCTCTCAGTGCCCACCTGTGACCCGTCAGTGCTGTTGTGATGGATGTGGATGTGGTGAATGAGGCCAAGACTGGTATTTGAGTATATATTGTCTGACCATCTGATACGTATGTGTATATATATATATATTTATGTGGCTTTGCCTGGAAATTGAAATGATGCTCATAATTAGGTCTGGTTTTTGTGTTTGTCACTGTCCCCTAATTAGATCCTTCCAGAAAAGGCTTGTTGCATTTCACCATCGTGCCCCATCTCTTCTGGCTTTCAGCAGGAGTATCATAATCAGTGCCAAATGCTGTGGTTTCAGAAAATTAAGTTCTATCTGTTGGTAGTCCACAATTTAGCACCACTAAGAATTCTTCATGCTTCATGTTCTGTCTCGAAACCTCTCTGTCTTAGGTCTGATAACATATCTGAGTGTCTCTCTCTCTTTCAGCCAGACCCATGTATAAGTTCTCCTGGGGATGGTTGTTTCCCATGGGGGAGGTGTTGACTTGAATAGATGGAGGTGCTGTGAGATTTTTTGGGTGTGTGTGTTTTTCTCCTGTTATTCATTGCTTAAATGGTTAAGTAAGAATTCCTCCTTTGCTGGCCAGTGGGTTGATGTTTTCATCTTGGGCAGTATCAGGTATTTGTGGCTGCTTTGCGTGCTGGGAGTAGCATGAGTTGGGTTTGCTTCAACCACGACCCCTTTAAGGACTAGGAATTCTTTGATGAGTGATTACACTACACTCTGGACTCTTAGTTGATGGATGTGATGGAGCATGTCCATGTTTCTTGGGAAGGTTTCCTTAAATAGGCATGACCTTTCTAGTGAAAACAGGAAGATAGTTTTTGCCTTTTTTCCCCTCAGCATGGTATTTGTTTCATTTTTGGACCTCATGATTGCTGCAGACGTTTACCATAGGAGTAGCTCATAGGCTTGGTAGCTTCATGGGGCAGAGTTTGGCAGCTTCGTTGGAGTTTTGATAGTTTTCTCTATGTGCAGAGAAAGACTAGCCAGTCTGCATGTTTTAATATGTAGATGAGGAATGGACAGTGATTCAGTAGATCTGGATCATCCTTTGTTCTGGTTTCTGTTGGATTTCAGTAGGTGTGTGGAATCTGCAAACAAATTGGAGAGGATGGTCCTGTTACCTCAGAATGAGGAAACCTCTGGCTGTGACATGAATGTGATGACAATCTGCTGAAGTAGTGCCTGTCCCTGACCATCCTTGGGAAATGTAGCAGGGGATGGATGTGTTTGACTCTCCTGGTGTCAGCTGGTCACTGCTGCTGACGAGGTGTTAGCAAGCTCCTTTGTGAGGTTTGTGTTAAAATAAACATAAAATCTCTGTGCTTGGGCTCTCACATCTATTGTAAGGTGTTCTGTGAAGTTGATTCTCTTGGATTTGGTGCTTGATAAAGAGATGATGCATATAGCCTGGAAAAGGTGCAGGACAGTGGACAAACTGACCAGCGCTGCTGGCACAGTAATATCAAATGCTTTGTTTTGCTTTACCTGATCTCAGGGTTAGTCTGAAATACAAATTTTATGTACAT
This sequence comes from Thryothorus ludovicianus, assembly GCA_013397245.1. Classification (NCBI taxonomy): domain Eukaryota; kingdom Metazoa; phylum Chordata; class Aves; order Passeriformes; family Certhiidae; genus Thryothorus; species Thryothorus ludovicianus. The sequence continues at coordinate 309,158 of VZTB01010076.1, forward strand.
TCTCCTAAGCAATTTCTTATACCGTGTCACCAGTTTCTTGATGCCTGAAACGTCGCATGTTGGCAATTAAAGATTCTGAGGTCTGTAGATCTGCTGCTTGGTTCTGGGATTGGCAATTTTTACTTTTGTTTTTAGGATAGGATTTTAAAGACACTCCCTAAATCTCTGGACCCCTTGGACAGGAGTAAACATGTGGCATTGTTCTTCTTTCATGGGTGAATTCCTACCATTGTAAGGCTTTCCCTACCTCTGACTTCCTGGGCAGGATTTTTCATCATGAATACAGTCACATTAAGAAGGGGAGAGCTTCTTAATAGGTCACTTCCCAACTAAACTTTGCAGGTAAATTTTTTTTGTGGCTTGTATGGGTTTTCCTGGGGTGCAGAGTCTGTTGGATGGTTAGCTTTGCTCTCTGAACAATGTGCTTATGCACACACAGCTATTGCACAGTGCTCCTCGTGGAGGCAACCATCTTCATGAAGCTGCTTGGAAAAATTCCTGTTGCATTTGAATAGGTGCACTGTGAAAATAAGATTGCAGTGGGAAGGGAGGATGGGATGTGGTTATCAGTCATCTCCCAAAGGCTGCTCTGTCCCAGTGGAGCCAGGGCAGGTGGTCCTGCCTTTCCTGGTGACTCAAGGGGTACTGTCATGTGTGCTAAATTAGCCCTGGGTTGGAGCTGCTGGAAGTGTGTCTAGTCAAATGCTAATTCAGCATGTTGTGTGTGAAGCTAATTGGCACGGTAGAAAAAGCAGTGTTGCCTGTAGGAAACTTTCTTCTTACCTACAAGACCTTAAAGAGTAAAAATGTAAAATATCCAGTAGGAAAATTTCTTCTTCCTTGCATGGTTAGCAGTGATAACCAAAAGTAAATTTTTCAGTTCTGTGTTCAGAGCCCTCTGATAGTATTGTCATGGCTTGTGCTTCTGTTTACAGATTTCCCATGTAGCTGAATTAAATTAACAAGACCAGTCAATTCATTGCTGCTGTATTTAAACCCCTGGGCAGCAATGAATCTGGCAAGGCTGGAGCATCATTTTCATGTGCTGCTTGGAAAGGGAGGATGTACAGCAAAATGAAGTAGTGCTGCTGCTTGGGGGAGGGGTTCCCAGGCACGGCTCAGGTGGCAGATGAAGAGAACAATGTGGGTTCCCAGAAGTCTTTTTTGTCCACTGCTTCCCATGTGGCTCAGTCACTAGGTAGCAGGAGGTTTTTTCTGTTATGTATGGGCCAGCCAAAGACTAGTGTATCCACAGAGTTTATTCAAGGCAGATAGCATTACAGGAATCAAAACAGAACTCTTGGTTCCTGTTCATTGATTTAATCCTTTGTTTTTAGCTGTTAAATATCCCTGTATTCTTTAGCCTAGCCTCAGTTATCCTGGATTTGAGCCCTTCTTAAATCCTAATTGCTTAGTATTCATGTTGGGAAGAAAGGTGGTGTGAGGTGATGCACAGAGAAATGAAACAAGTCCCCCAGGTCACCTGCAGAGGAGCAGGAATTTCAGAGCACTGGGTTCAGTGGGCCATCTTTCCTGCCTTTGTTAGAACTAGGTGGCCTCTTTTCTTGCTGCCCCCTCCATCTAGAGGGTGGTGCTTGGAGGCTCTTTGGGACACGCAGTGAACTGCACACTGCTCTTGCCTTGCTCTCTGCATCAGCTTACTGTGTTAGCAGAAGGTAGTTTGCAGCATTTTACAGCATCTTGCCCTAGCACCAAAATTCAAATTAATTACATATATTGATCTGCATCCTGTTCATGTTTTCTTTAGGCTTGTGCAAAGTACATGGTATTGTGGGAAAGGTGCTGCAGATTTATCCTTTTCTTTTTTTATGCCCTCTCCCACGAGTCTGCAGAGCTTGTGAAACTGGGGTGATACTATATGCTTAACTTTGCAGGCAGTTTGGAATTTTGGGCTTCACTGTGTCATGTTTGCCTCTCTTGTCTGTTTCCTCCAAGTCTTTTATGTGGAGTTTACCAATACTGGTGCAGCTTGCAATGCAGAAATTGTCCCTTTGCAGCAGCTGGTGAGTGGAAGTTTAGCTGATTTAGCTAAACCTTCAAAAAGCTTTTGAAAAAAAACCCAGTAGTATTAAATTTATGATTTGAAAATGTATCAATACTACTGGATTAGACAGTTTTAGACCACCTAAAGGTTGGTCTGACAACAACCTTTTGCTCTGGGCCACCAATCCTTGTGTTTGTGGGGTATTTACAGTGGGCACAGCCTCTGTGTAGTGGCTGTGTTGGGGTGGAATGGTGTGAAATCATACCTCGAGGCTAAGCTGGGGGTAAATAGGTTCTGAAAGAAGTGATCCTTTCTCTCTGCTCTGGCTCAGAGTTTCTTTTTCACGATCTCAGAGAAAATAAGCAATGCCAAAGAGAAGAATTTCTCTCTAAATCCAGCTGACTCCACTTTGGTGGGTGTGTTGCCTCTGCTGCCCTCTCCAGAGGCAAGCTGGTGTCCGGTGCTGCCTGTGCCCCTCTCAGCAGTGCTGACAGCAGCAGTGTGTGGGGTGATGTGGCAGGACATACCCACAGTGCAGCTGCATGTCACTTGTGTCACCTGGCAGCATCTGTGCCGCCACAAAGAGAATCCTTTGTGTGTTTAGTACCACCGTGCCACTGTCAACCTCCCACACCGCTTGAGCAGCGAGTGGGCATCCCCACCTCCTGCACAGCAGGGGTGTAAATGTTTGCTCATCCACAGTTTCTCTGCTCCAAGTGTGTTTCCAACTCTGCCTTTGTACGTGGTGGCAGGTCCTCCTTCCCCCTGGCGCGTGTCTGCGCCGCGCTCATGTGCCGGCACGCGTGTGCTGCCCTTGAAAACAGACCAAACTTATTAAAATCATTGCTGGTTGCCATGGCAGCTGTGGTCGCTGTGGGCTAATAGGAAAGGCAATTACTGCTGCGTGCTGGGGAGTGTACGGGGAGGCTGTGGGCAGGGGGGACAGGCGACTGCATGCTGCTGAGTTATGTGACTGATAGCTTGGATGTCACAGTGAGCAAGCAGCAGAGGAGGGACAGGCAGGAGATGCAGCATATCTGGCCAGAACTCATTACAGGGTATTTCCACCTCCTGGGCAGGCTCATTGAGAGATTCCCACCCTTCCTTTGATTGTCAGGGGAATCTCGGGGTTGAGTTTCATATTTTCAGCTGGACACAGTACAGTGCTGCTCAGTGACTCTCATCTGGCCCAGGAAGTAAAATGGAGCTGGAAAACTTTGTATGTTGAAGATACTCATCTAGTCCCTTTCCTGCTGTTTCCTCTCTGTGAATATTCCTCTTCAGTTCTTACTTTTTTACTGTTTCCTGTACGTTGAATGTCATGATATAAAATAGCTCCAATTTTCTTGGAGTGAGGAGGATCACTTAAGAAAAGTACTTCTTATAATGAATTTAAAGCTATAGGGAAATTGCATTCTTCATCTTTATTCTTGAATTTGGGCAGCATGTGTCCAAGCAATGCCAGTGCTGTTTGTGCTAAGTGCAAATGTGAAAAGAACTGTGATTGCTTTGTAGTTCAGAGCTTGTAGGAAATCAGTAAATTCCTTGAAAGATTTGAGTTGGGGAAGTTGGTGAGAGCTATAAATCTTGGGAGTATCAAAAACTGCTTTGGCCCTGTTTGACAGAGCTCTGTGCTCCGAAATTGAAACTCTCAGTCCCCTCCAATTTGTTCTGTTTTCCCTTGTGCTGAGCAATGGCCTGAGACCTTGGTGCACAGGAGCTCTTCCAGGAGGTTCTCTTTGTACATTAAGAGGCACATCCTGTAAGTTTCTTCTGGCTTATAGAATCCATGATGGTGTCAATGAAGCTAAAATGACAGCTGCCACCCCCTTCAATAGGGAGACAAGCCCCTGGAGGCATGGAGGAGGTTTCTGGTCCAGACAAAGTGAGAAGAATAAAACAATCCTCTTGGAGCAGGCAGAATTGGGATCTTGTCGCAATTTCTGTCTTTGTGCTGATCTTCCAGCAGCTGTTTCCAGAGTTCCTCTGGATCGTGCCCGCTGGGGTTAGCTGTGGTGGCTCCCTGCCTGGGATGGTTTCTGTGGTGTGTGAGAGCCTGGCTTCCCAGGGAGCCGTGGCACCAGCAAGGGGAAGGTTTCTGGTGCGTTTGATCCCTCAGCAAAGATTATGCTCTCTCTGTTTAATTAGAGACTGCTGCTTTCTCTGACTGGTGTACTAAATATAAATGGAGGAGCTAGTCTAATATACTTGAAGTTGCAAATGTCAGGAGTCAATAGCTTTATTTTCCTCTCGCCAAATCTGATTTGGTTTTAAGTACTGCCGCTAAATCTAATGATGCAGTAATTCCTGTTTGTTAAAAGGAATGAGGGATTTAGAGTGATGCAGACTTCATGCTCTTCTCCCATCTCTCTCTCATCCCACCTCTTTTACAAAGGAAGAGCTACTGATTTGCAGGTGTTTGTACAGTAAGATCTGAAGGTCAAAAGGCTTGATCTAAATACACCATGTACTGAATTTATATTCAGCTAATATACCGTTGTTAAGGTTTTCTCTCTGTGCACTTTTTGGCGCAGAATTGTACATTCCAAGCATTATCTTTGTGACAATCAACAGAGTGCCAAAAATTTTTTAAAAATATAAAAAATGCAGTAAAGATAAAGAAGCTGCTTCTGGAGCCCAGGCTTCATGTTCTGTCTGTGATTCTTTGTTTGCTGAACTACAGTCTAAAGTCCTGGCAGGCTCCAGGGAGATCTGTAATGGGACAGACATCTGTGCTTAAGAGATGCCTTGCCCTGTTGGTCTGCTGTGCAGGAAAAGGAATAAGTATCAAATGAGATATATTTTTTTTTTTTCTCCCTCTGGACTCCTACTGAGCACAGTGGACCCCATCTACCTCCATCTGCTCAGCCGTGTGCAGTGCCATTGCAGACGCTGTTTGCCCGTGTCTGTGAGCTGCAGCGCGATGCCTGGGCACTCCGGCTCGCTGAGAACTGCAGCTGGCACTGCCGGCCGCTGTGGGAAATGTACGATCCCGAATTGCTTCCAAAGTCCTTGAGAGCAGAAACGGTGGCGAGAGCTCCTCGTGGTGAGGAATGATTCAGTGCCGCTAGCCTCATCTCGCTGCCGGCTGCTGTTTTTTCATGCCCTGGCCGATCTGGAATGCTTTTGTCCTGGCCAGTAGGATAATGTGGGCTACCTTGTCTTGGGGCAAAACGGGCTGCTGGGCTGGAGGAGGAAGCAGCATGCTCATTATGTGCTGGAAGCATTTTTGCCGTGTTGCAGCATGTGCTGTGGGAGATGCATGATTAGAAAATGAGAGCACCTAGAACTTTGGCCGGACCTGCCAGGACTGTTCTGGCCTCAAGATTCGAAGTCTGGCAGAATAGTTTCAGCATTAGATGTCTCTTTGTGGAATGGAGAGGAAAGAAATCCAGAGATATTTTTGCCCTTCTTGGAGTTTTCCCATTCTAATGGTGGCAAGAAGAAATCGTGTTTCTGGAGTGTGTTGAGTTATAATCATTGTTCTCAGTCTGCGTAGAGCAGATGAAAACTGTCCCCAGTGTTTCTGTGTGCTCCAGGTCATCATTAGACATGGCCTGACACAGACTGTCCAGCACAGAGGATTTTTTCCCAAAGCTGTTTCCTCTGCTGTATGATGCAGTGTTGTAACCCTGTTGCTTTGAAGGTTAACAGTTTCATATCCCCAACACTTGTACATTGCCTTGCCTTATCCCTCTTCTCCCTCCCCTCAGCTTTTCCTATTTTTGATAGGCTAGCCTAACACAAACATTTCCAGGGACAGCGCAGTGCCTGCAAGAGAATAGCCTTCAACCTCTTCTGCTTTAAGCTTGGGGCTGATGGGGGAGAGCACATGACGCCGCCGGTGGCTTTTCCTGCCCGGCGGGACACAGGGAGCTGTGTGTGCGAGAGGAACAAGCTGTGCTGTGTGTGTGTGTGTAGTGTGCCGGCGCTCCGCTCCCGCTGGTGGCGAGGGCAGGCCGGGCTGCTGCCAGCGTGGCACGGCGAGCCGGAGGCTGCTCGGGGCCCGGCGGGGCTGCTCCGGCCTTGGGGACTGCTCCGGTCCCGAGGGCTCTCGCTGCCCTGGGGGGCTGCTCCGGCCTCGGGGGCTGCGCCAGCTCTGGGGGCTCTCGGTGCCCTGGGGGGCTGCTCCAGCCTGGGGACTGCTCCGGCTCTGGGGGCTCTCGGTGCCCGGCGGGGCTGCTCCGGACCCGGGGGCTCTCGGGGCCCGGAGGGGCTCTCGGTGAACGGCGGGGCCCGGCGGGGCTGCTCCGGCCTCTGGGGCTGCTCCGACCCCGGGAGCTCTCAGGGTCCGGCGGGGCTGCTCCGGCCCCGGGGGGTTTTGGGGCCCGGGGGCTCTCAGTGC
>VZTB01010076.1:315528-325634 GCA_013397245.1 Thryothorus ludovicianus
GTGCCCAGCGGGGCTGCTCCGGCCCCGGCGTCTCTCGGGGCCCGGCGGGGCTGCTCCTGCCCCGGGGGCTCTCGGTGCCCGGTGGGGCTGCTCCGGCCCCGGCGTCTCTCTTCCCCGGAGGCTCCCGGCGGCTCTTTGGGCCCTGTCGTTGTGGGACACACACGGACACACTTTCTCGCGAGAAGGTTAAAATTTATGTATTGAAACATCTGACTCTATAAATTTATAGTATTTCTACACAGACCAGGGACTGGAGAAGAAGGTTGATACTTCTCCCATCCCGTTGGTCAAGAGAACTGCTCATCAGTTGTTTCTCACACTAAGAGAAAGTGTGTAAACAACTTCGTTGTATCAAAACAGACTTCTAATAATACTCGTGTATGAGAAAGAGCTAAGAACGATGAAAAACATAAAGTTAAAAAGTGCTTCAGAGAACTTGAAAAACGCGGGTGACATGGCCCGGCGGGGCTGCTCCGGCCCGGGAGCCACCCCTGAGCCCGGGGAGCGGCTCCGGGCGATGCGAGCGGGCTTCATCTTTCCTCGGCATGGTGTGAGCCTGAATTATTCACTCCTCCTCGGCCTGCTGTTCCTATTGAATTGCCGTGTCGAGGCACCCTGCCAGCAGGCGCTGATGAATTCATCGCTGCGCCTGCCCCAGGGGCACCCTGTGTGCTGGGGCTGGAGGGGTGGCCCGGCTCGCCCGGAGTCCTGGGGCTGAGCCTGCCTTGCCCCGCAGCCCTCGGAGGTGGGCGCCGGCCCCTTGGCTGCTTTAGGGGTTTTTGGCAGGTCTGTGTGTGTTTTATCTGTCTGTGCCTTGCAGCCGTGCTGAAGCCTGCCTGGGCTCCCTGATCCTGATGTGCGGTGTCTGGTGTTGTGTCCTATCTGTGTTTTGTCTTGGTGGAGTGGATTTCTCTGCAGACCACATCCTGATGTTTCACACACCATTTGAGGTTCTCCTTACTTCTGCATCCTGAGCTTTCAGGGGTGATTGTGCTAGGGGAAAAAAATCACGTTTCACAATTTCTGAGAGGAAATTTTTTTAAATTGTTGTAATAGAAAGCATTTCCCTTTTGCCTATGATGTTACTCTTAGTAATCTGAATAAGTTTTTGTTAAACATTTAAAAGATCTCTACTGTTCACATTATCACAATTCATAAAAGCTGTTGAAGACACATTTTATACTTTTGGAAGGAGCTTATAGCTTCTCTTAACAAGGACCTCTGGATGTATGTTTGGTACCATCTTCATTGTGTTGATCTGCTGTTTTGTTCCTCTGTATTTTCTTTTTTAAGCAATTACAGCAGGTGGCTGGTCTTCAGGGAATCTTCCTTTGACCTGAGAGCTCTCTGGTCCCAGTTGACAGAGGCGGATGGAGTTTCAGGTCCTCCTCCTGGCTGCACAGAGGAGCGTTTTTTCACCTCTAATTGGATCATGTAAATCAGCTCTTTCTTTGTCTGGTCCTCTTTGTCCAGAATCTCCTTCTGGACTTTGACCAATAAATCAGCTTTGACAATGGATTGACTTTTCCTTTAGTAATTACACTGATATTTGAAAACTGGTGTAACTGATAAGCAAAATAGGTATCATAATTAGAATTGTGACCAATAATTTTCCTCAAAAACTGTTTTCTGTAATAGAGGTGATATGTAAGTGATGGAGTACAAAGTAACAAGGGGTTTGTTGTGTTTTTAAATCCTGCACTGTTGCAGCCCTCTGGGACCAGTATTTGATAAAGTGCTAAGGGGTCCCCAGGGTCTGGCAGATGCTGGAGAAAGCAGAGCTCCCTTCCAGAGAGAAACCCAGTCCTTTCACACTGGTACAAATGCCGGATTCTGGAGTAGAATCCACCTTTCTCCTGGGCCATGGAAGGCTTTTCTTTCTGAATGCCAAAGGCAAAATCTTTGAGAGTTGCTGGCTGCAGTGTGTGGCTGTGTTGGGTAATGTGGGAGGAAAGATGTGCTGTCCTTCTTTTCCCCACTTTGGCGCTTATGCCTGGAGCAATGAGTGTGCTGTTAGTGGTAGCTAAAGTATTGCTTGCTGTGGCTTCTCTGAAGCACGGAGCAGAGGAATTCCATGGAGAAAGAGGGGCAAAACAAACCCCAGGAAAGCCTGAATCACAAACTGCATGAGCATCGACTGACTATTGAATCAAAAGGCTAGAAGGAAGGGAACAAAGGATAAAGTCATCTGTTTTGTCCTTTGTACAAGCGGGAATGGAGAAGGGCTGTACTATTCCCTGTCAGTGGAGGAGAGGGAAATGTCTGAATCAAGCTTCCTCCTATTGTTTTTAAAGTTGGATGAGTGGGAGACGTGGAGTTGCAAAGGTGCGAAGCCTTCGTGCAGCACCCCTGAGAAAATCTGGGACCGTGCTTCCTGATGAGCACACAGGGCTGGCAAATGTGTCCCTGCTGTGGCAAAAGCAGCCAGCCCCTGCAGCAGTAAATACAGATTTACAGCACCTGGGGCTCAGAAATGGAGAGGCCTCCATGCAGTGAGTTGGGAAGCTGAGCCTCGTTGTTGTACGTGGCTTCCAGGATGCAGGAGAGCTGGAATTGCCTGTTGGCAAAGTGTGGGACCCTGTGCTTTCATGTTCTCTTTGTGTAGTAGAGATTCTAAATGTTGAGTTTCTCATTCGTAGCCATTTTGGCTTCAGTAACGGCAGCAGGAGAAACAGAAAACTTTTTCTTCCTTCCTTCTTTTTTCTTCCCCCAGGAGATTTTTTGACTGTTTCCTGAAGGGAGCAGATTTTGGTCTTTTTCTCTCATCTTCCTGATCTGATTGAAGACCAGTGGGGGACAGAATTCAATCTGTGATTTGCATGTGTTCAATCCTTCTGTCCCAGATCTGTACAGTGTCTTTCTGTGTGGCTGATAAAGCTTTCTCATGCAGCACTTACATCTATCTGAAATTACAGTATCTTTTAAAATTTTTTTTCTTTTTTCTTTCTCTGCTGCTGCTTCAAAGCCACAAGTAATCCTCCAGGCACCACTGCTATCTTTCAACAGACTCTGATGCAATGCTGTCTTCACATGGGATGGGATTTGGGTGGTGCAGTTTTTCACCCAGGAGGATTACAAGCTTCATCTTGATACAAACATTTTTACTCTACAGGTGGTAATGTTGGTGCCTCAGGACTTTGTTTTTGGCACTAGAAAGAAACACTGCAAATTCAGGAATGCTCCCGGACCTTTCTTCCTTTTTGTGTCAGTTTCAGAGCTGCAAAATCTCCATTGGTGTTGGTAGTTGCCTAGAAAGTGTAGGAGTCTGTTATGTTTCAGTTTTGGTCAGTTTCATATGTAACAGTGTATAATATAGGTGCAAAAATATATGTTTAATATAAGCACAACCTTATCTTCCATGGTCATCATTTAAGTGCTTTCTCGAAATGCATTAAGCAATGTGACTAATGTATGAGATTTATTTTGTTCTTTCCCGTCCCTGTGAGAGAGAGCAATATATGCTCTTTCAATATTAGTTTTTGAAGAATTTTTAACATTCTTAATGTGAAAGAAAAGTTATGCACACTTTTAGTATGCCTGCTAGTGAAGTCTTTTACATGCCTCACCCTACCTTCGATATTCTCCCCAGAATCAGCGTTCTGCAGTTGGTCTTGTCAATCTGAGCCATCTGTTTGTGATGGTGGTACATGGACCTGCAGCTAAAAGCAATGCTTTGCAACGGGAAAACCTGGGGGAAAAGGCATTGGTATTTGTTTTTATAGGTATTTTCCAATTACTGATCTGAAAAATAGCTACCAAGTGTAGATAGATTTAATTGATGAAAATGCCTTTTCTGTCCTGGGTTCTCACAGCTCTGGTCATAATTAATGGACTTAGCATGCCAGTTTGGTTTTGAGTACTCATTGCTACTGTTATTAGAGCATCACTTTGCTCATGAAAACTCTCTTAGGCAGCTCCAGTCTCTGGAACAGCAGCAGCAGACTTGCATTGCTCCTTGCTTCTGAGGGAGAAAGGAGCAAAGTAGGAGCCCCCATCACCTGTCTGTGGTTATGCCATACAGTACTGGAGATGTTTTGGCATGAGGAAGGGAAGCCATGAATTATGACGACACCATGACTTTCTTCTTCTGCTTCAGGTAATTGCTTGATGCTTCTGATGGTCAGTTCTTCAAAGGAGTGGAAATTCTGAATCCTGAAGCATGGTTTGGATGCCTGTGTAAAAGGCTCTGAAATGCACGGAGGGTCAAGGACTGGTAGTTTCTAAGGAGGAGTCATGTCAGCAAAGTTCTCATTGCTGCAGGTGGTTTAAGCTGGTGGGAACTGTGCTTTCAGTGACTGAGAAGCCCTCCCTTGTCCCTGACTCCAGCCATGTGCTCGTGCACCCTCCCATGTACAGGTATACATGGCCTGTAGGGACCACCTTTGTTCATGAATCTAATCCTTCTCCTTTTTGAGGGATTAGTTTCCAGGAGGATCAGCAAGCTGATCTGACTTGCAGTTTTCTTCTGTGATCCCTACTGTGCATGCAAGAGGTGAAGTAGGGATGCACACTTGGGAACCAGAGAGGGAAAAAACCAGAGCGATTTACTTTGTTGGTACAGTGATTTTTTTGAGGTTGGCTTAATCTGGCTGTAAAACCCATACTCTTAAAAGGTTTGTATCACTGTCTAGCTCAAGGGAGTTGGAGGTTTAATCCCTTTATACTTGGGCTGAGCAATGTGCAGAAGGAAGGAGCAAGTAGAACTGAATTTGTAGGACTGCAACTGTCTAGAGCTTTGACTAAAAATGTTGGCTATATTTACAAAGGAACCTTGAGAAATAAAACAAAAAAAAACCCCAAATGGTGCTTTGGCAGGGTTTTAAGATTTGATTGGCCCTCTCCTCTGCTGTTTGCCACAGTGCTTTAGGTCTGCTCCAGCTCAGAGGTTTGCTACACTGCCAGTTTCTCTGTACCTAATTTAAGATGTTTGTGTGTTCAGTGGGAGGGTGGCTCCCTCTTTTTGTTCCCTTCACCTGAATGTGCTGCATAGGAAGACACACGATGCTGTAATTTCAGGAGCCCAGTGCTTTTAGATCTCCTTTGTTGTGCATTTCATCCGTAGGCTCAGGGAGGGAAATGTTACTTCTTCATGCAAAGAAGTCTCCAGGGATTGCACACTGGAGAGGTTTTTAGACTGAATTGTGAAGGAAACAAGCTTTAGGCAAGAGTGCTGTGACAATCCCTGCCCACACACGCACATTTACAAAGCGAGCGGTAATTTCAATTCCATTTTCAAGCTGGAGGAATTGGAGTGCTATCGCCTTCCTAAAAGCTTTGTGAAAAATGGTGATGGGGTGAGGGAGATGCAGCCAAGTGCCCCACGGAAGGCAGGATTGTGGATTATGCACTCCATGTGGAGCAGCTGGATGCTTGGTCCGGCCATGCCTTGGTGTCTGCTCCCTTTTGCCCGGAGGGACCATGGCAGGGGACATGGTGAGGGGGGCTGTGGTTGGAGCTGCAGGAGGCTGGAATGGGAAACAGTCAGAGGGCAGGGGGTACAAATCCACGAGGAACTAGTTCGGGTTGGTTCCACTGCCTTGTTTATTCCATTGTCTTGCAGGCAGGGAAGGGAGAGGGCTTTGATGCTTTTGTGTGGTGCTGGCAGGAATGTGCAATCCGGGGGTTTTGAGACCTCCTGGAGGGGGGCATGGGTCTTCTTCCAGTGGCTTCAGACTCTCCATAAAGACAATAGGGTGGAACTGAGGCTCTGTGAGGAGTTTGTGTGCTGTTCCTGAGGACTTCCTGGGCTTTAACTAAACCTCTCGTGAAAAGAGAGGAATGCATTGGAGGCATGTAGGATGCTGCAGGGAAGAACTGTGTCTGTCTTCTGCCTGCTTGACAAACCCAGACCTTGCAGTCTCCCAGGTTCCTGGGGTGCAGCAGCCTGGAGCTTTAGTGCTGCAGTCACCACAAAGCTCTCTGGCACCTGTCCTGACCTTTCACAGCCTGATTTCTTCCTATGAGCTCTTGATGTTTAATCGCAATCTTATTTTTGTTGTTGATGGCTGTATTTACACATAGGATGTATGAGAATATCCAATACCTGAGACTGCTGGAAGTCTCTAAATTAATTTTTCCATTAATACATAAAGCTCTTGTCCCTTCTGGGCAGGATACAAGCAGCAGCAGCAATTCCCTTATAAGCAGGGCTATCATTCCCTTCTGGACCAAACTGAAGAACGCAGACCACTTGCAGACAGCTCTCTGGTTAATTTTGCTCTCCATAGTAGCATGATCTTTCTTAGAAAAGCGTTCCGAGAAGCTTGCCTTGCTTCCCTGCAACAAAGTGCAAACAGTAACTTACCACAAAACTCTGGTTTGGTCCCCATAGCAGGTGGATGGTGTTTCGTTTTGTATCTTCCTCTCTTTGCAGAGCAATCTCCCAACATTTTGTTCCTTTTCCTTAACATTTTGAAACAAAGCATTCACTTAAACTCGAAACTATTCCAGAGAGGAGGTGTTCCTCCTCTGTGAGGGAAGGAGATCCTTTGATGAGTGTTCCTTTTCTCCTTCTTTTAACAGTGTTCCAGCTGTTGCTTGCATGGGAATGCTCCATCCCTCCTGCATAAGTTTTTTGCCTGGGTTGGCACATCAGCTGTAGCTGCCACCTTGTGCAGTTTGTCTAGGCTGGGTATTTCTGGTATCTTCGGCAGAATTTCTCTTTTTTTCCATGTGCTTTGCAGTAGGTGAGTGTGCCCACAGCTGCCATGCAGGTATCTCAGGGCAGTTGTGTTTAGCAGGAGCTCTGCATGAGCAGTGAGGTTTGTATAACACAAGTGGATTCCAAGGAGATCTTGGTTAATGGCTTAGAAAGCCTGTTATTTTAAGACTTTATTATTTTTTTATAAATTGCACTCTGGCCTTAGAGGGCTTTGGCATGTGGCCCATAAGAAGGTGGCAGTCAGCTACAGGGGGATGTAAAAAGAAAGGCAAAAGTTTGTTTCCTGTAGTGGAATAGCATTGTGCTGTAGCAGGAATCACTCATTACTTTTCATATGGAATCGCTTAATTGGGATGTTGAAAGGTCAACTTTGATTTTGTTTTGATACTTCTCTAGATTTTTGTAGGCAAATGTGTAGCACTCTGGTGTCTAATTAGAAAAAAAAACCCTGAAAAATAGTGATGTGTGTGGGAGAGATGAATAAAGGTAAAGCAAAGAGGGAAGAGTAAAAGCAGGCTTTATTTCTTCATGGAGATAGCAACCCTTGTAAGGGGAATAACCCTCTAATAAACTGTTACATGAAGATTTATCCTGGTAAAATTCAACAGTCACGACCTCTACTTTTCCCTTTTAAAATACTAGTGAATGGCACTTTGGAGACAGACAGCCTCTTTGTCTTCAGGACATGTCTGAGGCACTTAGGGGCTGCTCCCTTATCAGAAGGAGCCTGTCAGGGGTTGGAATGGCTGCATCAGAACCCTGCTGATCCTGGTACCTCTGAGGCAGTAAGGGAGCCATCACCACGATGATGTGCTTTGCATCATGGTCCTTCCGTCCTCTTAAGAACAGAATTAAATCTTTTGTGTGTGTCTGGAATATTTGTCTCTGCTGGAGTGGGTTCTCTCAAATCCGTGTGCTGATTGATGGCAGAGAAATGGGAGATTCCAAGGGCCGGAATTCAGGGTATCCCTGAATGTGCAGAGCTCCCATTTGGGGATGCTGCAGAATGACTTTTTCTCTGTGTTTTCTCTAAGTTGATTGTACTGGGTGCAGTTAGTGCCCCGGATACTCTTTGGGGTGCATTTTGGGGTGAGCAGAGGGAGCTGCCATGCTGTGCAAGTTGCTCTTGCAGCAGCACAAGAGGGGGTTCATTCCCTTTCAGAGATGCCCTTTTGTTCCCTGCTGTTGCAGGGAGAGGAGCTTTCCAGGAGGGGGATGAAGAGGCCAGACTGAATGGTCTTAAGAGTGGATTTATTATTTTTTTTTTTCTGTTTTGCGAAGGAAGGCCTGGGAATTGTTTGTCTCTAACAGTTTCCAGATGGTGCTGCTGGAACACAAAGATTTCCAGTGTGTTTGGGATGGCGGCTCTGAGACCCCCCAGCCCCCCAGCGCTTCCTGTGCAGCTCCACAATCCTGCAGGCTTAATCAGAAACAGCCCTGGCTGCTGGGGCAGCCTGCCCCGAGCCCTCTGCTTTCTCCCTCCTCCAGGCTTTTTAACCCCTTGCCATTACAGCTCCAGCCCATCAGCCTGCCCCACCTCCTTTCTCTCCTTTCTCAAGCTGGCTCTGGGCACTTGCAGTGCTCCAGAGATGAAAGTGCATGTGGCTAGACTGCTTGAACAATTTTATGTCTTTGGGGAAAGGGAGGATGGTTTGTAATGTGAACCTGGGAAAATAATTTCTGTAACTATGTAGGGCAGCTTATGCAATCAGGCCAGTGTGTCCAGGGCACAGAAAATGTCTCTTGCACCTATTTGCCTGCAGCACGTAGTATACAGTATGTTTTTGTCACAGTCCTGTGCTGTTGAGCTTTTATCTCTTTTTTGTGCCAATTTCCCTCAGAGCAAAGCAGATTTAATTTTATATCACAGCCTCTTCACACCCAGTCAACAAATTAGCTTCAGCTTTTTTCTTCTGAAGGTAATATGACAACTATGATTTCGTTTGCAAAGTAGGAGTACTCTTGTTTCTTTTTAGCCTTTGAGCAGCAGCCTGTGAATATTTGTAAAATCAGCCAAGAAGCTTGTGATCGACTGACTTCCCTTCTGGATCCACGGTGTCCTCTCCCTCTTGTCCTGTTCTCTCCTGTATTCTCCATCCTGTTTTTTAAGAAAACAGAACAGTGAAGCCATCTACTAAGGCAGAACTCTGTAGTTCTTTTCACCTTGTGAAAGCTTGTAGTCATCATGTTGGAGCAAGCCAGGCTTTCATGCCATGAGCATATTGCCCTGTAATGAGTTGGCTTGGTGTAAATTACGTGTGAAATGCTTCCTCAGCCTCATGTAACAACTGTGGCATCCAAAGGTGCCCCCAGTGCTGGATTTTAGAGCTTTGTTATGAGCCCTGTCCTTTTTCTGTTGAGTAAGAATATAAATGAACATGAGCTGCCATTTTGAAATGCTTCTGCTTAGTAAAAGAGGAGGGAAATCAATATTTTGTGCTATTGACTTTCGTGCATGCAGAGTGTCCTTGTATTTGCTGGATCACAGACGTCACACAGTGCACAGTATTCCCAGGGGCTTGAACTTGCACTGGATCTATTGTTGCCACTGTAGGTCATGGACCAGCAGAGTCAGACTGTATTTTCTTTATGCCTGGAGCAGTATGAGGATGCTACCGTATGTAGTCCAAAGAAAGTGTATATTTTTCACATTTAAATTACACTAAATTAATGAAATCTCATCTATTTCAGTAGCTGAAAATGTCTGTTGGCTGATCTGGAAAATGAAAAACATAGCTGGGGGAAAGGCTGCTTCTGACCAGAGAGCTACTTCCATTATTTGGGGGGGGAAAACAACAAAGTCAAGAGAGAATCAGCATAGTTATAAAGAATATGTGTAAAATACTTTCATTTTAGCTATGGAAGTGCTTTTTGTGCATGAAAATCCCCCTTCTCTGAAGCATTAGACATCTGTACTGTAACTCCATACAGACACTGTCAGCTTAAAGCCTGAGCATGCATTTGTAAACTTGTTGCATCATGAATATTTTAAAACACCTGAAAGTATTTAAACTTTTCTGTGTGGTTTGGTCAGATGTGTATTTGTCTGTATTCCATTCTGCAGCCTCTGCTATGCCAATCAATTGTTCTTCCTGTTGTATACTCATGATTTCACAGGAAAGAAGCGCCAGGAGGTTGGAGTTCAGAAAACACATATTCCAAAATACAGAAAATTGCACTGGCACGTTTGGGTGGCATCACTGGGGCTCAGCAGGGTTGCAGCCATCCCAAAGTTGCCCTGTTCTATCTGACCACCTTGTGGGGCTTGCCTAGCCAACTGCTCCAGACTATTCAAACTGGTCAGGGCAGGAGACTATTTTTATTAATCTGACATCACTTTCCTTTCTTGTCTTGACTGTGTCACTGGGCTTCCCGCCCAGGGAGCCTCTGGCAGGCCTGGCCTCCCTCCAGCTGGGCTCTGCCGGGGTCCTGCCCCTTCCTGATG
>VZTB01010084.1:445-12658 GCA_013397245.1 Thryothorus ludovicianus
ATATATATATATATATATATGTATAGACTTTTATATATAAAATATAAAATATCTTAAAATATTTAAATAACAATATTTTAAATAACATATATACATATATATATATAGATAATATTTTAAATAACAACCTATTACTTATATTAGTGTTTCTTTGGAATTTTCTTGGAACATATGAATTATAGTGATCACACTAGTTTAGTGGCCTATGCATCTCTGGAAGCAAAGAAAAAGAGGAATGGCTAAATTTGTAACCCTAGTGTTTCTCTATTCTTCTGCTTTTATCAGCATCAACCTAGATTGAAGATATCCAGTTTCATGTTAAGTCATAGGTAAAATATTTGCTCTCAGAGAAAATAAAATATCCTGTAGCTTTAAATCAAATGGTTCTTAATGCTGGTGGCAAGGACTGTCTTGATATATTGTTTTGTTTCCTGTTTCATATTTTCACAAAATTTAAGATGAAAACTGTGTTTGATTGCTGCTCTTAAATCAGAAATAATTAAAACAACTGGTTTTTGATGAGACAGAAAGCAGGAATATCTCTGAAACCGTATGGCATGTCCTATGTTCTAAATAAGGTACTTGGATTTAAGAACTCAACTCCTTTTACACTCAGAAATGTAAAATTATTTTTAGGCAAAAGCCCTGCATAATTGCAATCCCTGTGTCATCAGACAAGAGCTAAGGCACTTGAAGAAGAATGTTACAAACTTATGAAAGTCCCAAACATAAGAGAAAATAAGATCAGAATCTTAGAAGTTGTAAAGATCTGATCTAGTAATAAAAATATTGCAATACTCAGAATGGCACTTACTCATTTCTGTGCCTCTACTTCTTTCAGGAAGAAATTGAATTAGTAGCTTCATATTTAAATGGTTAAGACTTAAGGCTTCCCTTATAATTCTGGTAGAGATGATGCATCTAATTTCTTATACCTTGGAATGACTAGTAAGCAATACTTCAGTAACAACTCTGAAGTTAGATATAAAATTTTCAAGTACAGTGCAAGACTTTCATTTGTCATTCCTCATGCTAAGTTTTGAATATTTTATGGCTACACTCAGGAACTGGAGGGCTGCTTTAGAATGAATAATTAAAACGTGTTTTAAAATAACTGTCTTTGGGGAATGGGTGCCTCAGTGCACTAAACAATTCCTATTCTCAGCATTATTTCCCAGTAATTTCCTGACTTGATTTGCAGGACATTCTTACGTATTTCAGGAAAGAAATATATGTCGGGGTAACATGAAGAGAAATAAAAATCCTAATGCTTTTGGATTGCCACAGAGAATTTAGATGACCAAACAGAAAAAAAAAAACCCTCTATCCAAAAGAGCTGTCTCCTTAATGTTCATCTTTTCTCAGTGTAGTTTTAATCCCTCCTTTAAAAAGCTTGTCTGTTCTAGACAGACAATAAATCACTTCATTCTACAGTTTGCCAGAGACTTTTTGGGAGATGATTTTCCTGTCTAAAAATGTTGAATGATTGGAACTGTTTTGTGGAAATACGCCAACCTCAAACAAAGTTCAAAGGGTGATGAAATAAAGCTTTTCTTTCCCATTAAAAACTAATTATTTAATATTACAAGTCAGAAGGGAAAAGTCTAATACAGAATGAATTTTTACCAGTACAAATTAATCATATATTTTATTTTTAATTCTATTTGGAAATTATAGATGATTACTGATATAATAGCATTTACTATGCAAAGAAAATACCTAGGCTTAATACTTGTTTCCGTAGCAATCCCTAGATGGCTTGAGCAAGCATTTTTCTAAAGAATATAAGCTAGCAGCTGAGGAAAAGCTGTGATGGATTTCAATTCACTTCAAAGACTGTTCTTCTATTACTTGAACAAATATTGAAAATTAAGATAGTATTCTGTGACAGATATATACACCACTATATATAGAGAATATAAATGACATAAAATTTCTAAGCGCATATTTTGCATGCCCTTGCAATGAGACCCATGACAAAATATGTCTGACTCAAATTTTGTTCTGGCATATATAAATATGACACACTAGAAAGAGGGTCAGAAAACTAACAGATGTGGCAAAGTCATTTTTTATGTTCAAATCACAAGACCATTCCAAGTTTTCCAGACATTTATTGCAAATTGCAATTGTATATTATGGATCAGACTCTCTGAATATGCCCCCCAAAAAAACCTAATTGCATGTAGTGTGAGGATGCTGCAAGATTGCAGGCTAGTGACAGACACTGCAATTTTTAGCCTGCTATGCTTGCTGCAGATCGATTATTTTAGCAGTGACAGAAGAAAGAAAAAGACACATAGACAAAGAAAAATGTGGGCTCAGGTAAAAAAAATTATATGTCTGGCCAGAAATCCCATTGTATAAAGAGAAGTCATGAATCTTTTTCTTTGTTTTTCTTTCTATCATGTCAATCTCAGTAACAGTGAAGCCCCAAAAACTTGAGCATAACTGTTTTAAAGTCAGCAACCAAGCAAAACATCGGATGTACTCATGTACTCATTTTTGATATTAAGCAGTGTTTTAGAATGCTGTAGGTAGAAATAGGAGTTCTGGGTTTTATTTTTGTTCATGGTGTTTTGAATGCCCTCTTTTCCAATTTCATATTTCAGTGAAGGTCAGGGGCTTTCTCAATATTTTTCCTTGACTAATTACGAGTGATTTGATCTTAGCCATATTTTTAACTTGCATGTGATGAAAAGCAGACCAAACCAAACAAAGGGGTGTTGGCTGTATCATTTGGTATTTTAGTTAAGATACGAAATTAAAAAGAAAACTTAGGAAATCAAACAACCAACTATTTCATAATTTTTGAAAGTATTTGAAATATGTTTGCCATAACCATGAAATCTGATTCAAGTTTTACAGAATTATGGAGGAAATAAGCGTGTGCTTCTCTCTCACTTTTACATTGACTGTAATATCCATTTAATGAAATGAATAGTCAGGTAAGAAATCCATATGTAGGATCATGCAATAAGATGCAAAATAATATGCTTTCATTACACTTACATATTTGTTTATTCACACATAGTAAGAGGAATAGATGATATAATAATAGATAATATATAGGAATAGGTAATGGATATTATTTAAAAGATAGCATAATATATCTAATTATCACTTTGTAGATTTTCAAGGCACTTTCATAATTCCAGATGATACCAAATGCCACTAAGCATATTTTTATTCATGCAAGCACTTATTTTGGACTGGTGTGTACTTATAATTAGAAGTTATTTCTGTTTAGATTTGTGATTTTTAAAAAGAAATGAGGTGTCCTGAAGGTTAGATTGAATTCTTAATCTAATCCTAATTTTTTAAATCCCACACTGTTATGAAAAACTGGCAATATATCTGTTATCCTTCCTTGTCTTCATGTCTAATCATTGCATAGGTAGATTAACAAGACAAAAATTCTGGTTGTTTGTGACTATTGTTGTGACTCCATCACTGGAATTGTAAAAATTTTTTTAAAATAGCCTAAATTTTTCAAATGTTATGACAAATTCCTAAAATGTGCAGTTTCAAGTAAGGAAACTGAAATTACCTTCTAGTTGGTTGATTGGTTTGTGGTTGGTTGATTGGTCAGTTGGTTTTTCTGAGGTTTTTATTTTGGGAGAGGATTGTTTTTGGTTTAGGGGTTATTTTTGGTGATAAATGCTTGCTTTACTTTTCTAATAATTCAAGTCATAGAACAGGTTTGATTTTAAGTTTTTGTACTAAAGAAAATAGTATATCTATTGTTGTATCTATATGTAGTACATTTTCACTTTTAGAGAGGTCGTTCTTGGTGCATAGGCAGGATTTATGGGACACATTAGTTACACAGCTGGCAACATATTAATAAAAAAAAAACCCAAGAAGACTTGAACTGTGTTTATAAGATCACTATGGAAATATATCACTCCTGAATGCAGGAAACTACAGAAAAAGCTTAGGATATTTTTTGTTTCCAAAAAATCCAGAAGATATTAAGAATTAAAATAATATCTTTGAATTGCTTTGTTATGCTAACAGTGCATGGCTAAGTCCTTTTTCATATTTATATTTTTTACCATGTCTGTAATTAAAAAAAAAATCAAAATATTTTAATTCAAGTTCTGTACCAAAGTTTCATAAAAAATTTATAGCCTTCCTTGATGCCCATTGTTTTCAGTTTCAAAACCATGAGTATATAGAGAAAGAATGAACCTTCCTTATTTAAATGACCTCTTTAATAATTATGATTTCCTTGCTTGCAAAATTATTTTCTACATGTATCCTTATTCTAATGTTTTAAACTTAATAAAATATCTTCAACAAAAAATAGGCAGCTTTAATTAACATATTTAAAGATAAAGCATTTGCCAACATATTGCGTTTTAGACATAATGAACATTTTTTTCAATTGTAACCTTAATGGTTTTGTAAGAAAGCTGCAAAACATGAATGGCACACACTTTTTATGGCAGTTTTACAGAGACACAATGAATGTAGGATATAATTTATGAGAAAGTACCAAGTAAGTTGGTGCCATAAACCTTCAGTTATTACATTGTGTGTCTACAGTAATGCTGATTTACATTCAGACCTCAGACACCTCCAGCTAATTATTTCATTTTACTATGCAGCATTTTTCTTTGGAAAAATAAAGTATTTCATTTTTGGTTTTTTCCTGTTTCTTTGAAGTTCTTCGGGTTCTAATATTTTTCTTAAATATGAAGCTACTAATTCAATTTCTTCCTGAAAGAAGTAGAGACACAGTTTTCTTTCAGTAAAGTTCTTCACTTTACTTATAAGTTAAAGTAAACTTATAAGGTCTTTTTAATTCTATTTCTATGGCTATTTTTTGATATCTAGTAGGCATTCTTCCTTCCATTTATTTGGAAATGAAATTTTACAATATTTCTAAATATATGCAGTCCATGCTAATAATGGAACACAGGCGAAAGTGGATTGATTTTTGTGAATTCATTATTACAGTTTTGAGTGTGGGCAATAGAGATGATCAAGTATTCTTTACCAAGTACTTTAATGTTCAAATCTTACATTCACAGTATTATTTCTTGATCTTTTTATTATGTCCTCAGGATCTAGCCACAAAAGCTGTCCGTCTCTTTTTTTTTCCTTCTTTTTTTTTTTCTTTTCTGAGTGTCAGATACACTTTTTTCATTTACAGTACTGGTCTAAGAATATAGTTTGTCAGTTTTCATTCACTTCACATATCTGTGCCATCATAGACTGAAGTAATCAGACAGATTTCTGGCATTTTAGAGCACATTTTAGATACTGTATATCCACCAATAAAACATGAAAGACTCTCAAAGTATGTGGAAATATTGATTGTTTTAAGCAAATAAAACTGACAGTAGTGGAAAAGGGATGCAACCATACCTAGTCAATTGTGCAAGAAAAGCTCTAAGAGATCAAGGACAAGAGTTGTTTGATTCAGAATATTTAGAGCAGGAGTTTTTGAAGTGTCATGGTGATTTTTGGCATGCCTTGACATGTCATAGAGTCTGCTGTAACAGTTTGTGCATCATCCAAAGGGAGATTCATGTGCTGGAACTTTGACTGGTGACAGATGCAAGTTTTCACTTCCTTAGTTTGACATTTGAATTCAGTATCATTAGCTTCTCCAGAAGCTTCTCCTGCATATATTACAAATGATTTGGCACTTTGAACAAACAAAATCAGACACACTTAGATGGTAACTGATCTGCTTTGCAGCTTTAGAGGTTATTTATGAAAAAGTGGAAGTGTATTACAAAATCCAGAGAGCAATTATTTAAACTAGCCATATAGGATATATGTATTATAAGACAGTACGCTGCTGTTGAAGGGTTAGCACTTTCCTTTCCGTAGTGGTGCCTCTTTGTTACTATTATTATATTAAATATGCACTTACTTACTTACTTACTTAGGCATAGAAGGGAGCACTCAAGATTTGTAGACGTGCCTGGTTGAAAAACAATGACAAAAGCCAAAAAGGTCACAAAAAACCCTCAGAAAATATCTTAGCAGACTGCACACCAGGTGTGGAAATTGGTATGTGTTTTGCTCCTAAAATAATGAAAATAAAAGGATAAAAAGATAGAGGGAAGAAAAAGGAGATGAAAGGGAAAGGAAAGGGAATCACCAGTTCTGGGTCCAGCCTGAGCCCAGCCAATAGCTATCCAAAGTGCTGGTGGTGCCACTCATGCTTTGTGGGGGTACCTACCTATAGGTCAATTTTCCCTGCTCTAGGAATAGGATTCTCACTCTTCATGTAAATAACATGTGCAGTCCAGTCTTCCGGATTATATTAAAATATGAATTATATGAATGATAGCTGAATTCTAGACAGCCTAGATTTCAGTCCCTTCTCACTAGACAGGCTCTAAATTTTACTTTTTTCTTCTGTTTGCCTCTGAATCCTGATCTTTCCTGTTTTGTCTTCCAAACTCTTTCTGATGTACAGATTCTTATTCTACTCTATTCAGTTCTGTGAGCTGAATATTATGGAATTTATTATTCTCTGAAATTTTACTGACATCTGGTTATATTCTTGCCTCAAAACTTGAGCTGTCATTCCTTTTCTTTTTCCTGATTCCTCATTTCAGGTTAAAATGGAGATGATATCTGATATACCCACCACATTCACCAATTTTCACCATAAATCAATATATTGTCCAGGCCTCACTGCTTCTTTCCTGGTCTCTGTGGCAGGCATAGAACCACTGATGTATGTTGCTGAATATATTTGGGTAGTTTTGCTGATTGCCTACAACTCAGCATTTCCCTCTTGCAGGCTGCTGGCAGTCACAAGATTTGGCTTCAGCTCAACACCACAAAGAGACAAACTAGCACTGGTAACAGAAGAGGCTGTGTCTAAGTGTATCGTGTGATCACAGTGCTAAAACTGGGAGTGAAGAGATGAGCTAGATTGAAAACCTGGCTGAGCTGCCTGAGTCAGAGGGTGCTGGTCAGCAGAAACAGGACATCCAACTGGAGGCCAGTCATTGGTGATGAACCCCAGGAGTCCATCAGGAGCCCATTTCTTTTAGTACATCTACATTAATGACATTAACAATGTTAAAATTAATAAGGAATGCACCCTCAGCAAGTTTGCAGACAAGATAAGCCCGGAAGTAGTTGATGCACCAAATGGGTTTGGTGCCACCTAGATCAAAGTGACCTCAAAAGGTTGGAAAAATGGATAAACAGAAATCTCAGAAATATCAGAACTGTCAGCAAAGCCAGGAAATGTAGAGAATCAGCAGTGTCATCTCGTTTTACACCTCTTCTGTCTTATATTTTTCTTATGGCTAGCAAAGTTAGCCAATTTGATACTTTTCTGTGTTACCCCAACATGGTTCAGAGGGTTCTGGTTTTGAGTTCAAATAAGCATAAATTACAGTACAAGTTTTTGTGAAATTTATTCTGACTTAGGAGACAACAAAATTGTAATTTTTTTCTGGGTTTTCTTGCCATTTTTCTTGCCATTTTGCTTCCGCTTTACTGTTCCACTCCAATGCACTTTTAGTATATTTTCTGAATAGAAACTAAAATGATGTCTTCTGAAATATCCATCTGATTACCTTTTAAATGTTTTACTTATAATGGTGGGTCCTTGATGTTTTTTATAATGCAAATGGGAAAGGATGACAAAGCCTCAAGAAGATGTTTTGTGGAAAAAGTATAATTAATAAATCTCAGTAGGTTGTCTTCAATTTGATAGGTTCTTTGATTTCGTGCTACATTTTGCAGTGAACCATAGACTGTCCAAACATAAAAGGAATGATTTCCCAAAAGAATAATGTAGGAAATGTCTTAAAGAAGCGTCAACATCTTGCAACTGGGACAGAATCACCATCCACCAGCTTCTTCTTTAAAGTAATAAAGTAAGGATGTGACAGCTAACATAATGTATCAATGTATGACCTTGCAGTCTTGTCAACTGGAAAGCAAAAGGAAGGCAGAAGAGTTACTTGTTCTCTATAAATGTATTCTGGAAGGAACATCTTAAAATCACAAATGCTACTGAGTAACCAAAAAGGGCAAATATAGACCAAATCACATTTTCTCTATAATAGAAATCTCTGACAAGCATAAGAGTAAAATTTTTCAATGTAATTGGTTTCTTTTACAAATAGCATTTTAGAAATGATATTTGTGCGTAACTGTTCAACATCGTAGTTGCAGCCACAGTCTACCAAAAATACATAATGAATTAAGATGTTAACTGCAAAACATTACAACTGTATTTTTAGAATTCAGCAATAATAGATTTTAGTCATGATTTGGAAAAACATCTTTGAAAGAAGATCAAAAAAGCTACCTCAGCCTGTGGTATCTGTCCAAGGTCTTGTCTAGTAAGCAGGAGTAGGTGAATGAAAATACTAAGCACACAGGAAAGGAATTTAAGTTATCACCTGTCTCTGAGCTCAGGTTTCCTGGATGAGAACAAAGGGCCTGTTG
Organism: Thryothorus ludovicianus; assembly: GCA_013397245.1. Classification (NCBI taxonomy): domain Eukaryota; kingdom Metazoa; phylum Chordata; class Aves; order Passeriformes; family Certhiidae; genus Thryothorus; species Thryothorus ludovicianus. The sequence goes on from VZTB01010084.1 coordinate 8,888, forward strand.
CTTCCAGTCACCTGAGACACACAGCAAAGAAAATTCTGAAATTCCCTACAAAGAATAGCTTAATGTTTTAAGTCATGTTGGAAGCACCACTGTTTTCTTCGTAGCTAGCAATTAAGTCAGTAGAACACTTTCCTGGAGTGCAAGAGAATTGTATTTGAATTACTAGAGCTTGAAGATGAACTTGAATCGTATTTGTCTGTTTCTTGATTAAATATCATGCTTTATGGAGATTTTCTTCTGATTATTAATATATCGGTTTGTGTTAGCCACAACAGCTCAGTCTTCACCATTCTTTACAGCTCAAAAGCCAAGTAGTCTGTGGAATGGAGCTTTGAATTTTACCCCAGAGCTGTATTCATCATCTCTCCTCAGCTGTATCAAGGAGCTCTTGGATTCAGCTAGGGATCTAGATGAAAAATGTTATTTTGATATATTGTATATCATTATATTTTATCATAATATGTTTATCACTGGTGATATAACTGTTTACATAACTAAGAGAGTCGATGGCTTTAATACTTTTTATCACAGTGCTTTTCTTAATAATCCTTTAGTGATGAAACTGTGATGAGATAAGCAACTGCTTCTTCAGAGAATTCAAGCAAGTGACCATTAGGTCACTGATCTCTCTTATTTAGATTTTTTCTTGTGGCCTGAAGCTTCAACAAAGTGAGTTAGTTATGATAATTGCAAGGAATATTGTAATAACCATGAAGAGTTTTTATACTTTTTATACTGTTCCCTTAATACTTGTTATTAGTGAGTAAAATGGCATGACTAACATCTTGTATGTTGTTCTTTTATATTTTCCTCAGAAAGAGGCCTTTGTGCCAGGTTTTATTCTAATAGGGATTTAATTTTTTATGTATACTGTTATGCATATATTTTATGGTTGTTACATATAGTGCATATGCATATATGGTACTGTATATATTAATGAAAGCTCAGAGCTATGTGTGCTACACTTGGAGCTGAAATCCCTGTTGAGTACTGAAAAAATTGTTTATCTCATTTCTTTCAATCTCCAAGGAAGCACCTTTTCAGGCAAAAGCAGAGGCAGACTTTTACCTTTACTGAGAAAAACACTGCTACATGAGTTGCTCATTCTAGCTGTTTTTCAGAGTTTCAGATTATTTAGCTATTCTGCATTCCATTCTCAATGGAAGAACATGTCTTGAATGTGACAAAAAATCTGATTGTTTGAGAAGTGTAATAATGCAAGGAGAGAGAATAAAAAAATCTAGGGCACTTATTCAATGTGAAACAAATAACTGGAATACAGTAATGATGAAAAAAGATATGTAGCTGACTGATGGCAAAATGGTCTCATGTTCCAGTACTATAGAGGAGTAAGAGGCTACACACTGAATATTAAAGACCAGTTGCTGCTCTATATTGCTCTACATTGCTCTACATGGTACAATTTTGAATGTAGCAAAAAGAATTGGGAGAGAAAGCCTGTGGACAAGAAAACTTGCCTATAGAAGGGCAATTTTAGTGATCCAGTTGTGGAGGAAAAAGTGTCCAAAAAAGGACTAAGGGCTGACTGATATAAACACTGATGAAATTATCAATGAAAGATCAGTATCATATTATAATGTGGTCACTTACACACACCAGGCAACAGAAGTATTATTACTCTGCAAAAAGATTAAATAAGAGAATAATAATTTGAAAATAAATCAGATTGAAATAAGCCCTCTATCATGCAGTGAAGCCTGTCAAGAGGAGTCTCTGAAAACTATAAAAACATCTCTCTAGAGTTTTTCCTCATCACCTGAACATATGCTTCAATGAAACTTTTAAGAATTTAATATTTTTCTACTTTTCACTCACTGTATGATTTTTCAAAGGGAAGACAGATAAACACAAGAGTATGAAATGTTGTTATGCAGCTTATACAGTAGTAGGTCATGGTCCTTATGCCATAGGCCATTTTTCTGCAAGTACTGCAAATTACTTTTAAGGTATTTTTCCTTACTGTCAAGGGAATGTTTTCACTTTGGTTTTCATGTCATGCCCAAATGACATATCTAGCCAAATATTCAAATGTTCTTAGGGCCTTAGTTCAATGACTATTCAAATTGTGCTGTCAGATGATTCAGTGGTATTTGCCTTTCATGACAGTTTCTGACTTTCTTGAAAAATTTCTTGCCAAGTATCAACCAGAAACTCCTCAGTTAAAGAAAGGAAAAACAGTTTGTCACATAATGTCGTATATCCTTCCGTCTTTGTATTGACTTTTGCAGAAGCCCTCTGATTTAAACATAGTTACAGCTGTAGCAGGGCTTCTGCCCCTGCCACAGGAAAACTTATCAATTGTTTGTTAGCTGGTGCAATAAATCAGGGTATCTTGTTCTATCATAAGGCCCACATAAGCCTTGGTGAAGGATAGTTTGCCTTGTAGCATTTGGGCACTGTAGAATTGATGCTTTCTGCTGACAGTAAGCATCTTGCTATGGAAGCAGATATGGGAAGATAAACTGGAATTTCTGACAGACAGACACTTCACTTTACAAAATATAAAAGCTACACCATGCTTTCACAAAAAAGAAATCTTCTGCATATTTCCTGGAATGTGTGGAGTCTTCCATTGTGACTTTCATGGTTACTCTTACAGAGGCTGAGTGAAAGGACTCCGTGTACACCATCATCAATTCAGTGCCAAGTTACATTGACTCCTAATCTGTACTATTTCTATGCTAGCCATAAATAGGTACCTTTATGTTGTGCACTGTTTTATGTAATCTACTAGCAGTCCTTTTTTTTCATAGTGTGTAGTAAGTAACTCTGTTTAAGGTCTTTTGTCTGTTAATCTTCTGTCTATTCAATAAATAACTCATTTTATAACAGACCTTATCAGATATTCTTGAGAATTTGTGAGCCAGAGTTATTTAGGTGCATGACACCTAAGTAGAGCTGCTGCCAAAATCTGGGCCTAAGGCAGGGCTTCTCTGAAGCTCTCACTTGATCCATAACAGCATAAGGTATTTGATTGTTATACTGGACCATCATGCAAATACTTCTTGACTGCTTCAATTATGTATGCAAAGTCACTTAACTTTTTTCAAATTCCATTACACAGAAGCAAACCCACTGACACCAGAAGAGATATACAGAACAATCCAGGACAGAATTTACTCTCAAATGTTAAAGCTGTTAAACAGAAGAAAAAATCAAAATTATTTCTGTCAAACATTTGGGTTCTTCCTCTTATGGCCGTTCTCCAACCTTATCGTAGCAAAAGCACTCCTCACCCTGTTTGGGGAGGTAGTAATTATTCCTTGTCAATTATACTTTCAATCACTGAACTATAAACAGCTGGTGGTGCATAACCATCATGCAGCTTAAAATTATAGCACACTTTCTTGTATTTTTTTTTAATTTCCACATGTTCACTAAATTTCTTGGCATAAAAATATCTTATCCCATCTTTAAAACTGCTAAATAAAACTAGGAGAAATGATACAACAGTCTGGAATTATAATGATGGTTATGCATCACCAGCTGCTTGTAGCTCAGTGATTTCCTTTTTAATCCACAAGGGAAAATTGCCTCTCCCTGTATAAGCTGAATTGTTTTCTCACTCTCTCAACATCACTCCAGCCTTCAAATACAAATTAAAAAAAAAAAAAAAATTGACTTTAATAGTTTTCAGTACCTAATTATTCCAAATGTATAAAAACACCCAAGTAATTAGGTTTTTTCAAAGAATAAGTTATTAATAGTAACTGCTAATAAGAATATTAACAAATTTTAAATTTTAAAAAT
>VZTB01010085.1:1911-16235 GCA_013397245.1 Thryothorus ludovicianus
AAAAAGAAATAAAAATGTGCATCTTTTAAAATGTGTCAATTTATCAAGGCTTTTGGTACATGGGTATAGAAGAGTCTTCCAGGATCACAATTTAAGACTTATTTTCTTTAAGAGGAACTAAAATTTTGGCCCTCAGCAGTGGTTGATAGTGTTTTTATGTAGATATTAAGAACTACTCTGAGACACTGTATAAGTAACACAATGAAGCAAAATTCAGCTAGCTTTAAGAGAATGTGAAAAGTGAAGGTAGTAATGCCTCCAAAATGTAATTAAAATGAATGCTAAAGGACCTACAGATCTGCTGGGCAGGAAGAAACTGCTTGTCTCAAAAAACCTATTTGCTGCATTGCCACTGCACCCTTTAGTGTCCTCCCTTTTCATAAAAACGTCAAGATGCCTCTTGCATTTATTTATAATATTTGCTGTGATGATACAATTTGGCAACTCACTTAATGTATTACAACTCTGGAATTATTAAAAATTTCTCCCTGAATTACCAGCTTTTACCACGAAATTTCCAGTGTATTATCCTGGGACTTCTTTACCCTCCTCTGCTGTAAAAAGCTGGGTACCACTGATTTTTCTCACCTAAAGAAATGCCTTCATTTCTCTCCCCCTTCCATGTTATGATCTCAGCATTTTATGTTCACTGAAAAGAACATCTTTCTCATGATAAACCTTTCAGGAACCTGCCACAATATTCTTAAAGCAAGACATCAATTCAGTTGTCCCCTAAAGCAGCATCTTTAAGGTAAGGTGGAGAGATGCTGAAACCTCAGTGTTTTATACTTAGCTGTTACTTATCTGTCCTGAATCCTTTGATGGTGACACCTTTCAGAGCTGCTTTTAACAATCCATTGTTCAGCCATATGCAAAGAGACTTATTATAATTATTTTTCACGATCTGTGTTAAATCCTTTGATAGTCTTTATGCCACAATTTATCTTTAATTTGTTTGATTTTGACTCATTAGCCAGATATTATTTCATTTTTATAGGTTAAGCCTCTCACCTTGCTACTTTCTTACCTTTAGAAATATGGTTTAATTCTCGTGGAGTTTTCGTGCTCTTTTCCTGTATATTTTATACTCTTATTTATTTGATTTATTTGACTTCCCCACAGCAGGAACTATGTAGATATTATTAAACAATGGCTACTGGAAGATGAGTCTATACAGACATGTAAATAGATCAGTACTAGTGAAAAATGAACAAAATGAGTCAGCTGGATTCACTGTAGGAAACATATGACAAATTTTATGTAAGATAATTTTATGAGTGAATGGATAAACTTGCAGCATCTTTCTTTTATTTTCTAAAAAAAAATTATAAAATTATAGGGCTGAATTCATGACTATTAGTGACAATGTTGCTGCTACTGATTTCAACTGTACTGCACTCAGAAGCTTGTACTGAATTTTGTGCCCAAAATTGTAATATTTGCTTGTCAGTAGGAATCTAGTACTTTATGTTGCCCCTAGGTGATAATTAATATCTTTAAAGAGTATTACTGACTTAAGAAAGTTCAGAACATTTTATTCATAATTTCCTTTTCATGTAGTGGCAGTGTCTGGAGATTACCATGTGAAGCATATTGGCATAATAAGCATATGTGACAACTCTACATATCTTCTCCAAAATATTGCTTCTATAACATTGGATTGTGAGCAGAGAATCTTTCTGCTGACATCAAGTCCTCCTTCTTTGGAGTTCTTATTGCACCATGACTACTCAATTGCTTGCTCACTCAATTTTCCTTGTTCTTAGAAAGGAAAATTATTTACTTTAGAGTCTGCAGATTGACTTCTCAATTTCAAATGAGTAGTCCTTCTACAGTTCAGGAAAAAACTGTTCTTGAACATTTGAGTTTGTAACAAGGATTGACAAGATATTTTATAAAGTGTATAGTTGACACACAACTTCACTAGAAGATTTACAGAAATTTTATTCCTTTGCCATCTTTGCCTTCAAACCTGCGAATTATTATAAGAGATTTTTGGCAAGAACTGTGGCATTTTTAGGGAGCTTTTTGATTCTAAGAAAATGATCTTTATAAATAAAGTGGAAATATTAGAGGAAAGTGTGGAAACACAGTCACAGAACCTCGGTACCCTTATCAGGATAAAGACAAAGTAATGGAAAATATGGAGATCTTAAAAAAAAAAAAAAAAGAAAAGAAAACCTCATGGAAAGTTTTATTTTTCTTAGCTAAACAGTAGCATTATAGGATAAGTGCATGTCCAGACTGACCTACCACTGTCTCAATTATCAATAAGAGTGTACCAGTTTATTTACCCTCTGTGTGTTTTGCATGTTACTCTGTTCTCTTTGTAGACTTATTTAGGGTTCTTAAAATGGATCTGTTACAGCACAAATGGGTATTCATTAAAAGATTCTGAGTCAGTTATTTCTACTTTGTAGCATGGATGCATTCCCCAGGAAAAAGTCTTGTAAACAGCTACGTCAGTCTCTTTTCCTATGGGAAAACACTGTCTCATGGTAGCAGTGACAGTCTTAAGCTCAAATATGGATTCACTGAGAGTCAGAAAATTAACTCTTGATATTTTGTAAATATTTTAGACAATAGTATAATTCAATAAAGAATGCAGAAGTGAGGAACAGAGAACTGACTGAGCAATGAACTGCAGCACTGCATTTCTCCTGAAAATATATTTTAATGACTGACCCTTTTTTCTGGGGTGTCAGATGCTAAATCTCAGGTAATATTTAATTTTTGATAGGCTCTTTGGGAAAACCACAATCTAGATTTGATGATCAGGAAGTCTAGTGAGATTCATTTCTGTTGGTATTTAGATACAAAACAACATTTCTAAATAATTCAGACAAACAAAGAACCAATTGGATCATAATGTTAAGAGTTCTCTTGACAAAGAAAGGCAGTGATGCTGCAGATTTACTGATACTTAGTGTGTTGATTGGCATGATACTGTCATCATTTTCCACCGTATATTTTGTATTCTCTGGGAAATATAAAAGAATATGCAAATATTCTACTTCATGCTTTACGGGATATAGCATTTATCCTCCCAATACTCCAGCCAAAACCAGCACCTGGATGAAAAGCAGCTGGCTAAGCTGAACCCAGGAAAATTAATGCTATTTGGAAAAGGGAACCTCTTAGAACTTCCCTCTTCAGACCATAATACCTGCCCCAAACCCCTTAAAATCCTAGTTATAATTTTCCACCATTATCAAGAATTTGGCTCTTTTACAGGGCCACTCTTCATATATATGGTGTTTCCTACTTCCCTTTTACTAGCAGTTCTATAAATTATATTACTACTGAAATTGCTCTGCTTTGTCAAGAAGTATTTTCTGTCATTGTATATCTTCATTTAACAGTAAAAGTACTTATACCTTTCTGTTGAAAACTTATCTGTTTAGTTTTTGACTTCTATTTTGACTGTCATTGTCCTGTTACCTATTTTGTCTGTTCAGATCAATTATCACTAATGTCACCACCATCTTATTTTTAGTTTAGTTTGTTTCTTCCTATTTTATCTTTTCTGTTGCCTTATGCTCCCTTCAGTTTACTGATTCAATACTATTTGGCACAGTAGCAGTTTTATATTTACACTTAAAATCATGCAGCTCCACTGAGGGTGAGTCACTTGATCTTTCTCTCTCATACAAAACTGAGACGTTCAGGCTAACGCTAATATTGCTTTGCTCTTCAATATTATCTATCACAATCACAAAGTCAGAGATGATTGAAAGGAGGGATTTTGTCAGTGTATCTAAGGCAGCATCTAGGAAGAGCTGAAGCAAATACACCCATTGATCCAATCAGCTCTTTGAAATGCACTTTCAAAAAAGTCTTCATACAACACTATACAGAAAAATGAGATGCACTACATAATTTTGTACGGTATTTTTTCCCCTTCCAATTCATTTTTCATGACACACAGTTTTGTTTAGTAGTCTGCAGGCTACAGGACCGTGTACAGTCTTTCAATGGACTCAGTGCTGAGCCCCATCAGGACCCAGGATCGCTTGCAAACCAATCTGGCATGGAGGGGACATTGCCAAGAGCAGAGTGGCAAATTTAAATGGCTCCAGGGAGTATGAGTGTCCAGGAGCACAGAGAACAGGTCAGGATGTGGTACATAAAAGGATATGGTGTGACAGTTTATGGGGCAGATTGTACAGGCAGGGAGAGTGTGAAGAGCACTAAGGTTCTGCAGCACAGGCACTTAGGTCATCAGCTGGTCATTACACTGGCTGAGAGGGCTCAATTATGGCGTCCGCTCCAAGCTTACAAAAAAAGATGAGGTCAGCCAGACAGAGCTCCCAAAACCCCATGAAAAACATTCAAGAAACCATTTTGCTATCCAGGCTTCCAAAAGGAGGAAGTGCCTAAGCCTTTCAGTAGCAGTGATGGCATGAGGTGTGTCTGGGTGAACATCCTGCTCAGCCTGGTAGCACAGTTACCAGAGACAAAACAACCTCCAACCCAGGCTGGGGGATGAGCAGACCCAGAGCTGCCCTGCCCAAAAGGACTTGGGGGTGCTGCTGAGAGGCTGGACATGGCCCAGCCATGGGCACTGCCAGCCCAGAGAGCCAAGTGTGTCCTGGGCTGCACCCAAGAGCCCCGTGGGCAGCAGGGCAGGGAGGGGATTCTGCCCCTCTGCCCCACTCTGCTGAGACCCCACCTGCAGAGCTGCCTCCAGCCCTGGGGTCCCAGCGCAGGGAGGACATGGAGCTGCTGGAGAGAGAGCAGAGGAGGGACACCAAGGTGATCAGAGGGATGTAGTATTCCTCTGTTGTGAGGAAATAGTGAGAAAATTAGGAAAATTGTTCCACTGGAAAGAAGGCTTCAGGCTGACCTAATTGCAGCCTTCCAGTATCTGAAGGGGACATACAGAAAAGCTGGGGCAAGACAGGACAAGGGAGAATGGGTTCAAGTTGAAAGAAGTGGATTTATATTGGTTATTGGGAATAAATTCCAATAACACAGGTTGCCCAGAGAAGTTGTAGCTGCCCCATCCTTGGAGGTGTTCAAGACCAGGTTTGATGGAGCTCTGAGCAACCTGGTCCAGTTGAAGATAGCTCTGCCCATGGGAGGGGAGTTGCAATGAGATGACCTTCAAGATCCCCTTCCATTTCAAAGCATTTTATGATTCTATGACTTAGGGCATGTAAGGGAGATTCCCTTGACTCTCAGTAGCATAATCTGAGATATCCTTCTACCTGAAAACATTTAATCTTTGTCCAAAAAGATCTGACCTTCTGAAAAAAAGACCTTATTGATTCAATCTAATAATTATGGCATTCCTTTCTTCAATAATGGCTGTTCATATCCATTTTAATCTTCTATGCAGGAAGCTGAAGAAACCATGGAGCAATCAGTATTGAGATTTCTGGGATTCTGGAGAAAACAGAAACACTCTTCTGAAAAAGTATTTATTATCTTCATTTTTTTTAATCTTACTAGCAAAATAAAAATGTAAAAAAAGTCCTCAATGAATCAGAAAATATCAACCAATGTAAAAATACTAGGAGTGTATATGACAATATTTTTCTTTAAGTACATGAGAAAACTCAAATACTTAATTGTGTTTTGCACCATTGCATAGAAAGTATAAATATGGAGATAAAGGAACCTGGACAATAAAATTCCTGTACTGTATGTTACTTGTTTCATAATTTTGCAGATATCTTAATTTCTAGCTAAGAAAATCAATGACATAATACTTACTTGCTTTAAAAAGACACAGATTAACAAGGATTAATATAATGTAATTATGAATCCAGGATTCAGAGCAATTGAAGAACCAAATTGGGTAGTGGGACTTGACTCACACTGCAGAAAAGGATCACAACAATTTTTTTCCTCCCAAGTTTACTATAGGAATTAGTCTACATTGTTAGAAGTAGTAAAGTGGCACCACAGGGAAGAATCTGTGATGCCAAACTCCTGGGGATCCAGGGTGCACATGAGGTGTTTTCTGAGGGCTCTAGTTAAGGCTAGCAATCTGGATTACCTCTCTCTTGTACTTCTGCATTGAGTGTTAGTGATGGGAGTGAGTTAGATGCTCTTCTGAAACCTGTTTTCCATTTCATTTCCAGTGAACAGGAATCCTGTATTTGCCCCCAAGATCACTTCATAAAACAAACCTGAGCAAAGAGTTTTTTGATTATTAACTGTTATGTTGCAAAATCACACTCCTGAATGTAAAATGAAGTGCTAATCTAGACATAAGATCAGACATGTCCCTAAATCCAGACATGTAAGTGGATATCCATCCTTTCCACTAAACAAAACGTGACTAGACAAGTCCCTGAGCAACCTGATCATTAGAGAAGGAGGTTGCACCCGTTGACCCACAGAGATCTCTTTGAATCTAAATTATGGTTTAGATAAACAATTTTATGACTCTAGTTTTTTAAAAATTATCCTCACTCTTTCATACTTTCAGTGTTTCTCATTTTCATAGTTAAACAAATATTAATTTATGAAACCATTCAAAGTGTACTGGTGAGAATTTCCCTTGCAGCCCCCATTTTTAGATTGCTACAGAACCATCTTAATAAAAAACATTGATTAATTAAAATGAAAGCATTCTATGTGCAGACCCTCCTGACAATAACTGGAGAGGATTTTCAGCTTCACTTTACTTCAGAGAAATTATCAAGGCTTCTTCAAACAATAGGAATAACCAATCCAAATATCTAACTGAAAGTACTTCTTAAAGTGTGAATACAAAATCTTGGTGACCAAAGAGAGGTTGAAGAGGGAATCCAAAGCAGACAATAACATTGCACACTCTTACTCTGTACAGTCACCAACTGATGTATGGTGTCTGATGATACTGTTTGGCCACTAAAAGGAAGTTGGCCACTGAAGTGTGGCACCTTGATGTGTTTGGTGAACATCTGAAACGTGGTGTTACACATGAGCATATTTTCTCATTAAAAGTTTCTCTAATTTTTACGGTGCCAAGCAAATCTTGTTGCCTTGTTCCCAGGAAATGACTCAATACATGTAAGTCTGGAAGTTTAAGTTTGTAAAGGGGTAAAAAACTGAATTTCCATTCTAAATACTTTGTTATTTCTGAAAGAGGAAAAAGAGATTTCTAAACTCTGGCATCATAGTGGAGGATAAGGTGAAATATAGAAGACTGTCTGATATGTTTTTCTGGGGACTAAATAGCCATTACTTGAAGCACTGTTTGCCATTAGGAAATACAACCAACCATTTAAACCAGCAAGCTTTTCTGACCTTCCCCTCTTTGGTCCTTAGGAAGGCAGTTTGTGTGTTCTTTTGGTTTTTGTTAGGAATTATTTATTAATTTACTTTAGTTTATTTTAAGGGAAAACCATTGACTTTTTATTTTTAATTTAAATGTCAGAGAGAGACATTTCATAGCTACTAGTAAACGGCCTATGATTCCCTGTGTTATGTTCTCCAGGGAGCCTTAGGTAAGGAAAACCTATGAGTTTGGCTTTGCAGGTAGGTTTGCCCTAAATTTTTATTTTCACCATCTTAAATTATGCAGAATCATATGATATATAACTGGGAAGTTCAGATCTTCCTCCTGGGCACCCATTAGGAAATAGTTGCTGACAAAATTTTTTCATTTTTCCTTTCCACACTTGGAGAAATATATCAATAGCAAAACTTAAAAAAACAAGCCAAAACAAAAGATTCTGTAAATCTCTGATTCACGTTTTACAGTTCATTTGGATCCAGAAATTATTGCCTTTTTACCTGTCCCACCCTCCCCTCAGTCTGTGCTGCCCCATTCCTAAAAGCGTGAGCCAGTCAGTTTAATTAAAACAACTCCACTGCAGAAAAGGATCACAAGTAGAAGGATGTCCAGCTCTAATAGTGGCTACACAGTTGCACTTAGGGTCATATGGATGCTTGTAGGAAGATGTACTGATGGACTGAAAACGCTTAACATGCAAAAAAATTAATAATTTCCAAATAAGGAGTAAAAAGATGAGTTCAGACCTATAAAAGAGATTGGCGAGTTGGGGGATGGGATGGCAGAAGTGCCAATCATTGGAAAAAGTCACTAACTCTACTCTCCACAGAATGGGACTTCCTTTCAGTGTATTAATGCTGAGGTTTCCCCATTGGAGAATATAGTGAAATCAACTTCACTCCTAAGAAATAGTAACTTCCAATGTGGAATATCTTAAAAATCTGATTTTTAAATTCTACCTGGTTTTGATGGAAGAAGAGTTAATTTTCCTCACAGTGGCTAATACAGGACTATGCTTTGGATTTGTGCTGAATGTAAGGTTGATATTATAGAGATGGTTTTGGTTTTGATGACCAGGGCTTATAGACAGCCAAGGCATTTTGTGCTTTTCATACACTTACCATGCTGGCAAGGAAGTTGGGGATGCACTGGAAGTTGGGAAGAGACACAGGTTGTGACAGGTTGACTTAAACTGATGTAGTGGTTTGACTTTGGCTGGGCTCCAGGTGCCCACTAAGCCGTTCTATCACTCTCCTGCCCAGTGGGACAGGGGAGAGAATAATGAGATGGAAAACAACCTGTAGATTGAGGTAAGGCATGTTACTAAAGCAAAAAAGGAAAAGTGAAAGTTTGTGTGCCCTTAAACAAAGGTGAAAAGTTAATCTCTACTTCCCATAAGTGAATGATATTCAGATATTTCCAGGGCTTCAGCACAAGTAGAGGTTGTTCTGGAGGGCAAACATTATAAAATAATCACTGTCCTTCCCACCAAATCCCTGCTTCTTCCTTTAGCTTTTAAACATATGGAATATCAATTTGATTAATTTGGGTCAGCTGACTTAGTCATTTCCCACTCCCACACCTTGATGGGAGTGGGGGAATGTCAGAAAGACAGCATTGATCAGCAGTAGCCCAAACACCAGTGTGTTATCAACGCCTCTCCAGCTCCTACTACAAAGCACAGAACTGCGAGGGCTCCTAAGGGAAAATGTACTCATTAGTTCAGTTAGACCTAATACAACTGACCAAAGAGACATTCCAGGCCCTGTGACATCTGCTCAGTATATAAAGTGGAGGGAATAAGAAAGAAGTGGGTGGACATCTAGAGTGATGATGTTCATCTTCCCAAGTAATCTTACATGTAATGGGGACCTGCTCTCCTGGAGGTGGCTGAACTCCTGCTTTCCCCTGGAAAGCAGTGAATTAATTCCTGGTATAGTTTTCTTGTCTGCGTGGCTTTTGCTTTCCTTATTAACCTGTTTTTATCTCACCCCATGGGTTTTCTAATGTCTTCCAATTCTCTCCCTGATCCTGCTGGTGGTGAAGTGGGCAAGTAGGCAAGTGGTTGTGTGGGGCTTGATTGCTGGCTGGGGTTAAACCATGGATAAATGGAAGAAAGAAGCTGAGGGGATGAGAGGATGACAGAAGATGAGGAGAACAGATTCAGCAAGTTTTTAAATTTGCCACTGGAAGAAAAGAAGAAGAAAAAAAATTGCTGGCATCATTCTCTTGCTTTTTTTATCTTTTGCTTCCTGATCTACTATTTGATTAATGACAAATTGTGTATATGAAAAATAATTTTAAATATTTAATGCTCTTGTTTGTGGGAGACTAATAACATTAGCTACAGCCAGGCTTTATGCAAGATTTTCCAATGGCTCTGCCAAAGCAACTAAATATTTATCTTTAACACTCCTAATAATTTTCCAAGAACAGGCTCTCTGTTTTGTAGATGTGAGAAAAGTTGTGCTCATCTCACAAAATGTATAAATTAACATAAAAGTAATTCACTGACATGCAAATACCATGCTTCATGCCAGGCAAGTAGATTGGACCACATTTGAGCATGGATCTCCTCATGTAAATGGTCCTTTGTACAAGTGGTCTGGCTGTGACCAGTCACTATGTACCTAGGAAACGTGAATACATATGGAAAAAACATGTGGCTGTCTTTCTGCTTCTCAAAATATTCTGCAGGTGCAACTTCTTACTTCTCAATGAATCTGTGTGCATCCCTCCAGGACAGCAATCCTCTAGTAATGGCCAAAATTCCTAAACCTTTAGAGACCATACCTATAGCCTGTAAAATATCATTTCAGCTGAGGTATTGCATGTTTATGGTGGCACTAATTGTTTTCGCATGGAATGCTGGTTACTAAGACTGATTCAGCTATGAACACAGTACAGAGGACTATTAAGATTGTCTAGTCTCCTTCATCTTCATGTATCAACGTAAAGGTGCTAGATGTTCTCTACATATGCTGCAGAAGCCCACTGGGTAAAAATCCTGCCCAATGTTGGGAATCTCCAATGGGTGACAAAGCAGCAAGGATCTGAGACCAGAATAATCAATATTTAATCACTTCAGTAGGAATCATTAAAATGTTGAATCAGCTACGAAGAAATATTATGGGTAGGAGAATCAGATGGCTGGTAATGTGAGGGGGAAATAATGAAATAGGACAGATAACATGCAAGATGTTGAAACTGCATTCAATTGAATGATTCATTCAACTCATTGAAAATGCATACAATTAAGTTCTTTCTATCTGCCTTATACGTGTTAGCTATTTCTATATTTCCCCATATTTTTTGAATTTTTTTAATAACTGAAGAAGAAATCAAGACAATGTAGAACACAGAGCTGTACAAACTCTATGGCCAAGTCAGTCTCAGTATTGTACCACTAAATTAAAGGCAAAAAGCCCTGAGCCATGGCCAAATCAAAGATGGAGCACCTGTCTCTCATTTTTTACAAATAAAATAAAGTCTTGACTTTTACAGGTGAAAATTTTGTGACACATCCCAGCAGTTTGTAACCCTTCATCATTCTGACCAACCCAGCAGCAGCGGAGCTAAGAATAAAAGCAACATGAAAAGATGAACATACTGAACCTCTTGCTGATGGGTGTCTACCCATAATGGCTTCTGAAGTCAATGTCAAAGCTAAACATAAAATAGAGAATATGACAGCAACAAAACTGTTGGGCTACTTCTTTCCCCACCCCCCCAAACACATGGATAAAACTAAAATGTGGCAGAAATATTTATTCTTGGTAGGCCAGTGTAGCTTTCTCATCCTCAGGTACTGCAATCCCAAAAAACATCTTTGCCTGCTAGCAATATAGTCCCTCTGCCCCTCTTATATTCTTCAATAAATCATCATGATGTGATGCACCCATTTCTCACTTTGATAAGAGCCTGATTTTCCTGAGATAATTACTATATGCTGTCCTGTGGACAAGTGAGGATGCTCAGGGTGGATCAAAACTGGATTTCTAGCTCTGCAGGAAAGACTGTTGCTCTAAAGCAGAGTAAAGTCTTTCGCACTCAAAAGAAAAAGATCCCAGGTGTGGATGACGGATCAAGGAAAAAAAATCACCAAATGAGGAAACAAACAAAATGTCAAGACCAATCCCATCAGTGCAATACTTCAGCAGAAAGAATGAAGCACCTCATACTGCTCCAGAGACCTGATAACCTGCTTCCAGGCTATCATTCAACTTGGTACTTGGCAGTACCAACAGTCAGGGTCCCTGCAAGGCTTTCACACCTGCAACAGAGAGCCTGGAAGTGCTGGGAATCCTGACATCAGCTGAGTCCCAGAGGCCTGCCAAGCAAGCTGTTGGGGAGGTGGGTGAATGGCAACAACTCTGCTGAGTTTCTGTCAGAAAATATGAGAAAAACTTCATGTTTCCAAAAAGCATTTAAATTTTATCGAAGCAACATTTTCCAGCACAATAATCTTTCTACCATGAAATCTTTGTCTCTCCATTTGTTAGTGTCATCATGCTTGGCTTTTTTTGGGATTTACACCCTCCCCTCCCCCCATCCCCCACACTGCTGTCAGGCATGGTCTGCACAGGGGACAGGGAGGAAGCACCCCCTCCTACATGCAGTGCCAAAGGAAGGATGCTTCCTCCTCCTCACCTCACAATTCACCCTTCTCAAGCACCATATATAAATCCTGAATTTGTGTGTGCATAAAGACACCCAACAAAAGGTCAATAGTATAAAAAAATTCAGTTACTGTGTCCAGCTATTCCTGAAATAATTCCATGAATATTGCTCAACACATACTTACTGTTTTAACAGTTGTGTTCTCTGCCATATGATTGACCAGAGCCATGTTAGTTGTTCTTAGTCATAGCAAAAAATGCAAAAGAAAAAACAAAACAAAAACTAACCAAAAATCAGCTGAAACTAATAATGTGGGGTTTGCCAGGAAGAGAAAAATATTGCTGTGTAGTAGTTGCAGTTGCAGTAACATAAAATAATGTTTTCTGAAGTAAAGAGTTTTCATATGAGAAGTGATAGCTCCTCATTACTCTCATATTGACTTACATAAAGACATCATTCATCTGCGGCACAGTCTGCTACAGGATATTATTGTGGCAAATACTGAATTCTAAAGGATTATTTCAGAGAAGATTGTTATTAGAATAAAATTACAAGGGTGCCCAATATTCATGTCTATGATAAAATGATTACCTGCTGAGGAAGAGAATACAATTCAGTTTCTGATAGGAAAAAAGCCAAAACAGCTTGAGAAATAGGAAATTCTGATTCCTGTAGCCCTGGTTCTTTCTGACACTGTGCCTTCCACAGCCTTGGGCAGGGCACCTGAGTTCTCTCTGTCACAGAATCAGTTATTAACTACCTCTTTTGGCTCCTTGAATGTTTGATTCTGTTAATGTTTTTAAAGTGCTTTGCTAATGGAATCTAAACTGTATTATAACAATATCAGAAGTTTTATTTCCTTAGTTCTTGCTAAAACATCACACACTGAACATCATTGTGACATTGCAATCACTTTTTTTTAAAATAAAAGTTACAGAATATTAATCTGTAATGCAGTTTTCAGATTCCATGTTTCCCCACCATTTGCAAGCAGATAACATCTGCTACAGGAACACTCGTGATAAAATATGATAGATATTTGGCCCCCCAAATTAATGCTGTATCAGAATCTGATATGTAAGTAGTTATATACCAAACCCATTGCTATGGTAAAAAAAAAAATTATATTGTTTGGAAGTACACACAAAATTTATAGTGAACACACATTTGACCAGTAAAAATATTGTACACTCTCCAAACATTACGATCTTGAAAACATAAAATTCTGTCTCCATTTTCTGTTTAATAGTAGGGTCTCCCTCCCACCCTCAGAAGCTGTTTCTGAGCAAAGAGCACAGGGAAAAACAAAAAGCAAAAATACTCAGGTACAAAGCAGGTTGGAATTTGCTTTTATCCAGTGCCTCCACACTGATCACAGCTTTTCCTCAGTATTTTATTACGCTCCTGGATTGTTTCATCACATGGAACAAACATTGAGTTTATCTCTCACGTGAGATTATCTTGTTATGGGTGATCTGTTTATAGGATGTCCTTGATGAAGAACAATCTTACTAATAGTTTTCCTGCTCAGAGACATGTCACTTCAAATCCATCTTGTATCTGGATCTCAGCAACATGCAAAGACAGTCATCTGGAGCGCCCCCTGCTTAGTTCTGCTTTGGAGTCAGACGTCTCACAAGGCTTTCTCAGCTGCTGGAATTTGTTTCACATAAAAACATCTACAACTATGTTTTATCTCAATGACCATAATTTTTCTTCCTATATATCATAGAGTAGCCATTTTTGCGGTTTTTCTTGAACACTGTCATCTGTCACATTTTGGCTGAAGTTAAAACAGAGGTCAAAACCATTTTCTATGGATCTATGTCTTCATGGAAAATGATGTGAATAATACCTCCTCGGAGCCATCATCTGACTTGGGAGACTTGGGCAGATAGTTAAAGGTCTGTGAAAACTCTGTAAATGCTGCATTTCTAGACATAAAGAGGAAAAATAATCCATACTTTGCTCTGGAAGCCCAGTATATCTGAAGGCAGTTCTGGATGTTGAGAAATTGATTATGTCTTCACACTAACACATACAAAATCTTGTTGTGACTCTGGTATTCTTCACAAGCATTTTAGTGGGATTAAACCACATATCTTCAGTACTATCATAAGCACCAGAGTTAGTGGTCCAAAAAGTCTTGCCAAGAATTTTCACGACATCCTTTTGTAAGGCTTATCTTATAAAAATACGGTGAATGGTCATATTATTTATCAGAAGTTAGAATAGATACAAGTAATATTTTGAACTAATAACAATATTATTTCATTGTTATGGGATCAGGAGATATTTTCAATAAAAAACCTAAACTGCATTATTTGTAACAATGTGGTTATGCATTCTACATTTAGAATCATGGCTTTATAAAGTTTTGGGAAGCTCTAATGTTTAACTTCAATGGTTCTTGTGAACAGTTCACCGCCTGTCTTACATGGTGCATCATGAGTGGGGAGAAGAGCTAGGATAT
>VZTB01010086.1:0-16390 GCA_013397245.1 Thryothorus ludovicianus
GAGCATCCCCAGCTCCTTCAGCCTTCCCTCAGAGCAGTGGGGTCCCAGCCCTTGCAGTACCCCCATCGCCTCTGCACCCACTCCAACAGCTCCAGGTCCTTTCTGTGCTCAGGACTCCAGAACTGGAGACAGGGATGGGTCTTTGGGGGGCTGAAGCTTCACGGGGTAAGTTTGTGTTACCCCCTGAAAGGAACTAGATGCACCCTTGTGCTGAGGAATGAAATGAAGAGAATGGAGACTGCCCTGGGCAGAGTCCTGCTGTCAGCAGAGGTTCTTTGGGAAGTGTGCAGTGATCCATCAGGAGCAGATCCCAGTGTCCCTTTTCCTCAGCCCCCACCCCAGAGCAGCTGCAATGGGCACCTTGGCCAGGCTGTGCTCCATGCCCAGCTCACCTCTCAGCTCCCTGTGCTCCTTCAAGCAGAGGCTCCAAAGCAAACCCTGCCCATGGGGACACAATGTCCGCGCCACCCTGGCTCCCTCCCACTGAGGCCATACCCGCAGCACCCTGGGGTGACACAGAACAAAGATTTTCCCAAAGGATTTCTGCATCCTGGGTACAGAAGTGGCTGCAAAAGCCAGAGACCCCACTTCTGACACAGAGGTACCTCTGTCACTCTGCAGCCCAACTGAAAGGAGAGGGACATGTCATACAAACCTTCAGGGTGTTTATTGTCAGGATAGAATTTTTTTTATATAAAACAAGAGTTTAAAAACAGCACTACCCTGTTCTCAGAATTAAATATACATATATATATACACACACATAGATATTGATAGGAAGAATAATTACCATTTTGCTATGTGATTATAAAACCAAACAAGATTAATACCAATTTCCAAACTATTCTGCCAAACCAGGGCAAGGGTATCTAACAATTCCTGCCACCCACCTTCCCATGGGAGCCCAGCTGGGCATCAGGCATCCCCTGTGCTGCCTGCACCACCCAGCTATCCTTGCCCCACCACTTGGCAGCAGATGCTGAAGCAACAGGAGCTCTCAAGGTGACACCACTGTAGGCTCTTTCTCTTGCAAAGCAGCCTGCCAGGGTGCAGGGGGACTGTGCCATCCCAGCCACTCTGGGGGACACCAGGTGTCGTGTCTGTCCAATGACCAGCCTGCTCCCCCTCACCCCAGACGTGCCAAGGAACGACAACTGAACCCCTCAGCTTTGCAGCAGGGCCTTGGTTCAAGTTCCTTTTTGTGTGTTTTTAGGATTTTTGGGGTTTTTAAATACAGTCCATGCCCCCCTGGGGATTTTGCAATACAAGAACAAACACTGATGCTTTATGATAACCTAGCAATAACAATGCCATGTAACTACTGTACATCCATCCCCGTGCCCCGTCGAGCACTGCAGCCCTCGGCCAGGATCACTTCTTGTTGGCAATCTGCTTTTCCAAGTCTTCAAGTCTGGCTGTCATCTGAGCAAGTGAACGTGCTAAGGAAACAGCGTGAGCCAGACAGTCTACTGGGCAAAGGGCTTTATCCCCTTAAAAGAGCCTAAAATTTTCCCCGCTCCCATTTATCTATCCCTCCCTCCCCCAGGTGTGCTCTGTCCCCAGGTGTTCTGCACCCTGGCAAGCCCAGGCATCACCCCAAAGGATATTTTTCTCGGTGAGGCTCTGCAGGATGGCCACGGTGTTGGTCTGGAACTGCACCAGTGCCTCACACTCACACGGGCTGCGGATCTCCGTCTCCCCTTTGCCCTCCTCTGTGACAGTGGGGGTTTGGCTGCAGTCAGACCATGGCCCCACGGTGCCCCCTCTCCCTTGCTCCCAGACAGGTCCCTTGTCCCTGCAGCCACCCACCGGGGCTCAGGGCTCTCCCCACCATTTTGCCCTCTTTTTTCAGCCTCTCTGCTTTCTGTCAGGCTGTCCTGCTGATCCAGCAAGCTCTGCCCAGGCATCCCACAGAGCTGTCACACTTGTGGTCACAGTGTGCCAAGGACAACCAGTGCTGAGCTTTGCTTTGCCTTCAAGCTGAGGTGGCAGAGGGCACACGGACTCTGTATCTGCAGCCCTGTGGGGGTCTCAAGGGGTATCAAGCCCTGTGGGGAGTTCCAGCCCATCCCAGGGCAGGGAGACCCTCACAGTAACTGTAGTTTAGTGTAAGATGTTGTCTGGGTGANCAGAAGCACAGGTCTGAACAAGGTACACAGGCCACCTTCAGAGCATCCCACAAGGCAGGGTGCCACTCCCAAATTCTGCCCATGCAACAGCACAGGAGTGGTCGCTCACATCAATACCTCCTGTTTTTAAACTAATTCCTCCAGATTCAGCTTTTTCTCTTCCAAATCACTCCCAGAGACCCACATCTATACCCACAACAGCCTGAAGAGATCATGAGACAGCCTAAGCTCACACCAGTCCAGCTCAGCCTTGGGGTACTTGACACAGGGTGAGAGACACACAAACCACCCCACTGGCTCTGTGCGGACAAAAGAGCCCTCCCTGCTTTGGGGTAAAATCTCTGGTGTTCCCAGGAACACCCACCTGGGCAGATATTCAGGGAGAAGTTCTCCACAAGGTGGGTCATGGTGGTGAAATCTGCTGAATAGGAGAAATGCTGCTCCACTGGCTCGGAGGCGATGGCTCTCAGCTCTTCTTCCACAGCTTTCCCAACACCCACGGCAAACATGACAATCCCTGTGTGCCAAGGACACATCCTGAGCACTGCACCTGCCACCCCACAGCAAGCAGCCCCAAGCCCAGAGAGAGCAAAGCCAAGGATGCAGGATTTTCTCTGGGCTTCCCAAATATAGAGCAAGAATTTGGGAAGAACAGGCAGGAGCATGGCAGCACGGTAGTGGTGCAGGCTGCTGCGTGGAGGATGCTGCTCAGAGCACCCTGTGGCCACAACAAAGCACATTTACTGTGGGACGCAGCTCCCCAAAGCTGGATGCTGCAGCTTTTCCCTGAAACAGCCACCCCAAGGAACCAGCCCTGGATGCCCAAAACACGGCAGTTTGGGGTTCTCAATCCCCTCTGCACCTGATTCCTTTGCTCTTCTGGCCCATTCAGAGATGTCATCCTGGGAGCGTCCATCAGTGAAGACCAGCCCAATTCTGGGGATGTTGTGGGAGAGAGGCCTGGCGCCTTCCAGCTCAGAGAAGCTGTGCTCCACCATGTGCTTGAGGGCAAGGCCTGTCATGGTGCCTTTCTCCATGTACTCCACATCCATCACCGCCTTCTTGATCTCATCTGCGCTGTGGTACTTGTTGAGGGGGAACTCGGTGCGCACACGGCTGGAGTACTGCACCAATCCCACCCGGGTGCCGTGGGGGGACACCTCCAGCAGGTCCACGATGCGGTTCACAAACTGCTTCACCAGCTCAAAGTTCTGGGGCCGGACACTCTTGGAACCATCGATCACCATCACGAGGTCAACGTGGCCAGATCCACACTCTGCAGGCACAGGGGGAAGGTGAGAGAGGAGCAGCCAGGCCATGGCCACTGTCAGAGTGAAGGAGCCTGGGCTGGGGCTGAGCTTTGGGGCTTCAGGATGCTGTGAGAACACCTGGAACTGCAGTTGGGAACTGTGCCCAAGGGACTCAGCCGAAAAAATTCCACTGACACCCAACATCCCATGAAAGTCTTTTCTAGGTTTCCCTTTTCCTGAACCTTTCCTTAAAGCTATTGTATCTTCTGGGCCATGTCTCTGAGGACACAAGCATCCATCCCCATAGCAGCCAGGATGTTCCCCCAACCACAGCCAGCTCTCCACCCTCTTCCATCCTAGCTTAGAGTCCCAAGTGGGGACACAGCCCCCCTGCCCAGTTTCAGGAGAGCTGTCCCCAGGAGCACAGAGCCCAGATAAGGAGAATGTCAAGGGCTGTGTCCCAGTACTCACTACTGCATGTCTTGCCATCAGCCTGGAGCTGCTGGCCCTCAGGGCACACGCAGTGGTAGGAGCCCTCCGTGCTCACACACTTGAACTCACAGCCGTGATCCACGCCGTTGCAGAGGTCGGTGGCTGGAAGACAAGCCGGGGGCATGGGGTTATCCCCAAATCTCCAGGCTGTCTGGGAACAGCCTGGAGACTGGGCAGGACATAAAGGCACGTCCTATACACACAGCCTGTGCCGTGCAGCACGCCAGGACCTACCCCTGCAGGACCTGCCGTCGGGCTGGAGCGTGAAGCCGCTGCGGCAGCGGCAGTAGTGCCCGCCGGGGATGCTCACACACTCGTGCTGGCAGCTGTGGTTCCCGAAGCTGCAGTAATCAATCACTGGGGAGACGAGGAGAGCGATGGCAGAAAGGAAAAGACAAGAAGAGGGAGAGAACAGGAAGCAAATGGAGAAGGGACAGGGAGGGAGAGGGTCACTTACTAGTGCAGCTCCTCTTGTTCTGGCTGAGGTAGTAACCCGGCCGGCAGCGGCACGAGTACGAGCCCCGCACACTGACACAGTGGTGCTGACAGCCGTGCCTCCCGTCTGCACACGCATCGATGGCTGCAGGGGAACAGCACACCCATCACCCTGCTGCCCCAGCCTCCCTGGGCCGGCAGGGCAGGACTGCTCCAGGGCTTCGAAGCAGCTCCCAGCAACATGAAACAAGAAGGAAAAGTCCTGGTGTGGTGGTCAGACCAACCAACACGGCTTTGCTCTAAAATTCAGGGAGAGAACACGGTGCATTTTGGTGCTGGGATGTGAATCCTCTGGTACTCACCACCCAGGCCCCCTCAGCTGACAGGCAGCTGGCTATGCCCACATAAGTCATGAGTGTCCCATCTCAGAGAATGTGGCCAGGATTTAGCAATGCTGAATATCTGCAGTCATTAGAGACCCAGGAGGCAGTGAGCCCAGTGAACAGAGCACCCAGGCTGCTCCTGGCCTCCCTGAATCCTCTGCTGTGCTCCAGCTTCCCTCCGTGGCACCCATAACTACACGCTCCCTATGAAAGTTCAGATAATAAAAAGGGTTTTTACGGGAACAGGTCTTTCCATCCACATTGAGCCTGTAGCCTGGGTTGCACTCGCAGTAGAAGGAGCCAGGGGTGCTGATGCAGCTGTGCTGGCAGCCATGCTCCCGTGCCATGCACATGTCCACCCCTGCAAGACAGAACAGGCATCAGAGTGTCCCACAGGTACCCATGGGGACACTTGATCTGGCACATGCCCTGTCTCTGCAGCAGAAGCTGGTGTGACAACCCACACAGCCCCAGCCCTGCCAGCCCCAGTGCTCTGGTTTCCAGTGCACAGACACAGACACTGTGCTGCAGTGCCCTGTCCTGGCACCTCACTGGGAAGGTTGCTTCCCCATCTACCCTGCTTCCAGCATGGACAGCCACCCCAAACACCCCTCTCAAGGTCACCTGCTGGCCTGGGTGAGGAGCAGACCCCCCCTTACCCCTCCGCAGCAGCTGCTCTCACCCACCACAAAGCTTATCCTGGAATTGCTTGGCGAACTGCTGGATGAGCTCAAAGGACTCCACCAGGAAGACGTGCTCCTCCAGCGGTGGGGAGGCCATGGCCCGCAGCGAGTTCATGTCCGCCCGCTGGATTCCCACGGCGTAGATCTCGATGCCAGCGTTCCGGGCCTGGGTGGCCACCTCGGTGACCCGGTCCTGGGGCCGCCCGTCCGTCACGATGATGGCGATGCGGGGGATCCCCTTGTGCAGAGGGCGTGCGCCCTCCTGTGCCGTGAAGGCCACGTTCATGGCGTACTGGATGGCCAGCCCCGTCATGGTGCCCTGGGCCAGCGGGACGATGCTGTTGATGGCCCTCTCCATCTCTGCCCGCGTGAAGAATGTCTTGAGGGAGAAGATGTTCTGCACCTGGCTGGAGTACTGGATCACGCCCACGCGCGTGGCGTTGGGGCCCACGTCCAGGCTGCCGATGATGTCCATCATGAACCGCCGCATGGTCTCGAACTCGAAGGGGCGCACGCTGCGGGAGCTGTCGATCACAAACACGATGTCCAGGGGACCCGTCCTGCACTTCAGTGCTAAGGAGGCAAAGAGAAGGCTCTGTGGCTGTCTCAGGGAGCAGAGAGATCTCTGCCCGCTGGCTGGGGGTTACACAGGAGGGATGGAGAGAACAAGTTTTGGCAGCTCCCACAGACCAGCACCTTTCCACTGCCCAGTAAACCCACAGAAGGTGGTGGCAGAGCAGGAGCAGAGCCAACAGGCTGGGGAGACAGCCCCTGCCTGGGGGTTGTTGTGGTTGTGTTTTTTTAAGGGCAAAAAATGAGACAGTAAAAAGCAAAGCTAAGGGCACACACTTGGCAGATATTGAGCCAAAGAGCTTCTCTTGAGCATAAGGATGCTACTTCCAGAGCAAACTGGGAGAGTGTTCAGCAAGTGAAATGCCACTGAACATATTTTGCTTGGCTTGTGTGTACCCAAACCTGGAAAAATTGGGCCTTAACCATAAGGAAACACTTTGAGTCCCTTCGGGATGATGCCAATCTCAATTGCTCTGAAGGTCTCTGAGACATACCCACTCCTTTCCCCATTTGGTGCCTTCACTGTTTTTAAAATAAAATTGATTTAGGTCCCTCTGTCCTGGGAGGAGAGAGGCTGGTACCTCTGGGTTTGCTTTGTCCCCTGCACCTGAAGAGTCAAGCAAGGAGGATGCTTCCCCTCAGAGCTGTGCCTCCTGCCAAGGTCACAGCCCATGGCCTGGAGGGTGACAAGCCCTGGGCAGGGCTGTGTCACAGCTGAGGAGGTGCCCAGAGCAAGCAGCACCAGAACCACCATGCTGGGGCCAGGAAGTTTGTGTCCCACTGCTGGGGGTATCCTCCATCCTCCTGAGGATGCTCCCAAGAAGAGGCATCACATCCCCTCATGTTAAACTGTCCTCCGAGGGCTCCACTGCCCTATGTTTTCACTTCTCTCCCTTCCGTGCACTCCCCACCAGCCAGGGCTCACCTGCAGGTTTTGGTCTGGCTTCCAGTGTTGTCAGGAGAAGCAGGAGGAGAGAGGCAACAGGCAGGAGCTTCATCCTGGCTCTTGGAGACTTCACAGTTCCAGTGCTGGAAAGATGTGCTGCAGGGGGAAGACAAGGTGCAACCAGTGCTGAGGGTGAGCTCAGCCACAGGGCAACATTCTCCTGTGGTGGGTGTCCCCAGGCAGTGCCAAAAACCCTGAACAGCAGCACTTTTGACAGATCCATCCCCAAACTTCTCTGAACCCACATGGAATCTTTCCTGTTCCAAGGACTGGCAGTCTCAGCACAGCTCAATTTCATTACAGTAGCAACACTCTGCCAAAGGGTCTGATTTTCTGCTCTGGGTGGAGCTGGCCATTGGACAAGCCGTATTTTCACTTGCAAACCAGGCAGATGGGATGTTCAGCCAAATGCTTTTTCCCTGACTGTGTGGCTGTTCTCTGCAGTCAGTGGAGAGTAGGAAAGCTGCACGCAGGGATGCAGAGCACCAGCCCTCCTGATACTCCTGCACAGGAAGAGAAGCCCCCAGATGAAATGCCAGCACAGACAAAACCTGCTCAGAAAATCACTGGCAAAGATGATTTTCCAAGAAGTTCCATTCTCTGCCTGTTTCCACGCTCCCTTGGGAGAGCAGAAGCCTCAGCAGGCAGAGGGTGTGAGGGTGGCTGTTCAGGAGGGCTCACACTTCTCCCCCAGGCAGGTGCTGGGTGAAGCACTGCCAGCCTGCTGCTCTCCTTCACATCACCTCAGGGTGCCCACCACTCTGCAGCTCTCTGTCCTAAAGGTTTTTCCAAGGGATACTCTGCACCTCAACAGCTTTTTTCATGTCTTTAGAGTGGGATCATTTGGGGAAAAGACATTCAAACCTGCTACCCTAAACCTCAGTTTGTTGCGTCTCTCCCTCTCTGCCCACATCTGTGTTGTCTTGCCTTGCCTTTCCTGGCTCCTGCAGGGACATGGTTTTATTTAGTTTATTTTTAAGTTGGAAACCCAAGGTGCTAGGGTTGGAAATGCCACAGATAATGTGACTCTCCCCAGGAGATGTGCAGTGCCAGGACTGGGCACAGACACAGGAAGGGTGCTTTTAAGAAAAAAAAACACACAAAAACTCATTTTATCAGTAGTTATCAGCCGGTATTTATTTAGCCCCAGGAGGTCTCAGTTGTAATTCATCACCAGGGTTGCTGTTTAATTGCTCAGTGGTTACGTGCAGCCCTGAACACCACGTCTTTGATAGCAGAGACACTGATAATAGGTTTCACAGCTGCATCTTAAAACTGTCTCGAGACTCAGTGTTCACACCTGGAAAACTGTATTAAAGAATTAGGAGAACAGAAAAGGGGTACAAGAGGATCCAGAATAGCCATCTCAAAGTGAGAGACGTGGCCTGTCCCTGGAGGCGAGCAGCCTCCAGCCCGGGGCCAGCCCGGGGCCAGCCCGGGGCGCAGTGACTCCGCAGCAGTGCCAGGAGCTCCTGCAGAGCCCTGCAGGGGAAGGAGCAGTGGGATCGCTCAGGCTCAGGGGATGAGCAGGGACAGCAGCCTGACAGGTCCTTTCCAGGGGGGCAGAGGTGAGCTTTGCTTGTGGCCAGGACTGCTCAGACACCTGTGTCCCCTCACCACATGCACACAGAGAGGCACACAGTGCTCCTCCTCCAGCTTTGTTTCCCCATTTGTTTTGCAGATTCTTTTTCCAGCGTTGCTTCTTTCCTGGGAGAAAGCACTCACAAGCCACTAAATATTTTTGGGACAGCTATGCCACCTAGAACATTTCTGCAGCTCTCTTCTCTCCACACCTCCCTGCAGTGGCAGGCTGCTATGGAGCCTGTGTCTCACAGCATCCAGAGAGTTTCAAAGACAGCCCAGAGGGAGGAATGAGCTGTCGGGCCAGGAACCAAGAAGGAGAAAACCAGTTCACGACTGATCTATTTTTAACAGCATCTCAGCTTTTGGATGAAGTCTTGGCTCTCCCCACAGCTGGAAGGGCTGATGCTGCCTGGACAGGGCAGGGCATGGCAGCTCGGTCATATGCTGGTCCTGGCAGCAGAGACCAGGCTGGGACAGTGTCCTGGTCCCGTATTCAGTTTAATGCCCTGTCCTGCCCCAGCAGCAAAGGGATGGGGAAGCAAAGACGATGGGACAGATGTCACCCAGCATCTCTCCCACCATCACACGCTTGGCAATTTCCCTGTACCCTCACTCCCCTGGGCTGACTGGAATCCCCATGGAGGGGCTCCTCACCCCTGAGGGATCGCACACCGCCCCCTCCCAGCCGTGCAGGGCGGGAGGGAGATGGGTGGGAAGCGAGCGGCTGGCAGGCAGGTGCTGCGAGGCAAGGCAAACACGGAGCCGGCTGCACCGCCAGAGACCTTGAGATAACACTGAGCTATAAAGGAAAAAGGGTCCAGGCAAGGTGAGTGCTGCTGCCTGGGCTGCCTCAGCCAAACCCTGCAGATGAGCTGAGAGCGGCACTTGGACCACTCCTGACATTTCTGAGAGACGCAGTGGGAGAAACAGTGATTGCTTTTCACTGCTGAAGGAGATGCTCCACACGTGATGCAAAGAGGGTGACCAAGGGGACATCCACATGTAAGGACAGAAGGGTCACCTCCTTTTGACTCTACACGTGATCCCAGCCAAGGAGGACATGGAGATGGATCCCCAGAGACAAACAGGTAAGCCAGCACACCTCCCCTGGGCACCTCCACCAGCAATGCTGCTCCCCAGGGCAACTGCATCCCTCCCTGCTCCACCACTTGTCTGTCTGCTCTCCCTGCCAAATGCTGAGTCTCAGGAAAAACAGCTGCTTCAGGTTTCAGCGTGGCCTCCTTGGCAGCTCCCTTCTGGCTACAGGTTAACAGAAATAGTCAGAATATTCCCCTTCTGGTTCACCCAGATGGTGGCAGGCTGGACCTGGGCACACCCTGCCTTGGGCAAGGCCAAAGGACAGGGCACAGTCAGGAGCAGGGTGAGGAATGCTGCCAGCTCCCTGCCCTCCTTGCTGCTGCAGGGATGGGGGCTTTCTGCACTGATCTGTAGAGGGGTGAAGCAGATGGAGAAAGGAGAGGTGGCAGTGCATTCACAGCTGGGGAAAAGCCCTGACAGCAGTGCCACAAGGAGGAAAGTAGACTGTGGACCAAGGCTGTGGAGCTATGCTGATCACCATGAGTTACAAGGAGTGGGGAAGAGCTGGGAGCCTGTGAGCAAGCACCAGCCAAGCCAGAGGGCTGTCCCCTGCAGCAGGGCTGTGCACAGGAGGAGGCACACACAACAGGTCCAGGCACACGCAACAGGTCCAGGCACACGTGGCAGGGTGCAGGGCATTGATGCCACACTACTGCTACCAGATAACAGCACCTATTTCTGTGCTGGAAGCCTTGGCTGCTGGTAGAGTGGCCCTAGACATCATGCTCCTGAGATTTACCCTCCTCATCTGCCTCTCCATGCACCCTCCTTTGCTCTGCAGAGCTTTGCTTTGCAGAGACCCAACCAGGCAGTTTTGAGAAATTCAATTCCATCAGTGTTATTTGATGAAAGTCTCAAAAAACCTAATCAAAATATGGCCAGGTCTCCCAACTCTGAGTCCTTTCACTTAGGACACCTGAGGTCTGCCAGGACAACAGCAGAAAGACAGCAAGAGCACCCTCAAGCTGGAGGATGGGGAGAAAAATTGTGATACCCTCAGCAGGACAGCAAGTCTTCATCCTTCCAGTCCATGACTGAGAGAAAGGCTGCCCAAAAAATGCATGAGGGACCAAGGGAGGAAGACTGATGTGTGTCTTGCCCCAGGGGACAATGAAGCAACCAGAGCTACCTGGAGAGATGCAGACAACTTACATCATCCTGGAGGCACTTCTCAATGCCAAAGTTTGTTGTAGAAACATAGATTAATTGCTGGCACATTGAGCATGTATTTGCAAGCAGTGTGAAAGGATGAGACCTGGGACAGCCCTGTAGCTGGATCCACCCTCTCCTCGCCTGTTGTCCAAAGGTAACAATCCCCAGTCTCAAGGTGCCCTCTGCTTGCAGATGTCCAGCTCTCAGTGCTACCTCTGCTGCCCACAAGCATTAAATCCACCCTCAGGACCATTTTACAGGCAGCATTGCCCTTACATCCAATCACAGCTCCAAAATCTCAGTGCTCATCCCCCACAGCAGCTGGGTGACAAAAGGCAAATCCCACCAGAGAGGACAGCAATGCAATTTTTAGAGCAAGGAAGTCTCAGGGACCAAAAGCACATCAAGACCTTGGAAATGGCACGAATTTCCAGCCCAAAAGGATTTTTCTCCCCCTGTTTAAGGACTAATGTGTTCTTGGTTTTTCCCAAACACATGTGGGAGAACCAGAGCAGACTCTTTCCAGGACATGGCAGAGCTCTCCAGTTACAGCTCCATGGCAGCTGAACTGGGCCAAGTGCCACCTGGAAGGACACGTTGTTTGAAAAACAAGGCTGTATTTCTCCAACAGCACAACAAGGCTCCAAACCCAACAGGAGCAAATCAGCAGGAGTGCTGTAACAGAAAAGCCTTGCTGGATGCAGAAGGAACTTCTGCTCTGCTTGCTCTCCACAAAAGCCTTTTCCCCATTTTATGGGACCCACTCCCATATATTCACAGGGAGGGCAGGAGGAAGATGAGATTCTTGACCAGGTCCTTTTGCAGATGTCTTTGACTCGCAGCTCATGGGCTCATCAAAGTCCTGGCAGGTTTATACTATGAAATCACATTTGAAGTCCCCTTGGGAAGGAAATGCTGTGTAACAATGCACAGAGCATCCCCTTCTAGGTGTTCTTCACAACAGCACACAGGCTCTTTCTCTGCCATCAGTCTATCTCTAAAGACCTCCCAGTGCTCTGCCACTCACCTGGCAGGAAAGCCTCTTGCCCAGACAGCCCTGCACTGAAAAAAGCTGTACCTGGGCTGCTTCAGCAACAGCTGCAACGGATAAAAGCCACATTCACTTGCAAATTTAAATGTTAAAGGTCTAGCCAAGAGGAAAACACGGCTAGAGGAAAACACATCTGCCAAATCTCCTTGTTCAACTAATCATGTCAGAGATGGCTCCTGTTTCAGGACTACTGGTGCCATTTCTCTGTTCCTCTTTGTCCCACTCAAGACCTTTAGGCTACACTTGTCCCCTGAGCTGCAGGACTGGCAAACTCAGCCCATCTCCTAAATGCTATTTTCAACAAAAGTAGAGTACTCTGGTTTTGATGAAGAGTGATCAATAGGGGACAGATCCACCTTATTGACTTCCTTTAAAGAGCAAAAGCTCTTCTGCAAACAAGTCCTTGGAGGACAGCTGAGCTGGGCCAAGAGACTTCAAACTTTGGAGAGAAGGATGTCCTGGCCATCCAGAAGCTGACACAGCAACCCATTGCCCAAGTTCTTGTTTTGGGAGGAAGGTGTTAGAGAGCATTTTTTTCCCCCACAAATATGCATGTTCAACCACAAAGGAAAAGTCACAGCCCAGATCAGCTACTGGGCTGGTGCAGAGTTTGTCAGCAGAGCTGGTATGAGATTGATAATTACCAGCAGGACATCTGTCTCCCAAATCTGTTTGGACCCCCTATCCCCAGCTGACCTCCAGGAAGTTTACATGGCACAGACAACCACAGAGACCGCCTGCTATTCCAGCCCAGCAATCATAGATTCGTTGCCTGACCTCCTTCTCTAAATCTTTATATCATATTTCTCACTCTAGAGATGTGACTCAATGTGTTGGCATAAGAAAACACGCCAGGAGAATATTCTTGTGCCTCTCCCATTTATCCTGCCCATCCTGCTATGTGTTTAATTGAAATAGCAGAAAGTGAGGAGTGCTTGGCGGCTGCAGAAAGGCACACGGGGACTTTTTGTCCCTCCTCAGAACAGAAAAGCAATCTTTATGTAGATACTTTTCACAGGGAGAACCTCAAAGGTAGCACAGGAAATGTCTCACGCCCAATTTCACAGTTTCCACGCCCCTCTGGCAGCAGGAGATCTGGGATGCCATCACCCCTTAGGAGATGCACCAGAGCGGAGCTCCACCAGCAGCACAGCGGGCTGGGGCCTCCCTTCTGCCCACACTGGAGAGCAGGTCACATTTTGGGGAAGACATCCAAGTCCAGATGCAGGTGTACGAGCTGGGAATTCTCAAAGACAGAGTTTTTCCATGTGTGCAGCTTGCCTGATTTTCCAGCCCAGACAGAGACTCTTGCACAGGGGGTTATCTTTGCTGTCAGCAGATCTGCTCCCACTGGTTCCTGCCACAAACCATGGACTCCTATGGGTCCACAGACCCAAAGACTCCTGAACTTACACACTGGCAAAGCACAACACAGCCCAGAGACAGAAAGACTGAAGTCTTGGAGAGAAACCAAGGTACTGCCACCTCTCTGCAAGGGACAACAGCTGAGCCCTATGGATTTCCCTGAGGGGCACCAGAGGAAACAGGCCAGGGATGGACTCACGTGTGCAAGCAGGGGCTTGCAAGGCAAGAGAATCAGAAGTTTGCAGATAGACAGGCAAAGACAGAATATTGGAGGGGAAGAGGGATTCTGACTCCAGTAAAATCGCCAGGAAGGACAAGGTGTGAGAACCAGGAAAGATTCAGATACAGGGTAAGACACAGCAGTCTGGAACATCCCACATGGAAACACTGCCATCTCTGTGAACCAGTCTCTGGAATCTCCTGAGCACACACCTCTACCCTCTCCTGCTTTAACAGAGCTGGTTTAAAACCCTTTCTATTTAACTAAGACAGGAGAGAACCAAAGCCTTCTAAGAGCTGAAAAGATTACCTGGCATCTAAAGGTACATCTGTGCTGTGAGTACCTACAGAGGGGTGATGCTCATCAGCCTACAGCAGTTAATGGAGAGCACTGAGCCAGGATCTCCATGCCCAGCAGATCAGCGTAGTTCTTATGAGCCCAAGTGCTCAATTTGCTACTGTTTGGGCCCAAAGTGGAGAAAATACAATTACTGAAAGGTAATGACGAGTGTGAGGAGCTACTCAGCCTCCTGGCTTGGCTGGAGGAGACATCTGGCATGAAAGGGCCCAAGTGGTGCAGGGGGACTGGCTGATTTTATAAGTTTCTTTATAAGCACCACTCCATCTATTTTTTTTTTTTTGCCATGTTTTTTCTAGGTCCCATTTATTCACTCAAGGTAGGGTTTGTCTGGAAGTCCCATGTGTGTGTGTAGATACAAACGCTACTTTTATCTCCCCTCCATGTTTCAGCCCTATTCATCAGGCATTTGTAAATGGCATTTTATGAGTGCTGAGTTTTTAACAAGGCAGGCACGCTGCTCCAGAGCGAACAAAGGGGCCCCTATTGGAAACTTTAAAGATGTTTAAACAAAGACTTCTCTTGAAAACCTTTAACCCCTAATGCCAACCTCGAGGGAAACGCTATGTTATGAGCAATGGGAGCACAAACATCTTCTGTGACCACAGATTGCCTACAACGGGCTGCCTTGTTGGCCACAGCTCCTCTGTTTGCTACGGCAGCCAACCAGGGCAGCTCCCGAGCCCGTCTTGTACTGAGCACATACGGTTTCTTTAATTCTTCAACAACAAATGAAAGTTACAACTTCCACAAAAATCAACAACAGCTTTTTCCCACTGGATTCAGCAATACCCCTCCTGCTTCGATGAAAAGTGTTTTACTGCAAACACCAAGATCTGTCCCGTGGTTTCCAGATGGGAATTTGCATTTCGGATGAAGCCGAATTTAGCCATATCCTGGTGGCAAATATCAGGGCTGAGATCTGAGAGATTTTCCCACATACAGCTTTTTGCTGATATCAACAGTAATCTAATGAATTCCTGCAGAGATTGCAAGAATCTGCTTGTGAAATGCAGTTTCTACTTGTTATTGAGAACCTGCACGCTCACTGCCTGGGATTAATTGCTCCTGTCCTTGAAAAAAACAAAAAGAAAATCTCTACTATCAAGAGATGCTACAGAGGGTCCAGCAGGGAGGGGTCCTAAAGGGAGAACTTCATAATAACTTTAAAAATAATGTGGGTTTAAGCAAAGCAAAAATCCAGTGTCCTTAAGGAAAAGAGGCAAAGCCCTGTGCCTC
Source organism: Thryothorus ludovicianus (assembly GCA_013397245.1). Classification (NCBI taxonomy): domain Eukaryota; kingdom Metazoa; phylum Chordata; class Aves; order Passeriformes; family Certhiidae; genus Thryothorus; species Thryothorus ludovicianus. Next base: position 14,958 of record VZTB01010086.1, read on the forward strand.
GTCTCAGAGCTGGGGCTGAGAACAGGCCCCTCTCATGGAGCCCTGCTCCCCCCAGTCCCACTGCACACATCTGGGGGCCTCCATTGACACAGGACAGTCCCATTTCCCTGCCAACCTCCTCAGCCACACCGATTCCTACCCTGCAGCCTGCCTCCTGAATGAAGCACCACAGCAAAGGCTGTCCCTGCATAACGAGAGGCAAAACCCCAGCAGAGCACACACCACCACCACCGTGCATCTGCTCAGCTCTGCTTAGCTCGCACGAGTGCGTGTCCACATACACACCATGAGTGCAGAATAATCTCATTTTCAAAACAAGTTTTCCCATGTAATTGCTTAGAACAGAAATGCCCAAAGCTAATTTTATCCTGTGAAACAGTTGGAATGATAAGCTGAAGGTGGGTGATTGCTTGTGCAAACGAGTATGCACAGACCCAATTTTCCAGCCGTGCAGAAACAGTGCATAACAAACTTAGGGTACACTTCTGAGCTTATCTTTCTGCAGGATCTCAACCTCCTGTTGCTCAGTACGCCTTGCCCAGGTGCACCAGACCTTATTATTCTCTGCTAAGAGATCCTCGGTTGTATAAGCAGGGACCTGCCCGACAGGTAGGCAAAAGGTGAGCAGGGCAGGCAGCCTGAGCCATCCCGACAGCGCGAAAGAGTTCACATCCCTCACACAGCACCGAGGGACCGAGCGGGTACCGTGCCCCGGCACCGCTGCGGGGGCCAAGCCCGTGCGGCCGGGGGTCGGGAAAGCTCCATCCCACAGATGGGAGGAAAAGCCTTTGGGGCAAGGGTTATGCTCTGCCTCTCCTCCCGGCTTTGCTTTCTGCTCCTGACGCCCAGGATCGCCGCTCCCCTTCCTGCCNGATAAGCTGAAGGTGGGTGATTGCTTGTGCAAACGAGTATGCACAGACCCAATTTTCCAGCCGTGCAGAAACAGTGCATAACAAACTTAGGGTACACTTCTGAGCTTATCTTTCTGCAGGATCTCAACCTCCTGTTGCTCAGTACGCCTTGCCCAGGTGCACCAGACCTTATTATTCTCTGCTAAGAGATCCTCGGTTGTATAAGCAGGGACCTGCCCGACAGGTAGGCAAAAGGTGAGCAGGGCAGGCAGCCTGAGCCATCCCGACAGCGCGAAAGAGTTCACATCCCTCACACAGCACCGAGGGACCGAGCGGGTACCGTGCCCCGGCACCGCTGCGGGGGCCGGGAAAGCTCCATCCCACAGATGGGAGGAAAATCCTTTGGGGCAAGGGTTATGCTCTTCCTCTCCTCCCGGCTTTGCTTTCTGCTCCTGACGCCCAGGATCGCCGCTCCCCTTCCTGCCAGCCCCGCTCCAAGGAAAAGCCCCCTCGGAGGCTGCCAACCTCCGCGGCAGCGCTCGCTGCTGCGCGCAGCGCCGCCGGGCCGGGCTGGGACCGGGA
>VZTB01010094.1:8069-24953 GCA_013397245.1 Thryothorus ludovicianus
AGTTTAGACTTCCCTGAACAAAGCATTTGCCTACATTAAAAACTTCCAATTTTTTCAAGTCCCAAGCTGCAGCCAGAGACTAAACAGGGCTGCACATAGTCTGGTTTACATAAAAAATATTTTTTGAGTTGCTATGCTTCTGTTTATGTAGAAAAGCAGGATGTAGCCTAGAGTTTGCTACATGGTAGTGCAGTCAGCAATATTAAAAGGGTAGAAGTGGGCTTCTGTATCATCCATGTTCAAAAACTCCCTGTTCCTATTATGTGAAAACTACTGTCATAACATGGTTAAAGACAAAATTCTGACCAATTCTCATGTAATAATTACTTCCAGGCTCACATTTCCCTATTGTTGAGAAGCAGCTATTTTTTAATGAACATTTATTTTGTGAAATTGTTTCCTAGGCTATTGTGTGCTAATCTAAATTTGGACTGAATAAGTATAGATGAAAGCAAACATCTGATATTTTGACTGTTACTATTCAAAAAGGTTATTTGTTAACATACATCTTCCTAAAAAAACCCCGAAACAAACAGAAATGGTAGAACACAAAAGTTGTGGTGTTTCATGCTGCCAAAAATATGAAAATTGACAGTTTTGCTATTTATTTGTGCTTGGTATGTCTCATGAATTAAGACTTTAATTCACTCCCTCTTCCATTATGTTCCCACTCCTCACTTTGTGTTAGCAGTGACAGTGCACCACCATCTATGAGCTGCTTTATCTTGCTAGAATCATACAAAACAGTATCTGTTCTTCTGGAACAAGTGGCACACTCAAATACCTGTGCTCTGCAATAACCCTGTGCATATTATCCACACAGTTTATTTTGAATTCTTGTTTTCCGCCTACTCCAGTGGTCCCAATTCGTGCTATTTTTCTATGCATCACAAAGCTAACTTCATCTCAAATTCAGTGTTAAAAAGTCAATTCTCAAATAGGATTTCAGAACCAAATAGTAAAATTAGAAAATACGCAAAGCATTACTCAGAAACATAAATGCATTCCTTGCATGGATATTAACTCTGTGGAGTGTATGTGTGTCTGTATTGTGTGAACATGAACAATTTCTCAAGACCAAAACCTGGTAAATTTCTGCAGTATGCTGTGGAGCCTGGGGGCAGACTGAGTCCCATGGGATATGGCAGTTGCTAGGGTAACAAGCATTATTTGTGACTGCTTATTATTAGCACTATTCTTTGTGAGGGGGTTTTTCCTTCTTTCCTCCTTTTTTCATTTTCTTCTTATTGCATAAAAAAGGGATGGGAAGTGGCATTTCATTTCCACACATTTTTTACAGCAAAACATGATCTGACCCCTACTTTCACTGATAGAAAGGGAGAGGTTTTCACAGATAGAGCCTCATTTATATCTGCAGGATATGTTGAATTTTAAAAGAGTACATTTGACTTTTCCAAGATTTTCTGTGACAATGAATTTTGCTGCTGCTGACAGCACAAATGCTTTAAGCAGAACAAAATTAGCTGGGAAATATCAAGCACTGTCATCTTGCTTCTTATTATAATTCGGTCTGAATTCATAGGAATCCAGAGCTAAAATAGAAGAGAATTTGCAAAAAGAGAGTATAATAGTGTTGGTTTAATGCAGCCTAGTTTTTTGGTGGGTGTGGGGGAAGCCACAGAGGCAGCTCCTGAGAGAAGCTGCTCAAAGATTCCACTGTGTCCAGCAGAGCCAAGCCTTGTGGCTCTGAAAGTGGACATGCTGCTGACCCAGTTAGAGAAGTCAATCGCTCTGTGATGGCATATTTAAGGAAGAAATAAAACCACGCACAGTCCTTGTTCCAAGGGGTGGGGAGGTGTGATGGCCATGCCATCCCAATTAGCTGGGATATATCAAAGACTGGCCCAAGTTCTCTGCACTGAGGAGTGGGCCTAGGACCCTGGAAAGCAGGAGGATGGGACCTTAGACTGACAAGGTCTAGCCCCTGCCCTATAAGCCACAATTGGACATCTGCCCCAGGTAAACCCTATAAATTCCCAAGTTAGCCATGTTCCCTGGTCTTTGGATGCAGCCTCTGCACCAGGCGCTCTCTGGGGAACAGCTCCAGGCCATGCAGCCTGTGAGTGCTGCATAGAGAGCACATGGTCACTCCAAGGCAATAAAGAATACCTCTGGTCTGTCCATCACACCCATCCCAGTTTAGTAGCCACGTTCTCCCAGGGCCAAACCGGACCAGAAGTAACAGAGGAAACCCCGCCTTGCCTGCTACATGTGGCCACTGCCATCTCAGCATGGTCCATGGCAACTCTGCCTGCCTGGTCGCTGTCAGCAGGCTGTGCTGAGGGCAGAAGGGAAGGGCTGGGAGGGCAGCAGCAGCTTCTGTTTTCCAGTGTCACACATGGAGAGAGATCTGGAACGGAGCCAGTGCCACAGCAGCCGGTGCCACGCGTGTCAGCAGGGACCGTGTGGCCGACAGCGAGCTGCACAGCAAGAGATTCCCCAGTGCAGAGCCCAGACAGGATCAACCTTTCAGTGCCGCTAAACCCTATGAAAACTTCTCATTGGATAGAACTTGAGAACAAAGGTACTTACGGACACCAATTCTCTCCCGATTCAGAGAGAAGGAAAAGGTGGAGACACATGAGAATGACATGGCAACACCAGGACCAGTAAATTAGGGAGGAGCAGGAGGTGCTCTCGGCATGAGAGCTGAGATTCTTCTGCAAGCTGTGGTGAGGATTATAATACAGCAAACTGTTTCCCTGGAATCCATGAAGTGCATGGGGGGATGCAGAGATCCACTCACAGCCTGTGAGAAAAGCTGTTCATGCTGGAGCACGTGGATGCTGAAAAGCTGTAATCTTGTGGGGAACTCGAACAGAGAGAGGGAAAATAGAGAATCCTTGCTTCTAAACTGGAACAACTTATCCTTTAAAAACTACACCCCATGAACTAAAATCACCCACGCCATATAATTTAGGAAGGCTATTTTGCCCATAGGAGGGACTCACATTATAGCAGGTTGGGTGGGACTGCTACTCCTTGCTTCTAAACTGGAACAACTTATCCTTTAAAAACTACACCCCATGAACTAAAATCACCCACGCCATATAATTTAGGAAGGCTATTTTGCCCATAGGAGGGACTCACATTATAGCAGGTTGGGTGGGACTGCTACTCCTAAAAATTAGAACCACATGGGAGAAGTTCACTGTGAACTGTCTCACATGGGAAGGACACCACAGCATAGCAGAAGAAATTCCTTTCCCTAAGCAAAACTGAAGAATAATTTTGACTAAAAAACTGAGCTCCCAAGCCCTATCTCCTTGCACTGTTGGTGGAAAGGAGGGAGGGGCTGGAGGGGAAAAAAGCTGTTCTAAAGGTTTATTTTAGTTCTCATTATCCTCTTTTAATTCTGCTAACAATTCTTTTTCTTTATACCTTTTAAGTTTTTGCCTTTAGTATTTTCACCTAATCCTTATTTCAATGAGTTCTTCAACCTTCAGTTTTTATTTCTCCCTCTACTGCTCAACTATATCACAGAAGAACGAGTAAACCTTTGTTTATTTGTTTTGTGAGTGCCTGGCTTTTAGCCAGTGTCAAACCACAACAAAAACATAAACACTTCATAATTTTATTTTTTTTTACAATAGCAGTTATGGCAAGAATACAGTGTTTTGCCTGTAGCAAAAAGAACAGAGCACTACAGGCAATACAGTAAGTTAATTTTAAAATTTTTTCTTCCATTTGATGTCTTATTTTTATTAATTTTAAACACATTTGCAAGTGTTTAAAAGTTTCACTTAGAAGTGAAAAACCAATCTCCAATCCTTTTCATAAAAATTGTGCTCTCTAAAGCCTTTTTTTAAAAAACCAACAACAATATATTTTTTACTTTAAAACTGATAGAAATGAGTACATTTGATATTATTTTATTGCCAAATCATCTCTTTTGTGGGTTTGCTGATGAAAATTAATATGGAAGAAAGTTGAACAGGCCTAGTATTGTTAGTGCAACCTTAGCAACCAACCCTACCTGGTTTCAGAAGATATTGCAATTTGTACCAATACGAAAATTGTCACAGTGATTTCTTTAAATAATTGGAAAAATAATTGCTTTGCTTTCAGATATTTTCCCCATATCCTGTGGAAAAATAAAGCCTTGAAACTAAGTACCAGCACTTAAAATGTGTATGAATTTAGCCATTACTTTTGAATGTGAATGCTCTTTTATTGTAGATATGAATATTTGCTGCTCTTACTGAAACCAGGAAGTCTGAATACAAAGCATGGGTTCAAATTAGGGGATTTTAGGAATTCATGTCTGTAAATGGTAAGTGACTTAAGCTCAAAAGATGATCCCAAACCCCCTCACTGGATGTATAGCTTCTATTGGTTTTAGGCACAACATTTGATGTTTGTTAGAACACAAGAAAAAATTATTTTTTCAGTCTGAAAAAAAGTGTTTATTTCCTTTAGCTGTTCTCTAAACTATTTACAAGCTCATTCTGAATTTTCTGAAGAATTTTTAATGAATCATAGAATCAAAGAATATGTTAAGTTGGAAGAGACCCACAAGGATCATGGAGTCCAACTCATGGGCTTGCACAAGACCCATCCAAGAATCACACCATGGGCCTGAGAGCATTGCCCAGAAACTTCTTGAATTCTGTCAGGCTTGGTGTTGTGAACACTGCCCTGGGAAGCTTGTCTCAGTGCCCAGCCACCTTCTAAGGGAAGAACCTTTTTCTGGTATTTGACCTAAACCTCCCCTGATAGAACTTCAGACCATTCCCATGGGCCCTGTCTCTGGTCACCATGAAGACATTGCTGAAAATGATATATTACAAAAATGGAATTATAAGTTCTCTGTTTTTCAGAGAGCCCAGTAACAAGTTCCTGAAGAGTGGCAGGGTTTGTAAGCACAGGTAATCTTACAAGACCAAAGTCTGAATTTCAAATTCCTCATGACTGAACCTGATTCTCAATGCTATATTTAAGTGGCACTGGTAATCCTGTAAATAAACAAACCTGGTGTCATAGCACCAAACAGAATTGAAAAGTGTATAAAAGACAGCTTGGGCTTTTTGTAGGGTAGAGTTTATGAGAAGACATAGAGTTATGATGACATGTCCTTTCCTAGATTTTGAATCCACAAACTAGAAAATTCTAGTTGCTTCAATAACTTTGTAAAGTAATTTGGTATTAAGATCAAATAATGCCTAGAGATAACTACAAAAACTGTAAGCCGATGCAGGTATGATTTTTGCTAATTGGAATATTGTTGAATAATTTTCCTGCTTTAATGGTAAGAAACTTGCCTCTTTTAGATCCTATCATCACGCCCTGACTGCATTAATACAGATTAAAATACATTTTGCTGTGAAAGCTCCTTTTCCTGTGTCAAGATACTTAACAGCTTTTCTTGGGCTTATTAAGTAAGGCACACAAAAAAGTCTGTTACTTTTAACTGGTATTTCCTTATGTATCCTGAATCAGTGAGAAGTAGATAAGCAATTTTTGAAATGAGTCTTAGAGAGATTAATTGCCAGCACAACCAAAAGGAAGCTTTCAATGAAAAAAAGGTAATCTTAATTTTTCTTTACTAGTTCCCCAAAAAACATGATCTGAGCATGAATGGGACTGTTTGGATTTCTAGCAATAACTAGGAACTATTTTAGGAGGCATACTTCAAAGATACAAATTTTGTACCTATGACCCTGTCACCTGTATAGCCTTGCTAATATAAAACTTTCCAGATGGGTTGTGAAATAGAAGCATGGTGGAGAGATTGCTACAGTATCTACAGCAAGTGCGGGACAACCTAATTGCACCATTGCAGCTCAGGGCTTAATATGACATATCCTCTTAAGACAGACACTTAAACTTGATAGAGCTAGACTATTGCTCTGAGTGTGAGATGACACATAGTTAAGTATTTGTTGCAAGCCTAGTCGTGGAAAACTGGGCAGAGTCAATTGTCTTTTCCAGTCACCTGCCAGCACAATCCCTGTCTTTGTTTCTGCTCTACTTTCTGTTCTTTTTCACTTAAGTCATAACTTCTGTTTTGGTTAAAGAGTTTATCTCTTTGGAAATTCTGGTACAACATCTTTTTCATTGCAGGCTTCTAGATTTTGTGACCCTTAGAGATGATAGTAGTATTTAGAATCAAAGAGAAATAAAACCATGGTATGATGTGTGTTGGAAGGGAGCTTAAAAATCATCTACTTCCAACTCCCCTGCCATGGGCAGGGACGTCTTTCACTAGACCAGGGTGCTCTGAGCTCCATCCGATCTGGCCTTGAACACTTCCAGGGATGGGCTATTCACAGCTCCTCTGGGCAACCTGTGCCAGGGTCTCAGCTCCACAGTAAAGAATTTCTTCCTAATATAACTTATGTTCACAGTTTGAAACAATTCCTGTTAGTTCTGTCACTACATGCTCCTATAAAGTGTCCCTTTCCATCTCTCCTGTGGGCTCCCTTCAGGTAATGGAAAGGCACAATTAGGTCACAGATCACAGGATCCATTCTCAGCTTGTGCTGGTTGTAGGTTTCTCCAGGCGCATCTCTTCTTCCACCTTGATGGCATTCTTTCTTTAAATTACTAGTACTAATATGGAAAGATTTTTTTTAATTCTTGAACTCTAAAATAGTTTATTTACTGAAGATGAAATACCAAATAACTACAGGCAGGAGGTATGCAATAGTGAAATCAGCAGGAAATAAATTACCAGTTGAGTGGAGCGGGGAAAAGGACTTTGAAATTTTACCGGTTTAATGCTAGGATTTAGAGAATTTTATAAGAACTGTCCTTTCCTCAAGAAAGTGAACTCTATATTTTTTAAGTAAACTCTTGGTAGTTTTTCAGTAATACAAATTTTTAATTGGGGGCATTAAGAAAGCAGTGAGGTGGTGTTAAGTAAGGTAAGGTATACCATTCCACATCTGTACTTGAATAAAAGGGATTTTGGTGTCTGAATTTTTGCTCTAAAAAATCAATGTCTAAATGGCAGAATTAAATGCAAGGGTGGGAATTTGCTAAAAAGACCACCCAAAACCTTCAGTCAGAAGTGTCTCTTCTAGTAATATTTAGCTTTATTAACCGTTCATATCAGGATCTTTTTGTTGTATGACTCATTGGATCCAAAAGAAAAGAAGCTCTATCTCTAAATCATATATTCAACTGTATGACTATCAACAGAAAAGTATTGTTATTTCTCAATGGAATGAAGTTTTGCTAAAACAGTGCGGTATAATCCTATAACTAAACCATTTTCTGACTTGGATGTAGCATCCATCTGAATGTCATATAAAGAGAAATAAAGAATAACTAGAATTTGGCCTGGTTTTGGTGGGGACAGAGCTGATTTTCTTCCAAGTAGCTGGTACAGTGCTATGTTTGAATTTAATATGAGAGTGATGTTGATAACACAGGAATGTTTTTGTTACTGCTGAGCAGACTTGCTTTTCTGCTTCTTGTGCTGCCCCACCGGTGAGACCCTTGGGGGACAGGAATCTGGGAGGGTACATGGCCTGGACAACTGATCTCAACACACCCAAGGGATATTCTACATTCTGTGGTAGCATGCTCAATAAACAAACTGGGGAAAGCTGGCTGAGAAGCCACTGGTCAGGAACAAGCTGGGCATTGGCCATCAGTGAGCAGTGAGAAGTTGCATTTTACATCTTTTTTGTATATCTTAATTCTGGTTTTGTTGTTGTTATTATTTTCTGTTCAATTTCTGTTCTGTTAAACAGTCTGTAACTCAACCAATGAATTTAACTTTTTCCTAGTTCTCTCCCTCACCCCAGAGGAGATTTGGGAATAAGTGAGCCACTTTTTGGTGTTTAGCTTCCTGATGGGTTAAACTACAACAGAATTCTAAAGGAAAAAAAATGTTGAATTGTTGAACTATTAGCTTATGAAGAACTATTACAGGGCCAAGGTATGTTTAGTTTAGTTTAAGAATGACTGAAAATACATACTCCTGATACAGTTTTATGGCTTCCAAGTGGTAATAAATAAAACAGTACTGTATAATAAATACCTGGTATCAAGTTGTGGCAAATATTAAAGAACAGCATGTAGTGGAGTGGTACAAGAGCCTGTGACTTAGGAAAACAAGAGATTACAAGGCCAGCTAAAACCAGTGAGTAGCAATGAGTATAATTGTTTTTTTTCATCACTTAAATAGAATGAAATAAACTGATACAGATTGTCATTTGCCTCATCAAAATAAACACCATGATTTTAAAAATATCCTAACTGGAAATGAATCTGTAACATAGATTAATTATTTAATATGAACTGTGTGTTAGCATGAAGCATATGCTAGCTGTTGTGGATTGATGAGTAAGAGGAGAAAACTGAAATAACTAGGAAGAAGCGAAGTGTTGCAGTGATATATATTAATGATATCTATTAATTTTTAATAGCCAAATATGAGTTTTCTGTCACTGGCCTCTGTTTTCACATTTACAACTAATTAATAGCAAGATTTCTAAGGAGCATTTTTAAACAGGAATAAACAACGACATTAACAGTTCAGTGTTTCTGTCATTGTTTGGGGGTTTTCTTACATATGTTTGAGACCAGAAGCTGAAACATATTTTTACAGAGTAGCAGATTTCAGGCCCTCTCGGGAAATGAGTCCAAACACTCCAGTCTCATGCTTTCTGTCTTCATTTTCAGAGTGCAGTCACACCCTCTGGATGTGTGAAGCCATGCTGGTGCTGGTTTAGGTACATGGTTTCTGTATGTGCACACAGCTGAACAGCTTCATGCCCCTACCATTTGTAGCTTCTTTGCCATCCAGCCCAAAGCAGATTAAGTTGGTTATTTATTATGGTAGTGGTTTTCTTATTATTTTACCCCAGAAGGATCTCATGACAGAAAACAGTTATTCCTCTCTTTTCTTTAAACATTGCTTCAGTTAAGATGAGACGGATTAAAATCATATTGTGTTAGAATATCTAAAATACAGCGAAAATTCAGTCATGACTTGGGAGCAATGAAATGTGAAGGAATTGTAGACATGAACTGAAATGTTTTTCCTGGGAGCTGAATATGAATATTTAGTGAAGGCTTGACAGTTCCTGATGCAAATATTTTTGTTTCCTTAAAACAATGGACGGATGGATGGAGAACCAAATGCCACAGCCTGGCTGGGCTGTAGGAAGTCAACTATTGTGGCATCTCACTATCAGAGGTGAATGAATACTCACCTATTCAGTCTAAAAAGCAGGACCATTCAAGAAACATACAAGTAAGATAAATTTTATTTTTATTTATAAGATGTGATGAAAAGTTGTTTCTATAGTAATGTCTAAATTATTTTGACCTACATATGAGAAATAAGATTTTTTTTAAGAATAATGGCTTCTCATCTCGGTTGAAGTATCTTTCTTTTATTTCTTTTTTTAGACAAGCAGAATTTATATGCACAAACAGAATTAAAATCCAGGTATGGTAAGAACTGAGTTAAAATAAAAATTGCCAAAAGGAATTATTTCATCTTATAATACACACCACTCTCCAATATCACACTGAGTTTTTAGATTTTTTCTGCAAAAAAAATATTATTTGACTCTTGTGTAATTATCTACTCACTGCATTATAGTGCCTCTATAGCACTATATGGGTACATTGCATAAAATGGCATAAACTTACTTCTTCTTTCACAACCAATCATCTGCAACACCACTGCTAATTTGGCTGCTTCAGTTTGGCCTTTATTCCAGCCTAAATATCACCATTATATTTAGGCCAGTTATGTGTCCAAAGCTAAACTTCTCTGTATAATTATAACTTGCATTTCCTGCTAAATAACTGATAATCACATCTTTCCTGAATAATAAATACCTTAGGATTAAGTCTGAAAGTTGGGGTATTTTTTGATCAGGATGTAGCTGTTCCTGATCACCAGGAAAAAAATCATATTGAAAAATTGTTTTGTTGCAGGCCTCTGTAATAAAAATAAAGCACCTTATTTTTATTCAATGACAATATTTGAATTAGTCCCTCTACTATCCGCTAATGCATAAAAAATCAGCTGCCACATTCTGGTTTGTGGTCAAAGGCTGAAGACCTATTGCACAGTCAGCCTGATATCTTCTGGCTGTTTGTGAGTGTGCCACATTGCAGGAGACTGGGTGAGCCTGCAGATTTTGGCAGGAATCAGAAAACAGAGGGGTGTTTCTCTGTGCCTGATCAGCCCATGTGCTCTGTTCCAGATGGTCTCTGGGGCAGGGAAGTGTTGGTGCTGTGCAGGAAAGTTGGCACCACCATGAATTTTTATTTCATCCAGGTAGGAAAATGAAGAGTGAAATAGGAGGCAGGAAATCTGCCCTAGGGAAGGAATTGTGTTTTCCTGGGACCAGGGAGTCCTCACTCAGGCAGGAGCCACAACAGTAGCAACGGTGAGGAGGGAGGTGTAGGAGAAAATGGCACTTTTGGGGTGGAACCAAGTATATAGTGCTAGCACATCTAGAACATACATGTGGACAGAAGAAGGGACTGTCAGGAAGGGGAGGAGGGTAGAAGTAGGTAATGCCTAACAGGAGGAAGCACACAGAATTTAGTGTAGGACAACAGAGCAAGCTGATTTCCAGCTTTGGGCCCTGGCAGAGGCCTCACCATTTGGGAACAGCAGAGGATTTCTAAAAACAGAGGGAAGTGTTTGAGGAATTTATAGGAAATATGGGAGAGGAAAGAAGGGGAAAAAGAGAGGCCTTCTGGAGATATTTGGGGAACCTGATTTTGAGGTGGGCACAGAGCATACATGTCAATGCTGGACAAGTGAGACACGTGGGTGTGGACTGCAGGCAGAATCACAGTGGGATAAATAATAAAGAATGCCATCTGAATAGCTAGGTTCAGATGTGCAGTGACTTTAGGTGGAAAGCTGGGAACTGCTTAAAATCATATCTTCAGAAATTTTATGTGTTAGTATCAAAAAATGTTGAACTTTTACTGTGATTTAAGGCTCTAAACCACCATGAAGCTTTTTAATAGGCACTCCTTAATGCCTGTAAATGTTTAGATAGGGATTTTCTTCTTCCATTAGGATTCTAAGAACAGAGATTTTCCTATCTGATTTAAGTCAAAGTCCAGTGGAGTAGCTAATGAGATGAAGCATTGAAATATAATCTTGACGGCATTTTTGCAGATTTTAAACAGAAAGCTGAGTGTGAGAATTCATTGAGTACTGTGTCCTCTGGATATAAATCTCTTCCTGTAGCATCCATTTAGAGGACTGATCTTTATTTATCTTTCACATTCCAGACAAAAATTAAGTCTTGCTTAAATTAAATGTTTATCTTGGATAATTTTGCCTAAAAGCTTTTAACATTTAAATATTTTATGAATAAATACTGAACTTTCAAACTGAAAAATAGACATCTAAGGCCTTTTTTCAATTTCAATTTTGAATCTAAAAAACTGAAATGCCAATGAATTTTTGAACTTCTTTTAAAGTTAAATTCACAAAATTTGGAATTTAGAAGCTTATTTTACAAATCTTTCTTCAGGTCAGCTGTGAAAAATCCTATACACTAGGATTCTATTCACTAATCTGTTAATAAACTGATCTGTGGTAATATACCATTTTGTGCTCAGATTATTATTGTTTCCTCTGTTCTTTCTGTTATGTACATGAAAAATAGATAAAAAATACTGAAATGCAGAAATAGTCGAATAAATATGTTTCCTTTGGACTTATATAATTTTTTATTTTCCTGTTGATACAGATATGTACTTAAACCCCTTCAAACACCGTTGAAATGACTGGGATAAATCTATAAGAGATTTGAAGAGAGTGGAGACCACAGATATTTGTATCACCTTTTTATTACTTCAAAGTGATACCGTTTGGATCTCAGAAGACATAGCAGCAGAGAAGGATTTGGAAAAGATGACTCTCTAGCTGAGTGTAATACATGACCGTAGCCTGCCTGGGAAGAACAATTACAACAGGTCCAGACTCCTGAGTAGATCCTTTATATGAAGTATTTGAGAATTAAATGTGAATACATTTTGAAGGATCTGTTTTATATGCATTCCCAAAATAATAGCTACAAATTCCAAGGATATATATACATATGAAATATTGGTATCCTCAGAACATAATTCCTTCAACCCCTGGATTTAATTCCTCTCTATTCAACTTTTGCTAATCAACTCTGCCTACAGCTATTCAAGCAATTAATAAGACAGATTTCATGCAAACATATGGTTTTGTATGTATTCTTCAGTCTTAACAATAAACAGAAAGAGGAGGATGAAATAAAATCTGTGCAGAGAGGAATGGAAGGCTTTATAAAATGTGCAGTACATAACTCTCACAGTACCTGAGTGGTAGATGGATGTCAGGGCTATGAGGTGTGTAAATTACAATCTTCATAACTGAATTTTTTTGGTTTTGTCAAATATAGAAGAAATATTAAGCAATTTAACATCTTCTCTTTCCTTCAGAGGCTTGGCTTCAGAGGTGTTGCTTATTGTCTGCACAAGAAGCTGATACCCATCCACTGCAATGAGAAACTCATGTTGCATTTTAATATCTCTGATCCTTCAGGCAGGAATATATTTTTTCATGACATTTTTACTGCTGTTTCTCCACATAGAGCAACATTTCATAATTTTGAGGGGTCTGTCAAACAGGCTATACTGACCAACAGTAGCATATCTCAAGTCACTATTCAGAATTCATGCCTACATGATAAGTGCATACCTGCAGGATAATAGCAGTATTCAGAAGTATTCTGAATACTGCTATTTTAGCTTTGGTCAGGATTTATGTTTAATTTATTTCAGTTTCCTGTATTTCCTGAGAATAGACAAAGCTTTGGGTATATGATCATTAAGTTTTTCACGAGGCATAGTTATACTCCAGCAGGATTGCTAATGTTCATGGTCTGTTTTCATTATTTTGTGTATATATTAAAAATATATATAAACATACTCTATGCATTTATATTCTTTATATTAACCGCAGCAAATTCAGCTTCTTGGAAAACACATATACTATGCTAAAACAGAACATAACACACAATAATAAATGGTCTCTTACAATGCAGGTAGAAATTGTGACCTTTTTTATCTTGTAATAGTAGTGCTATGAGAAAATTATAGAAGTTTATAGATCTGCTTGTTAGAGAGGCCAAATGCCTGCAGGTCCTACTGATACCTGCTGGGATGTGTATTCAGCACTCCTGTAAGCCTGACTCTGAGTGTTTGCCACAGATATCTTTAAAGTAGTCATTGCTTATTTGGCAAGAACATGAATAAGATAAAAGTACTGGTCATCAGCTCAGCATATTTCAGAAGCTAACAATCTGTTAAGTATTGTCCTCCTATTATTCTGCAAGCGCTCTTGATAAACAAACACCGCTCTTTCCAAACTTCTGCTGTCGTTGCCAAGGATGCTGTTGCACAAATATGTTCTGGTGTGATAAGGGGAAATGTAAATTGAAGATCTTTTTTGAAACAGGACATATTTAGTGTTTCCCTGTTTCAATTTTGTTTTTATACATGCTGCTTGCATCATGTGTTTAAAAAAAAATACATAAAAAGAAAGACAAACTTATTTAAATTATGTGTACATTGCTAGTAAAGCAAAGTTGTAAAGGAAATAGTCTGAAACTTTTAATCAGAATGTATTAAAATATGTCAGTTTAAGTACCTATTTTGTCTGATTTGAAGACCAAAAAATCAATTATATATTTCTGGGCAATGTATACAAGATATACTGCCTTGAACTAAGTTATGTTACCCCTTGCTTCAGTGGAAAGGAAATTATAGATTTGCTATCACAGTACTGACAGGGGCAAACCTCCAGTGTCTTAAAAATAGCTACAATCCAAATCTAAGGTAAGACACCAGCTAAGCTAGGCAGAATTCACTACATTTGCAGGTAAAGAGGGTGACATTTGTAAAGGACATTTGATAGAAGCCTGATTTCAGTACATTGTGGAAGAGGCTGCCCGCATTGCATGTTTGGGTTATGATTGCAAAGACTTTTTTCCATGTTCCCCATAATTACTTATGTGGTTGCCAGAATGGTAAGTGAAGTCTGCACTCGAACTTTCCTCTGGGAAGTGTACAGGAACATCGTAGCCCTATAGTAGCAGGTCAGATGCATGGATCAGGAATCTCAAGAGACATTTATTAGCTAGAGAATGTTGTGTACATTTTGAACTGCACAAAAAGGATAGCTGCTTTTGGGCTAGTTTCACTTTCACCTCCTCATGACTCTGACATTTCTCCTGCAGGACAACAAAGTGTCTGTGCTTTGACATTTGGGATTTTAGATCTGATTTATTTTGGGGAAGTCTGACTAAGGAGTGTTTCCTGATTACAGTCTAGTTTTTCTGGTTGCAAGATGGAAAGTAATATGTTATCTATCACCAGAGTGCATAGCATGGCTTTCTTGAAGTTCATTAATTCGGTTTTGTCTTCAAAGTGAAGTTCGGATATACTGTTTTCTGCCACTTTTAAAGAAAGGTATCTACCTACACAAATACCTATAAAGGTATATAAATAGCTGACTAGGTACAGCAACTGCATGGGCTTCTTGGTGAAATGCATTTGGTATAAAATTTTAAAGAGGGCAAGAAAAGCTTTCTTGCTTTTCTTGCAAGGTGAAAGATGACACGACAGATGTAAAAACCCTTTTTGCTCCTCTTTCTGTTTACTTCTTTAAAGGGAGCTAATCTTGTATTTATCCCTCAAAGAGAGAGACAGACACCACAAAAAACACAATACAAACCCTTTGTTGTGAAAGACACTTTAGGACATCGAGGAAGCACTGCAGAAAATCTGTAGATCTGAGGTATCGCAGTTAAGTGTTTGTTGATGATTGCTGTGGGCAAATGTTGGATGTACACAGACATGATCTAAAGATATATGAATGA
The DNA here is from genome assembly GCA_013397245.1 of Thryothorus ludovicianus. Classification (NCBI taxonomy): domain Eukaryota; kingdom Metazoa; phylum Chordata; class Aves; order Passeriformes; family Certhiidae; genus Thryothorus; species Thryothorus ludovicianus. The sequence continues at coordinate 22,946 of VZTB01010094.1, forward strand.
CTGGGAATAGTGCTTCTCTGCAGAGCAGGCCCAGATGCTTTTACCAGGCTTGTTGACAACAGCTTTCTGCAACAAATGGTTTGTTCTGTAACACATAACCTTCATATGTTCACAATGACACTCCAAGGTCATGTGGAAAATGAAAGAGGAATTCAAATATTTGTTGACTGAGGCACTATTTAAATAAGCTAACCTGTTTGGGTTAAATAGGTTACAGTTTTAACAGCTATTTTTCCAGACTTGCTATACAGAGGAAGGTTTGAAGAGACTTTCTAGGTTACCAGTTTTTCAGGTTTTAGTGGTACCCACTATTAGACAAACATGACAGTTTGCCTCAAGCAAGGAGAATCTGTCAAAACACAATGTTCTTCTCCTCCATCACTGCCGAAAATTTTAAAAATGTCTGTGCTGTGCATACTGTTATAAGGACTTATAATGTAATTTGTTTACTTTGCATTTCTGCCAGCCTCACTTCCTCAGTCCACATGAAATAGCAGCTTTGCTGAGGGACTTTAGACACTGTAGTCTAGCCTACACCACCACTTTCTTGTGTGTTTTCACTGGCATCTTACTTCTCTGTCTTTCTATACTCCAAAAATTCCCCCTTTACTACTGTTTTCCTTCTCTTCCCTGGTCTGTTTCTGCTCATCATGCTCCCTCCTTTTTATCTTCTCTCTTTGTCTCCCTATAGTCTCTGGCTGGTGCTTTTCTTTTGCAGTCTCTTTGGCCTGGATCTCCTGCCTATATCTGTCAAACCCTAACCATCACTGAAACCCTTAAAGTTAATTTTCTTCAAGGAACCATTCTGCTTTATTTGCTTTACCTGTAGTCTCTGTTCTCAGTTTGTTTGGGTTTCCTTCCTCTCCCTTTTCTATTGAGTCTTATGTGCAGGGGCAACAGGAAGCACAGAAAAGACATGAATCTGGGTTTGTGAAAATGTTGTGCATCACTGAAGGCCGTAGCAGTGTCACAGTGCCTTTCCTACTCTTGGTCCACCAAGGATACAAAGCTGTTAAAACTCCAGCTGTCCATCAACTGGACAGCAGAGCAGCTGTGAAGTATGTATTTGCAGCACTCCTTCCAATGTCACCAGTGGCTGTTTGATTAAAAAGAGATCAGGGAGGAAACTACTGGTTTAAGCCTGGCTCTAATGAAGTTTATACACGAAGTCCACAAATGATTGCTTCCTCATCACACACTTGCTTACTCTTACTGCTAACAGGGCCAGAGCAGTTTGTTGTTCCCCTGTTCCTGTTACTGAGACACAGAGGGCAAGTGTGGTGGAGGTACTGCTGGGGGTTAGAAGACTGGAAACTTGAAGCTGACTTGCTGAAAGACATCTTACTGGATTTGAAAGATACCTTCACTTCTTTGCATAACTCCTAGCAAATCCTTTGTACTCTTTGAAGTGGACAGTGCTGTTTGCTTTAATGGCTATAAAGCCCATGTTGCAGTTCCACTCTCAAAGCTGAGTTCTGTGAGGCTCTGTGCACGCAGTTTGTGTTCAGACAGTGTACAATACTTTTGAGACTTGTTCTCTAGAACTGTTCACTTCGTGTATACCATCAAAAATTTTAGTTTTAGTCTGTAGATGAGTTTAGCTGCTTTTCCTGCATGAGTCTGTTTGTTCCTGTCTTACAGTCTGCATTTATATTAACAATACAAGCATTTTTTATGCTTGCTCTCTGGCATACATTGTTGTCCTGGGTTGATGTTAAATTGTATCCCCATTCATCTGTTTAGTTCAGAAATAAGTGTTGTACATTTAAAAATTGGATCTGAGAGTGAAGAAAGCACACTGGAATTCCTGAGGCAGTTGTTTTCAAAACATAAAGATAAGAGTCTTCAGCTTTCCAACACACACGGCCTGTGTGTTTTGGGCAGCAGAAGAGAGCTCTCCTTTGCTTTTTGTTAGTTTTTTTGCTAGCCGAGGCAGAGAAGTTCTCCGAACTGCGTTTTTTTTTCCTTTTCTTGGAACTGTTTGAACCTGCTTTGGACTAAACACCCA
>VZTB01010094.1:27766-38429 GCA_013397245.1 Thryothorus ludovicianus
TGGTTGAATTGAACAATGCCACCCCACGACAGATTCACTCTGAGAATCCTCTTTCCCAATGGGTTGGCAGTGACTGTGTGTACTGTTGCTCTTCATTTAGTTACTGGTGACTACTTACGTTAATTTTTTTGTCTATCTTTGCACTATGGCTCTTACTGATATTATTTTAGCTTTCATGCTGTTTCCTTGACAGTGGATTACAATGATTGCATTGTTGTCTAGGGCTGCTTCTTGAGTTCTTGCAGACTGAGCTTGAAAATTTACTTTCTTGTGGTTCTCACTGCTTCAATCCTTTCCTTCATCAGATTACTCTGCTGATTATTAGGGAGAGGTCTTCAACGGTAAAAATCTAGCTTGCTTTTCACAGTTGTCTGTGAATCATAACTTGTGGTCTCTATCTCACACAGGAACAGAGTACAAGCTGGTGTGCTGGCTCTCTCCTCTGGATCTTACTTCCAGCACTAAAAACAACCTTTACTGGGCCACCAGCAAATGGTCTTTTCACTGTGAGGCATTTGATCAATGCGTGCACTATGCCAAACTTCTTTACAGGAAAAAAAGAATTCAAAAAAATAATTTTAAAGGAAGAATATTTAGCTAAAAACTTCATAGTGTTCCTAAATAATGTTGCATGTTATTTTCAAACGTGGAACGATGATGTTATTGACAGAAAAATTTAGGCCAAAATCCAACAAATGATTTAAACAAAAAAATAAAAGGAAGAAGCTGCAAGTGCTTGTATATTGCATATCCTTTAGTATTGACTTAATATTAATAAGTTTACTTCTCAGTAATCACATTCTGAATTTTGTTTTGATCCCTAAAATGGTCAAGAGAAAGTACATTTGAAATTTCTTGCTGGATGTCTTCCTACTTTCCAAGTGTTTTCATTTGGAAATGTAGAAATTAATTTATATTTAAACTTTTTTTTTTTTATTTTTAAATGTAAAAGCCTCTTACCATTTATTTTTTATTGAAATATATCATCGCCTCTTTCATTTTTTCAAATATTTTTCCTAATCACAGTTACTGCAGCTTGTTGTAATAAAAACAATGCTTTTCAGATGGTGCTATATAACAGATGTTCTCAGCATTGTGAAATTAAGAAAATACTGTCACAAATGATAAATAATAGATATGATATTATACATTACTACATGCAAATTAACCGTCCATGAAATATAATCTTCAAAACTTTAACTTGTCCTACAGTATTAAGTAATCACGTCTGGTCTTTTTTCTTGTGTATTTTCAATAACAGGAAACTTTCTCCTAAATGATGAAGCCTTTAGATAAGCAGCATCCTTTCCCCAGAAGAATGAATGTCTCTTCTGGCTCTGTCAGAGTGTTTTTTGTTAGGGAATATCTGGCTTGGTTGACATAAATTGCCCTTGAGAACATCATTTTGAATAAGATTTGTCACATTCTACATACTGCTGAAATCCTTCCCCTCCATTTAGATAAAATTAGTGTGTCATCTTGTGAGTGGTTGTGGTGCTGACAGAGGGAATGGCCATGTGCTCATGAATCAGCAAAGTCTGGGTATTAGTCAGATTTTTGTCCCGGTGTGCTGCAGTGTTTCAGCTTTTGTTAATATGTATCTCATCATTGCTGTGTTTGAAAAGTGGTTTAGCTGGGAAAAATTAAAAATAATTTCCCACTAAAATGACTTCTAGCTTCTAGTTGTTCAGATTCCAGGGTCTGGGAGAAGATAAAAAACTAATCCCAGTGCCTTTATCCTTCAAAAACCTGCAATAAAAGGGAGTTACACACTTCCCAAAAATATTTTTGTGGCCTCAAACCTTTTCCCAGCTAAATAACTCATCCCTTTGAAGAATGCCTTGGTGACCCTCTGTGGCTTTCTTGCTGCAGAGCCTTGTACATATTTCCTGCTGAACAGGGCAGAAAAATAGCTCAATTTGGAAGGCAGAAAACCATCTGAATAAACCATGCTTCAAGAACACGACCCCATTTCTTCTCAGTACAGTATCATACTCCATTAGGGGAAACATTCTGGATTCAACACAGTTGTGTTTTTCCTGGTAGTGGAAAGAAAACCTTGAAAGCAGATATACCTAGCAATAATTATAAAGTCTTCTTTGCAAACAGATGAACCATAAGCAGGATAATGACAATGCAGTGATTGCACAGCTTTGCTGAGCCCTGAGACAGCAGTGAAGTAACTCACCTCAGTTTCACTTCTTTTGAAGAAACTGCAACAAAAGCTTATAAGGGAGCTAAAATTTAGATTCCAAAAGGGAACATCTGAAGTTTTAAATGTAAACTTCCTCAGCCTTTGGAGAAATCTGGATTTGGATTGGCTATTATTTCTTTGGTGGCAAACTCAAAATTCTGTTCTGTCTCATAGAAAAATATATATCACTGGTGGGATTTTATTATGTGGGTTAATTTCCTTTTTTCTGGTTGGTTGGTTTGAAACTTTTTTTTGATCTTTTTTGGTTTTGTTCCTTCAATTGTATTATCTGTGTCTCATTTCCAGAGACTTTCTTTTCCTGGTCCTTCAAAAATATTTCCAATCTACTTTCTTGAGTTTCCATTTAAGGCATTGCAAGTATTAAGACAATAGCAATCTGTTGACATTACTGAAATAATTGAAGACTGGAAAAACTAGTGTTTTACTTCATGTTCTTTCAGACAAGAAGTGTATTTCTTTCTCAGTTCTGTGGGAAGGCAAAAAAGACTTGTATTTCCCAGGATGGAAGCAGAGTTTTTGCTGTGATCAGATTTTTCTCACTGTTCTCCAACATTTTTTCACATAAAGGTAAAGCTGTCAGTAGCCATTTAAACTCTGCTAGCTGACTTTTCATTGGAGAAGATGAGAAATTGCACAATTCTTATGGCTCATAAAATGTGGCATTTTAATATGTATCTGTCCCTCAGATGAGGATCGTAACAAACACCTGGGATAAAAACAGCTCAGCAGTTTTTGCCATTTATTGCTGCAACTGGAGACAGAATGCATATATAACAAACTGTGACACTGTGGTGTAAGACCAGTGTGTGGACATTTTTTATTAACAAAACACTGATGCTCCTTAAGTTCACGTTCACACATGTTCTGTTTGTGCTGTAGGTTTTACTGGAAGTGTTTCAGGTTTGCTTTTTTTTAATAACCAGGCTTTTTTGTTTATGATTTTAGTATTATTAAGGTGATAAAAGATTTATTACATGACAACTGCTTGATGTATGAGAAAATTGAGAACTTTGATGCTGAGAAATTACTAAACATGAGAATTGCCTAAAATATAATTCATAAACTGCTGACAAAACTGAGAAAACTGTTTCATTTGCTTTCTTCCAGAATAATTTCTAACTCAATTAAAACCCAAACATTTTTACTTTACTCCTAATTAATTGTGCTCTAGCCTAGTGCTCTAGCTCTTGCTTTATGGATTAAAGTCACAAATGTAATCAACAAGATGTAAACTGCAGACATAGATATGAGACTTTGAAGTGCTAAGCACCACAGGCATGCTCCCAACTTGTTTAAAAAACATATGTTTATTTTCAAACAGAGAGTAGAATGAAACCATCTCTTTGACTGTCAGGACTGGATTTGGAGTATTTTGCAGATATCATTCCTCAGCCCTCAGACTCCATGCACTATATTGTAAAAACCAGAGGAAAAGTATTTTTTCTGATAAAACGTGGACATTGCTGTGGCGCAGTTACGCAGGAAGGGAAGGGATGTTGCAGTTCTGCTTATGGCTTTACCCACCTTTGCATGTTTATTTACTTGGCTCCATTATAAATATCTCAAATAACTAAACACAGACTGCATAATAGTGAAATAGAGCATGTTAAGGGTTACTTGTGTGATAAATATCATACCTGTTAAAAGAATTAGAAATTAACTCTACATTTCACCACACATGCCACCTAGTAACTTAGTTATAAGTACCACATCTGCCCTTGAATAAGCAGAAGGGTGTTTTTTGCTGTTGAACAGCTGCAGTTTCTCCATCAAACCACCTCACCAAATCCCTCAGCCTTCCCCTGTGTAGGAGATCCAGGTTGGTTTTTTTTTTCACTTTCTTCAACTTGCCAATAACTTCTTCATAATTTCTCTTTGCACTAGGAGCATGGTAAAAACATATCCTCTGATATGAAATATATTTGGATTAAATGTTCAGGCTAGTGAAGGGTAAAAGGAGCAGTCTGGGTACTCCTTTGCTACTCTCTTTCCTACCTTAAAGAGACATTCTTGGGAAGGGACATTCACTAGCAACAAGACATATGTGCATTACTGTTTCATAATAATAAGTAACATCTGGTTTCTCATTATGGAAAGGATGTAGAATTAACTTCCTACTTCAGTTTTTTTTAAAAAGGCATAGCTGACTTGATGACCATGACTAACATTTGTCCTCTATTTCATTGGTAAGACAAGCTAAGTGAGCTATAATTCATGCTAGAAGTATTGTGCAAGAAGTGATATGAATATCTGGTGAAAATCACAGTAAAATCAGCTTTGGTAACTAAGTTTGAGAATTTGCAAATTTCCCTGGTGATGATTTTCATGTTATTGATCCATTTTGAGAAGAACCTCAATGTACTTTTCAGAATGCTTTTGGTTTTTCTACCAAGAAAAGCAGATGAAGTGGTACAAGGAGTGGATGGCAGCCCACCTCCTTGGGGTCTGTAGCTACTTCCCAGGAAAATAGCAATAACCATGGGCTTCTCTAATCTCTTGTCAGTCAGACAGAAAGGAACAAGCATTGACTCAGAGAAAGGTAGAAAGCTTGCCTTGGGCTCCTCAAATTCCCTGGGTTAAAAACTAGATCACATTCCAAAGCTTGATAGTTTTGGTTTACTCTTTCAATAATTTTTCAAAGTTTCTGGTCATTTGAGAAATCCTAAGTTTACTCACTGCACTGAATTTTTAGATCATAAAATCATTAAGGCCTCCCTGAGCCTTCTTTTCTCCAGGCTAAACACTCCCAGCTCCCTCAGCTGCTCCTTATAGGATTTGTACTCCAGACCCTTCTACAGTTATATTGCCCTTTGCAGGACTTGTTATTGTTTCTAAGAGAAAACACATTTGTTGTGTTGAATTTCATTTGCATTTGTTTTATATATTGGGTTTTTTGTGCTTCCTAGCTCTGAACAGTCACTCTGAATTGAATAATTACTCCCCAGGGAATTAGTCTCATGTAAACAGCATTTGTACTTGACCCATAAATGTTATTTTCTTCACTGTGTAAAAGAGTAAGAAAAACAAGGAATTCATAGCTATTTCATGATTTATTTTCAGAGTTGTAGTGGAAATGTAAATTTCTTTTCTGAACACAATAATTTTAAAATACTGTAGAATGCAGAATATGGCTGTGATGACTTTTTCCTCATATGCAGTCCTGCATTTTACCTCAGAGCACAGATTTATACAAGGCAAACATAGTAACATGTTTGGGTGCCTGTTTTCAAAAAATTGCTTACACTGTTTAACTAACCATTCTTATTTTTAAATAAATCACTCAAGTCACTGTAGCAAATAATTTAAACAGTTTAGCAGCATTCTTTGAAGAACATTTGCTTCAAGCATGTAAAGTTAATGAATATGTCTTCTAAAAAGATACATTTGTGATGGCTGGGGGAGCAACACTTGCTTTTTAGCTTTTTTCTGCATTGCAGTTGATATTTTCCAGGCTAATGGTAACAGCAAGTGAGTAACTGAGTTCCTAGTGTCTTCAATAAATCTTAAGGTCTAACGATCGTAAGAAAAGCAAGTATCACAGCTTTTGTAATTAAAACTTCACAGACAGGCTATTTTTTGTTTGTTTGTTTGTTTGTTTGTATTGGGTGAATTTTTGAACTAAACTTAGTAACTTTACTTGAATTAGTGTTTTGATAAGCTTGGAAACTGAATATCCAGATTTATTCATAGGAGAAGTTACTTAAATGCTAGATAATTATGTGAAATATTGTGCATATGACCAGCTTTAATAACCACAGATGTATAATTCTGATATCTCTAATGCAGTTTTATGCTGCTCTCTCTTACTGCTAAGTTTGGTTAGCATCCTTTGGTTCTTGAACTGATTTCTGTTCACAAATGTGCTGTGATGTGATAGCAGATGACCAAATCAAAATCATTATAGAATTAAAACTTAAGATAGAACATACAATAGCACAAAAAATGTGCTGATTTATTCCATGCAATAGTATATAGCTGCTAACCCTTCAGTAAAAACCAGCTTATCTCAATTTTAAGTACCACAACACCTAGAAACTTACAGGCAAACTCACATATGAATCATCTGGATGAAAAAACAGAACACTTTGCAAAGACTGTGTTTGCAAAAAATCCCCCAAAACCCAACAAACACACAAAAAGCCCCTAGCAAGGAGTACAAAATGTATGTGGAATGTATGTCAGGTCACAGCTGTAAAGTAGACTCTATGTGTGGTCTGAGTTGAAATATAAAAACAAAATACAGTGACAAAGAAGGCAACATTGCTTTGCATTTATTTACTAATGCTTACAAAAGTTCTGAATAGCAATGTTAAAGATTAGCTGCTGCTAAAGTATCTCTTGAGATGACTCATAAGATATAGCATAGAATTTTAAATGCAAAACAGAAAGAGGAGGAAAACTGAGCTTTCTTCTCACATTCTTGTCTCCTCCAGTGGTCTGTTCATGAAATCTTGGATTGCCTGGTGTAGGGGTAACCATTTATTAATTGAAGCTTTCAAAGCTGTAATCCACCTAGAAGAAATGAAAGACCAACAATTGTCCCTGATCAAGTGTTATGTATGCATTTCCCAGTCCTCTGAAATTTATCTTTACTATGTGGGGTTTGTTCAACTCTGTTACTTTGTATACCCATAATCAGTGGACTGGGGAGATGCAGAAGGTGGAGAAGTAGTCTACAAAAACAATATAGCTTAAAAGCAATTTTCCAACATACTTAAAAGCTTTGTCTTTTGTTCACTAAATTAAAGCCCAGGTAGTGTAATTAAAAGGCTTTAGGTAAAGACTCCCACTGACAGATGTGGAATTTGACTGGATTATGGTGAGGGAATTTACCTTCCGAATGTGTTTTCACTGTCCAATTTGCTTAAATTAATTAAATTCTAATGGTCATTGATAGAAGTCAATAATTCTTGTCAATGAGGAGGATATACACTCCATTCTCGCTAATGAGAAGTGCCACAGCTTTTGTGTTCAGTATAATCACTCACACATAATTGTGGAAGGCACCTTATCCAGGTTTACTTCTAAACCTCTGTGAGCCAGCCTTGCTGTTGTTCCAGCATTGAAAAGAACAGAACTGACGACTTACATGTTCCAGGATATGTTTTACTGCATTTTGACTAAGGCTACTGCTAAAGGGAGATCTAGGGGGAAAAGTGAAAACAGACTGCAAAGTTGTCACTATATCTTCCCACGTTACAGAGCTCCTGGTCTCCTAAAGTCTGGTAAATAAACTGGAAAAAAAATGTTTAGTTTACCTTCTGTTTTCATTTACATTCTCTGCACATAAGTAAAAAGTTTTAAATTCTTCAGATGGAGGTTTGAGTTCAATTACAGATCTCTTAGAGCCCAGGGACTGTTCACTCACAATATAGCCCTGCAGGTAAAGGCCACCTGAATAGAATAAAATAACATGGATTATATATATTGCAGATACCATTTACAGAATTACTGCATACCAACAAACCTGGAAAACTGGATTTTCATATTAGTGTATCCATACAGTTTTACAGACTTTACATTCAAAAATCTTAATATGCTGTTTCTTTTTCTTTTATGAAAATTGATTTCAAAAGAGTGTTAAACAGACTTCTTATCTATCAAATTATGAGCAATAAAGATTTATTTTGCTTTTCATTAAATAAGACATGGCAAAATATTTTTCCTAGTTTTTGACTGCCATTAATGAGGCTGCCTCAAGTCACTGTAAAGTTTTTTGAAAGGGGGTCTCTTGTCACTGATATTTTCTTTTTCTTTCCTTTAAAAACTGAAGGGATATGAATTTCAACATGAAAAAAGATTCCCAAAATCAGGTTTGGTTACCCCTGCTGCCACTAGTAATAGAGATGTCATTGCAGGCCACATTAGCCAGCTGTGAAGAAGAGGCAGTAGACTGAACTTCATCTTCTGGACATTTTCATTTCAACTGTTTTTTGTTTTGTTCTTTTCATTTTTTTCCTCCAGATTTTACTTCAGCACAACTTAAGGTGTAAGTTCACTTTATAAATACATGGTGAATAGTCAGTAAGATCTGCAGAAGAGGGTCTTTATTACCGGGGAGTCCTACATTTACTCACAACAGCATCAAATTAATGTCCTAGCATTGAGAATGATATAACAGAATGACAATATGTCATGAAAATGGGGGAAAAATGCACTAACAAGAAAAAAAAACACTACCATATAGAAAAAATTTTTATGTGGTAGGATATTTAAACACCAAAAGAAAAAAATTGGCAGTAGGAGCATAGGCTTCGTGGTCGTAAATGCATAAAACTTAATTTCTAGCTTTCTGTTAATTCATTGCTTTTCTCTGTGCAAACCTTGGGTTTGGTTTCATGTAAAGAGGAAATTCCTGGTGATTTCCTAAGTATGGCCTTTGGCAGATGAAGAGTGTTTTGCAAATGATATAAAGAGGAGCACCTCCTGCCTGATCATAATAGCATAAGCCCTAAGAAAAGTCTTTCCCTTTTGATCCAAAGGCTGGCTAGCAAGCAAAAAGAAAAGTATTTTCTTTCTGGTTCTTCCACTAGCCAGCTTCCTTAGCACAGGTAGAAAGCATTTGCAGGTCCTCACCCATTCCCCCTCAGTGTGTGAAGTGAGCTCTGCTTGCAATTGACTCTGGCAGCACCATTTTGCTGCTTTGAGAGTGGGCAGCCACCCTCTCCTGCAGTGGGGAGGGCTCCTAGATGGCAGCTTTAGCTGCAAATTACTGTGGCCACGTCCTGGAACAGGAACACCAGGCTCTCCAGCAGCAGAAAAGTTCTGCATATTGAGGGGTGGAATAGCTTTAAAAGGTCACGTGAAAACCTGGTAGTTTCAGGGCAACTTGTCAGAGTTCATGATATCTGCGGACGCTTCCTAACATGCAGGATTTGACAGCTTCCAGGAGATTGCCTTCAAAGGGACTGCCTCAACTCATCATAAAGAGCTTTAGAAGGGTCTATATTGCTTCTGAAAACTGCTCCTGAGGTAATGTGTGCAGAATAACTCCATTTCAGAAAGAAAAAATAAAAATGTGGGATGAAAAGGGAAATGACTAGGGTCAGGAATGAGGTGGCTAGTGAATAAATACTGAGTCTGGTTTTCCTTCACTCACCATCATAGAACAGCATGAATTTCCTCATAAGAAACTCTCACTAATGGTAAAAGTTCTACTTGGAAACTGCAGTGAAACGTTTCTATTTCAATAATAAACTAAAATCCAGCAGCCATCCCTACCTTGGGCAGGTGTAGACCGGAGAGTGGCATAAAAGTATAAACAGCCATCCTTCAGAATGCAGTAGTGCTGAATCCAGACATCTTTGCTCCTGTCCAGCTGGTGGAGAAGACCCAGGCACTCAGGGTTCTTGATAGCCAGTGGTGGGAGTGTAGTGTTATGCAGTGTGACATCTACCCACACATGGTTCTGCAAAGTAAGCATGTAATGAAATGTTCTGGTAAAAAATTAAGGAGGACATGTTGGTATGAAAAGACCCAAGCCTCTGCCAAGAAATTAGTTTTTGTTGTGAAAATCTTTTGAAAAGTTGTGTAGGCTTTGGCTGGAATAAGGGTTAATTTTCTTAAATTAAGAAAATTAAAATTAGTAGCCAGCATGGGGCTGTGTTTGGGTCTTGTGCTGAGTGTTGACAACACAGGGATGTTGTACTCATTGCTGAGGAGGGCTTGAACTGAGCCAAGGGCTTTCTGCCTTCACTCCACCAGTGAGGAGGCTGGGGATGCACAACGGCTTGGGAGGGAGCTCTGCCAGGATTGGTGACCCTAACCAGCCACAAGAGTATCTCAGACCATACAACATGCTCAGCATGTGAAACCTGGGGAAGAAGGAAGTGGGGGAATGTTTTGAGTGATGGTGTTTCTCTTCCTGAGTACCCTTTATATCTGATGGGGCCCTGCTCTCTCAGAGATGGCTGAACAACTGCCCAACCATGGGAAGGGGTGAATGAATCCCTTGGTTTATGCATCTTGTATGTGTATTGCTATTAAAATGTGAATATCTCAACCCACTAGTCTTCTCAGTTTTAATCTTTTGATTCTCCTCCCCCTCACACTGGGAGCTAGTGAGCAGGCAGCTGTGTAGGGCTGAGCTGCAACAGCTTACTTTGTTAAGTTACAAAAAATTCAATGCTGAAAATGAAAGAAATAGCCAAATGTCTACTCTTTTCTTAAAATAAAGATTTGTCTTGTCTGCACCTATTTTATTTTTCAGTACACATTTTGTAGGTACAAACAGGATTACTTCACAGCAGTATGAGGTTTTTTCTTAAAATTGCCTTGTTTGCTTGGCTTCAGTAGTCTTTACAATATGTAATATGGCAGACAAAATTCACCATCTGCTTTCCAGGTTTTAGAAAAAATGTCATAGTGCCTGGCAGTGGCATACTGCATTCAGAATTGGATGGAAGTATTAACGGACAAAAAATGATTCCCTTCCCTTCCCTTCCTTTC
>VZTB01010099.1:0-164969 GCA_013397245.1 Thryothorus ludovicianus
TTATTAATTCTGTGTGCAGCTGCAGGGTCAGCAGAGGGTGCCCGTGAGCAATGGATCATTTGCATTTGCATCTGCTCGTGCTTTTTTACAGTTTTGAGATGAAGGCAAAATAAAGAATGTGCTGTTTATCTGCCTATTGCCACCCATCCAACCATACCAATTCCAGTTCAGTGTATTCAGTGTAAAATAACACAGAGCACAGCAAAGAACATTTCTTTTAGGCTAATCCCATCTACCTTGCAGGTTTGAATCCCTGCACTTGGCAGTCAGCATATCCTTTCCACTGTGGGTGTGGGATTTAGGGGAGACTAAAGAATGGCAATTGCAGCTCAGCAAAGCAGCAGCACAAACCTGCAGGTCTTAAGCAACATGAAACCCTCTAAGGTTACCAAAATCGACAAGAGAGTTGCTGTTGAGTTCAAAGGGTGAAGGATGAAGTCTAGAATGGCACTGAAGTCAATTCCTGTTCACTGTCTTTTCTGCCTGCAGGTGAATTTCATTGCCCTAAATGTATTAACATTCTGTGAATAATGTGGAGTAATTTTTGTAGTGAATTTTTCTTTTCCAGCTACTCCCTCACATCCCCAGGCTGGTGGCCTCTTTGAAGAAGGAGGACTCCAATTCTGCAACCAGCTCCCTGGAGCAGCTGGCCGAGCTCATCCACTGCATGTTCTTCCGCTTCTCAGGATTCCCAGACCTCTACGAACCAGTCCTAGAAGCAGTTAAAGTAAGTCATGGCCTTCTCAGTCATTTTACTGCTTTCCATGTGGAAATGGCATCTTTGCCAGTATCTAGAGTAGAGGGTTTGTTTGCTAGGGATGTCCTGGCCTCAACACCTCAGATGGTGGTAGAAGAAAGGGGGTTAAAATTCTGAACTGAGCCCTGTGTAGGCAGGTTGAAGGAAGTTACTTTTCTAATGGTGGGCCTGCAGAAGTCCTGATAGTGCCTGTTTAGATATCAGAAACCTGATGGTTTTTACCTATAATGTTATTCTCAAATGCCTCTAAAGGACTAATAAAAACAGGTAAACTCTTCCTTGCATGGAGGTAGGTTCATGTGAAGGGCAGGCAAAATTAGCTGTGTGAACACCTCTAGCAGAGGAGTTTTGCAGTTTCCCATTACTAATTCTTCATGGGAAAAGATCAGTCACAAGATTATAGAATACCCTGAGTTGGAACAGACCCACAGGGACAATTGAGATCAACTCCTGACCCTGCACAGGACAGCCCCAGGAGTCATACCGTGTACCTGACAGCATTGTCCAAATGCTCCTTGGCTTGGTGCCATGACAACTTCCGTGGGAAACCTGTTCCAGTGTCCAGCCACCCTGTGCTGTACACTTTTCCTAATATCCAAACTAAACCTCCCGTGACCCAGCTTCATGCTGTTTTCTTGTGCCCTTTCACTGATCACCAGAGAGAAGAGATTGGTGCCTGCACCTCAGCTTCCTCTTGTGAGGACAGATAATGATTTTTAATTCAGATCTCTCTTTCCAAGGCTCTCCCAATTCCAAATGAAGACAGGATTAAACACCTCTTGGGACAAAATGCTTGGACCTCCCAGAAGAATGAGTTGGCTTGCTTCTACCCACGCCTGGCATCTAAATCAGAGACAGGAAAAATTGGGTTAATTAACTTGGGAAACACCTGCTACATGAACAGCATCATACAGTCTCTTTTCATGGCTTCAGAGTGAGTTTTCCCTCCCTTGCTCCCGTTGAAGACTGCTCCAGGGGTTGCTGGTCACTCCAGCTTTGCGTGTCCCACGCTGATTTTCCATCTCACAGATTGCATCTCTGCTTTTCTTCCACAGCTTTCGCCATTCAGTGTTGAATTTAACTGAGGGCAACTCCCAGCCCCTGATGACCAAGCTCCAGTGGCTCTTTGCATTTTTGGAGCACAGTCAGGTAATTATTTCATGTTCTAGTTATTTGTTTGGACTGTCGGCTGCGGAAAGGCTCGTCTCCAAGTTGCTTCCTGCCGGCTCTAACGTGCTGATAAGGAGCTGTGGATCTCGGTGGGTTTTTGTAATGGGACAAATTTTGTTTATATGAAGGAGGTTAATTTTGGGAGAGGTTAAGGAAACTCCTATCACCCATGAAAGTGGGCTATGTTCACACCAGGCTGCCTGTCTTTAACTTGTGGTCTTCTTGGGCTGGGCTGATGTAATAGCTAATGGGTTTGACAATGAAGTCCATTAGGTAATAGTTTACATCTGTGGTCAGCTGAGAAGGCTGTTGGTGTGAAACAGAGGCTTTGTTTCTTGCTGTGCAGCAAGGGAGAAGACTGGAGCAGCTTGCTTGTCCCACTGCTGTCCATCAAAGCACTAGCAATCGGTGAAAATTGCTTTAGAAGTGGTTTTGTTAAAAGGATAATTAGACCCTTAGATTTCAGATCTTTGAATCCTCTGTATGTGAGGGAAAGTAAAATAAAAATAACACCCTTGAACTAATTGTAAATATTTCCATGACAAATGTGAAATTTAGTGGAGTGATTCCTGGAGAAACAGCTAGGTCATATCTAATTCCTCTCTTGAAAAGATATCTTTCTGTCCCTAGAAAGACAAGATTTTGGAAACCTAGTGAATTTTCCCTTGCTGGGTAGAAAGTCATCCAGTCTTCTCCATTTCCCGAGCCTTGACTGGCAGAGCTGGCTGGTAGCATTGTGATATTATGTCACTACAGATGACCTGGTGGGGGGAAATATAGACATCCTGTTAAATTTAATATTTAGTCATAGAAAAGTCTAGGTTTTGATGGCAGGTTAGGGTTTCTGTGTTCTGTGAAGAGCAAGTACAGAAGCATATTTGCTTGTTGTGTAGCTGATGGTTAATAGTTTCCAGTTAATTTATTTTTCTTCTTTGGGTTGCTCTTGGTTACTTTTTTGCTAAAGATGGGTCTTTTACCATGTTAATCAGACATCTGCTTCCTAATGATTGCAATTACTTTATCTGGTAACACAGATTACCTGCCTTCAGTGATCAGATTGTTGGGTGGAAGTTTAGTGAATCTTTTTGCTTTGGCTTTTTTTTTTTTTTTTGTATGAAAGGATTTAGTGAGTGAGATCCTGATCAAATTAAATGGAGCAGCAAATTAAATTCAGGCTGAATTAAGTAGAATTATCTGGATCAGGCCAATAAGCCATTTAAAAATTGAATGATAAACACGTGAGTATTTTATAGAAGTATATGTAAAATAATATCTGAAATTTATCCTTACCATCCTGGCTTGCAGCAAACCAAGAGAGTCTTCCTGTGCACTGGGATTAGCCTTTTTAGGGCGTAAAAAGGGATCTTATCAGGCAGAGAACACTGTGCTCCCAGTGAACCACTCCTCTCCCCTCTCCATCCCCCTGTATGAATTGAAGAAAAATCTCTAGGATTAAATGCATTTCTTCTGTGTTGCTGCCAGCGACCTGCCATCTCCCCTGAGAGCTTCCTCTCTGCCTCCTGGCCACCCTGGTTCACCCCTGGAGCTCAGCAGGACTGCTCAGAGTACCTCAAGTATCTGCTGGACCGGTACGTGGCGAGAGCCTGGTGACACTGGTGTCCCTAAACCCCAGTGCACTGCTCAGTGCTGACCCAGGTGCAAGCAGGGCATGTGGCTGAGACCCAGGGGAGTTGGGAGAGTGGAGGGTTGGGATAGGGAGGCTGGTCTGAGGCTCCTAATAAAACTCTGCTTGGACAATTTCAGGGGTAAGGTCAGAGCTTAGTTCAACTTGAAAATTTCTGCCTGTGCTCTGAGGACACAAGGAATCCATAGAATTGCAGTCACTAAGGTTGGAAAATACCCCCATGATCATGGAGTCTGACCATTAACCCAGCACTGACAAGTCTACCACTAAATCATGTCCCTAAATGCCACATCTTCACATTTTTTAACACTTCTAGGAACCATGATTTCACTACTTCCTTGGTCAGTCTGTTCCAACACCTGACCACCCTTCACCCTTTCAGTGAAGAGATTTTTCCAGGTTTTTCTAATTTTTCTAATCTAAAATCGTACCAACCTTGGAGATTCACCTGACAAGCCACTCAGCCTACTCTGTAAAATGTTGATTTTTGCCTTTTACCTAGAAATATCAAATCTCTGGTGTCCCAATGATCCCTCTAGAAGTGTGGGGTCAGTGGCACATGAAGACTTCAGGTTCCCAGATGCTGTGTGACTCCTTCCCACCTTTTTCCCACAGCATCAGACCCCTGGGTACAGGCAGGTTAACTGGGATTAGCCACTTGCAGTGAAGAACAGGAGCCCTACTTTAGAAACTACCTCTTAATGTTGTACTGATGCATAACACAGCCTTTTTCTCCCCTGCCCAAGATTGCATGAAGAAGAAAAAACTGGAAAAAGGATCTACCAGAAACTCAAGGAATCCAGCTTGATGTCTCAGGCGGTGGAGCATCATTACTTAAACAAGACACTGATTGAGAAGATGTTTGGGGGCAAAATGATGACAAAGATTCGCTGCTTGAAGTGCCTGAATGTTTCCTCCCGAGAAGAAGCCTTCACAGACCTGTCCCTGGCTTTTCCTCCGTCGGACAAGAACGTGTGTGGGAGCACATCTATTTTACCAGTGGAAGAAATTGGCCCACAGCTCATTGAGCCTTCAGAAAATGCAGGCCAGCTTTTGGGCTCTCCCTGGATCCCAAGAAAGGCCCCCACAGCCAGTGACCATGCAGCCCCATCAGTGTCTGTGGAAACATTAGGTTTCCAGGAACCAGGAGAAGCAGCAAATCCCATACGTGGCAATGATGCTGGGGTGGATGCAGCCAAAGACCCTCTCTCAAATTCTGGGGAGCAGGCGTGTGCTCCCAAGGACTCCAGATCTGTCCCAGATTTAATCAACTATTTTCTATCCCCGGAGAGACTGACAGCAGAGAATAAATACCACTGTGAGAAATGTGCATCCTTGCAGGACGCAGAGAAGGTGGCAGAGCTGACAGAGGGTCCACACTACCTCATCCTCACACTGCTGCGGTTTTCCTTCGACCCACGCACTATGAAGAGGAAGAAGATCTTGGACAACGTCTCCATCCCTGTGGTGCTCAAGCTGCCCATCCTTGTTGCTCCAGAGGAAACTGAGGAGGTTTGCCGGCGTGGGAAGGATGGTGCTGTCCCAGGGAGTGGCTTCATGACTGTTGTGTATGACCTCTGCAGTGTGGTGGTGCATTCGGGCATTTCCTCCGAGAGTGGCCACTACTACTGCTACTCCAGGGAGTGCACTGACACCATCCCCCACGGGCAGCCCCGGGATGGGGTGCCAAAGCCGGCCTCTGACAAACAGCTGGACTTTGAAATCCAGTGGTACCTCTTCAATGACACCAGAGTTTCCTTCTCCTCCTTCGAATCGGTCAGCAACGTCACCTCGTTCTTCCCCAAGGACACTGCCTATGTCCTCTTCTACCGGCAGCGGCCGGGCCGGCAGAGCTGCCTGCTGCACGAGGCTCTGGCTGAGGCCGGCCGCCTGCATGGGGAACCCTCCCTCCACAAGGACTTGATGGAAGCCATCTCCAAAGATAACATCCTCTTCTTGCAGGTAACTCCCGCTGCTGTGCACGGCAGGGTGCAGTCCTGTGGCTCTCCCGCTCATGGGTCTCGCTCCCACCCACCCAGGCACCCGTGGGATCCTGTCCTGTGGTTAAAATCCTGCAGATACCCACCCACTCACTGAAGCCAAATCCCTTTTTTGTTTTTTAGCACCCAGATATAAACAGGTTACAGTTTCCCGATGAGACTGGGTGCTGAGATTGGTACAAGACACATTGTGGCTGTGCTTGGGGTTGTCTTCTCCTGGAAGCTCAGCCTGAAATTTTCTTTGAAGTGCCTGGAAAAGATAGGATGATGGAATAGTTTGGATTGGAAGGGATCTTTAAAGGCTATCTAGTCCACCTCCCCTGCAGGATGAGCAGAGAATCTTCAACTCAGATGCTTAGAGCCCATCTGGCCTGACCTTGAATGCTCCCAGGGATGGAGCATCTAATTCCTCTCTGGGAAATCTGTGCCAGTGCCTCACCACCTTCATTGTAAAATACTTGAATACTTGTTCCTTACATTCTACCCTGTCTTTTCCTTTCCCACCTTCACTCACTGCTGTTCCTTCCTACCACCTCTGACATTCACCTGACCCTTTGCAAGCAAAGCCTTTTTTTTTTCTTTTTCACATGTTATCATAGAATCAATGAATGGTTTGTGTTGGAAGGGACTTACAGACCATCCAGTTCTAACCCCTCTGCCATAGGTAAGGACCCTTTTTGCAAGATCTGCTTGCTCAAAGTCCTATCCAACCTGGCCTTGAACACTTCCAGGGATGAGGCATCCACAGCTTCCCTGGGCAGATGGGTGAGCTGGGAATACAAACTAGAACATATTTCCTTCAGTTGATGGAGTTCAATGCTTTCCAAACAACAGTGTCTCATATGACATGGCCTGAATGTGGGGCGATTTGAGGGATCTCTCCTCTCCCATGGGTGACATGGGAGGGCTGGCTTTGATCATTGAATAGCTGCAATGTTCTGTTGCATCCCTCCTCCTGAGCTCTAGAGCACATAGCCTTCACACCCCAGTTTAATATGAAGGAAGCTCCCAGTGGGAACCTTTCAGGCTCTTGGCTCCTCAGGGATGGTGAGAACATCCCCATAGCTGGGTCTTCCATCTGCTGATTCCGTTTTGCTATTTTTCCCCCTTCCTTCTCCCAGGAGCAGGAAAAAGAAGCCAGGAACAGAGCTGCCTATATTTCTGCCTTGCCGAAATCCCCGCTGTGGTGGAGAGACTTGGACAGGGACAAGGATGATGACAGCTCATCTGGGGGCTGCAGCCCAGCAGCGGGCGGGGGCGGATCCGGCTCCTTCCACGGGCTCGTCTTTTAGCCAACAGCTCAAACCAGATGGGCAGTGTCCACGGGGCCAACACGAAGCCAGAAGCTCCTTTTCCTCACCCCGGTGACAGTTTGCATCTTGGAGGAGGATTTGAGAAACATTTCAATGGAAAAGGTCTCAGGGGCTGATTGGAGGTGCCTGGAAGGTCTCGCTGCTTCCTATGCACTTGGTTTTCATGCCTTAATGTACCTAAGCTAATGCAGAGATGAGCAGCTGCTGACAGCTCGGAGAAGTGCCCTTTTGCTTCAGCACAGCCATGTCTTGCCTGCTGTGAGCCATGCCACCAGCCTGGGGAGGTGACAGGGACAGGCAAGGGGAGGACGACAGACCCAGCAGGGTCCCAGGGATGGAGATGTCCCATGCACATCCTGTCTGCAGCCCTTCCTGTGGCACTAAGTTGGTTTTGGGGTGACCTCCGCTCTGTTGTTATATTCCTTTTTAATGTGGTTTAGGAGCCCACCACGAAAAACTCTGAAGGTAGAAAAATGTCTGAAAAATGCCAAAATGTAGCAGTGCTGGTCTGTGAGCAGTGAGCTTGTAAGACAAGCAGTGGCAGGTCAACCAGAGAGGGTTTATGCTGCGTTGCAAGACACCCAAAAGAGGCTGAGGGGCACAAACCCCTCCAACCAAGAGAGACTGACTTGATCTAGTTGGGGTTTCTGGTCTCCAGTGAAGACCCATTGTGTTACTGATGACCTCTGAATGCTGTTAGTGTGCATGGCAGGCCAAGACACACAGCTGTTTTTCCAGATGTGTCTTTAGGACTCCATTAGTCTCTTTCTGCTGCTGTCATTTGATGGTTGTCTGGGCTGGATATGCCCTTTAAATTTTGAGTTTTTCCTTGGGATGCCCTGAACTGAGCAGCAGATGACAGAGCCCCCCTAAACTCATGATCTCTTTTTTTTTTTTTAATGCAGATTTGAAAGGTGAGTAGTCCAACCAGATGTGTTATATCAATCCAATATCAATATATACTATGTAAATCAATGTATTATATAAATCAATAATGGGACAGGGGCTGATTTTGATGGCAGATGGCCAACTCAAGTCCCAGGCAGCACATCTACAGGACCGCAGCTCCCTCTCATGTCCCTCCCCAGCTGTTTTCCCCTGCCTGCTCCTCCCTCACACCTGTAGTAGAGATTTCTCTGGCTCAAGTGGCAGAGACTTGTGCCTTAGGTCCTAAGTGCAGGGCCTAATCCTGACCATGGGGTATCAGGGTAGGAGGATTGTGTTTTTGTGGAGGAAAAGGCAATGCACAGACATTGCTATGGATAATGTGAGCAGAAAGTCTGCTAGAGAAGAAATTTGGGAGCAAATATCTGGTGTATACTATCATATTCTTTTATTGCCTTTCCTATATATAAATAAAGGAAGTTAATTCAACATACAGACTTAGTGTCTTATTGCAGTATTCATGGATGCTGGGCTGATGGGTCAAAAAAGAGATGGGGAAGCTGAGGCATCCATCCATCCATCAAAGACATGGGACAGTCCTGCAGAGTAGTGGCTTGGAAGAGGGGATCAGGAAGAGGTGGAATGGGAACCTCAGCACAGAGCTGTGTACCCTCCAGAAGAAGATCACAATACTAATAATGGAGCCTTGTAAATGAGCAGTGGAGTGTGTTTGTTGTTTTTAAATCAGGTGCTGAGAGGAAATAAATGAAGACCCAAAAGCTGAAGCGTCACAGAAAAGTACAGTGTTTCCTGGTTTTATTACTAAACTTCTATTTATTTCCTGTTCAAAGAAGTTGCCGAAAGTTTTCCTGTTGCTGTCATGCTAGCTCCTTCCTTTATTCTGGAGTATCACCTGAAGGCATTTTCTGTGCTGTGTGCTGTAAGGTGCTTTTGTAGAAGACTGTCTTTAATTTGACGAGATCATAATCTAAGTAATGAAGGCAGATATTCAAACCAACGTGGGAAATGGGGAGGCTGTATCATAGCTAAGGTCTTTCCTGAATATTCCTGAATATGTCTTGGTTTTTTACCCCAGGATTTTCTGAGGTGAGCAAAGGCAAACAGCATGTGGTGCTCAGCATGGATGGCAGCTTGGAGAGTGTCAGGGGGGTAATGAGGTTGACCAGTTTAGTCACTCTTAATTTCCTCTAATTATTAGCATTGGACTTGCCTTTTGGACTCAGCCCGTCCTACTATGTCTTTGACTAAGATATTAAATAGTTTTGGTCCCAAAACAGATCTTTGGGGAACACTACTCAAAGTGTTTGGACACTTGCTGGTTTGGACACTGCATCATTGACTGTAGCTCTTCCAATGTGGCCGTCCAGCCAGCTCCTTTTTCATCTAACCATCCATCCATCCAACTCTTCAATTAAGAGCTGAGAATGTTATAAGGGACCATATTAAAGGCCTTACAGAGGTCTAGTATAGTATGAGGATGGTGTATTACTATCTATGCTACACCAATTATAGTATATGCTACATTAATACTAGTTTTAGTAATGCCAGTCATTTTTGCATATGGCATATTGATAAAGTATATGCTATGGTATATGTGATAGTATGGCTTGTTTTGCCTGCCACGTGTGCCTCTGGTCAAGGAGAGCCCATAGGGGAGTCCTCAGCTCTTGGTTTGGGATTCCACATGTGCTGCAGATGTCTAACAGAGGTGTTACAGGAGGTGTGCTTAGAGAGGTGTCTTTTCCCAGTTGTCTTTTTTTTTTTTTTTTTTAAAAAAGGAAGTCTTAAAGGGAGGGTTGAACTTCTAACTCTGGAGGTGCTGAGGTTCTCTGGGTGATTTGGTGTCCTGAGCTGAGGCTCACAGGTGCTGAGCTGCTGATGGGTGAGGAAGGCTGCATTTGTCCTCACACTGCACGCAATGGAGCAGATATATGGTATGAAATTCAATTTAGCAGATCAAAAATAGATGGCTTGGGTTCTGGTATCAGGAAAAACCCTAGCTACATCCTAAAGGCCCTCACTACCCATACAGGACACTTGAAGCTGTAGGAGACACTTGGCAACATGCCAGGAAGATGCTCTGAAAGATTTAAAGGTGCTACATAATCAAACTTGATCTGCTTATTAGTTTCCCCTTTGTTTCCCTTCTCTGAATCCATGCTGGGAATCACCAGGGAGAGATGTCTTTTCATTATCATTCTTTTATTTTCCTGTTGCTTTTCCGTTGCATATACAGTACTTAAAAATGAGATCACCTTCACGTCAGGCATGTACCATGTTTATTAACAGCAAAAAAAGTATTATCTAGGCTTCACTCAAGACTGAATTACAGGATAAATAATTCTTTCAAATTACTTAAAAAAAAAAACCAAACAAACAACAACCCCCCAAAGAATAAATTAATAACTTAAGTGATTAGCTGTCCACAGTGATTTGAAAACTTAATAACCATTCAAACAGTGACACCACAAGAAGACACATACTGTACAGTTTGCCACAGATTACTCTTGTCCTTCCTTCTACAAATGGAAATCAAAAAATTAAAAATACTCCTCTTTAAGAACAGTCATAGGCTTTGAAACACACAAAACATCCCTGCGAATCGGCTGCTGATGCAACAGCTTCACAGCCGGGGCTCCAACCCCTCCTCGCAGCAAGTTAAGAAACAAATGGAGAAAACTACCCTAATTTGACTGGTCTGCTCCCACACAATGATGCCCATAGTCAGTGGGGACTTGTCAACTTTACCAAGGGCTGGGTTGAGTGGGATATAACTACTCTAAAGGTTTGGTCCTAACCCTACGGGATTCATCGACGGGCTCCCGGTGGAGCCCAGGGTCCTTCCTGCTCCCTTCCCCTCTCCGCAACATGGTTCAACCACCACGTCCAAACTGCTCTCGACAAAACCATGGCATTTTCAGGTTAAAAGTGGCAGCAGAATGCTGAAAACTGTGCAAATGGCATTTCCCCCACCTCCCTCACTCAGAAGAACTCCCAAGTTTTTTTCACCTTGGTAATTGAGGATGAAGGGGTTTTTAATGAATTTTGCAGAGCAAGATGTGTTGGTGCCGTGTATGATGCTGGGCATGACAACAGGGTAGCACCACATGCTGCCCAGCCATTGCCTGCAGACTCAAAACAACTCTTTGCATTATTAGATATCAATTAATTACACCTCATGGCACATCTGTGAGGTGGGGAAATAAGTACTAAAAACCTTCATTTTACAAGCTGGAGAAAAAGCAGGATACAGAGTTCACACAAACCCTCTCATCCCACATGAGGATACAGCGTGGTGTCACCCAGACAATGACAATAAAAATGATGGTTTCTTATCTCCTGGTCTTGGGGCAAACCTCTCCCATATGGTCAACTCACTGGCCTACAAATGAACCCATTATATGCTAGTAATGGGCTACATCAAAAATTAAGAGCCTGTTCATTGGGAGCAAGTCTGTTGAGAAGCTTTTTAAGGTAAAGAGATGGAGCCATGTGGCCCAGCTTCTGTTTCAGATGCTACAGGCTGGTGTTAAAACTTGAATACCACGTGCCAGGACCAGCTGGCCGTGGGCTGGAAGGGGACAGCTGTATTGTGACACCTTGCTACATATCAACTTTTCTCAAGAGTAGACATTAAATCAGCAACCTGATCAACAGTACAACACTAGGAGTTGTGAACAAGGAGATAAAATTGTGACTACAATGAGACACCAAGGACAGACTGATAGAGGGATGAAGTGCTCCGGGCCAAGGAAGAATCATGATCAAAAAGTGCACGTCTTGACTTGCAAGAGCCTCATTAACAGCTCAAGGTCATTGTGTACATGTGGGAAGGTTGGGCAGAGAAGAGAGGCACTCAGACTCATCAGAGGCCCTAAATTGGCTTATTGGCCCTTGTGATTTAATGCTGTTCTGGTCCCTCTGATTTTCTTGATGGCTCTTTGATGGCCATGTGTGTTCTCTGGCTGGTGCCAGGGTTGGGCTTTGCTCTTCCCCCTTTCTGTAGAACTAGGGCTTCTCCAAAATCACAGCTCTGCTGCATCCATCTCATCTAGACAGCATCCCTCCAATGGGACACACAGTGTGGGTGTCAGCTTTTACATGGAATGGAACTTTTAGATGACCATGTGGGAAAACACCAACACAATGCAAGCATGACTTGAGAAAACCATTCTTTTACTTGCCCCCCTAGGCCAGAAAAATCAGGCAGGACCTGGGAACTATTTCAATGTCTTCCATAAGACCTGGACACGACTGTACCCTCCCCCAAGGTGTCATGATCATTGGATAGCCAAAACAAGCCAACTCTTCCTGGTATGCCAGGGTGTGGAGGTGGCATGGGGCTGCTGAGAGCTCTGGACATAGCCTAACAAATTTACAGGTTAAAGCTGTCTCCCAGCTGCTAGAACTGCATGTCCATGTCCTGGATGACCAGGCCAGCTGGCCTCCTCCTAGGTGCAAGGGATAGTCCAGTGTGAATTAGTATGGCCTTAGAGGTTGAGCTGTGTGCCTTGCCACTTGGCTTCATAGCCAGAGAAGCAGCTCTGCCCCTGTTTTGGATGTTACAGGGCTCTAAGCGACCCTTTGGGCCCCTTCCCTCACATGGAGGGGTCTCCACTCAACCCTGGCAGGGCAGGGTCTCAGTGTGGAAGAGGTGCTCCAAGCAGGGTCAGCTATGGGATTGACCTAGGCTGGTCTTGAAAAGCTCCAAGGATGAAGATGGCACCTCAAGGGACAACTCTGTGAAACCATGGCACTGCAGCCCCATGGGAGCCCCTCAGCAAGGTGTCTCCCAGCATGTCCCGGTCCCCACTCATTTCTTGTAGGGTTTCTCCTGCCCAGCTGAGAGCTGGGTGAGTGGACCAAGCATCCCTGAATGCCAGAGCACACGTGGCACATTGTCAGGCAGGATGATGCCCTTGAAAGTGAAATACCCAAGAGTGGTGGAAGCTCCCCTCCCACCAGTGCATGGCTTTTACTGAGCATTCCACAACACACAATCTCTGCATATCTGACTTGAGACTCGGGCCAAAGGAGCACATCATGGTGAGGGCCAAGACCCAAACCCTACTGGCAAACTCCCCTGCCTTCTCTTGTCCCAACCTCATGTTCTCCCATATCTCACCCTTGCCAATGGCCGGTGGCCCAGAGTTCAAATCCATCCCAGTTAGCTCCCAGAGCTCCCAGACAAGCCAAGCCTTCCTCATCTTTTGTTTCTGACTCTGCATTTGGCCCTATCTGCCAGACTCTCAGCTTTTCCCTGGCACAATCTGTGCTCACATTCTTTCACCAACTTGAGACTGAGCCTAAGCCTGGCATCCATTTAGAGCTAGAAATGTATTTCCCACTGAACACTCAAATGCCAGTTCAGGGCAAATCACCTCCGAGGCAGCTCACACATCTCACCAGAGGAATGGTGAGCAGAATTTACATGCTCGCAGCAAGGCATACACACTTTTGGAGACTTTTGCCCTTAAAACCACCTCCTTAGTAATTTTCAAGCTTGGGGAAAGCTTTGAGCCATGGACCCAGTGCTCCATAAAACTAAATATTGAAGTAAAGATGCTTGCCCCACAAACAACCCTGCTCCATGAGCACAGACACGTGCAAGCACAGCGCTTTTCTAAATCAAACCATAGAGATGTAGAGCAGGCTCTGATGTGAAGGCTCAAGCCAGTTTAATTTCAATTAAAATGAATAATTTGCAATGTTCTCAGTTTCCTTAAATACCTATTTCTAACAAAAGAGCCTGTCATACTCGAGAATCCAAGTATAAAGTGGATGTGATAAACTCAATGCCTTCAGGACAAAGTTCTTGGCAGTCCATGTAATTAAAGCAGCTGCTTTTCAATATGTGTTAAGACTAAATACTGCACAAACATTAATCACCAGGGACTGCTGTAATCAGCTTGGCAAACGTCACGGGTGACTATTTCCACTGAAGCCACTGATTACTTAATCAAGGGGGGTTAAAACAGTCATGTCTGTATGGCACAGAGTCTGTGGGCTTCTGCTGAGTTTGGTGGTGCTGTTTGCTTGGTGCTTTGCTGGGGAAAAGACAGAGGAACGTATCTGTTTCAGTGAAAACACAGACTTCACTAAAAAGCAGAGAGGGAGCAGCAACCAGCAGTTGTTAAGAAGCTGCTTTTGGCCTGTTTTGGTCCTTGGTCTGCCAAATACAAAGGACCAGTTAACTAGGGATGCTCATGAGGGCAAATTATCAAAACACAGTGTCTGAGCCAGGGAAAAGAGCTATCCCATGCCAGTGGTTGCCTCATGAACAAAGACAGCTGCGAAATGTGGAGAAAAAGAACTAGTTTCTCCAGTGCCACAAAAGGCTTTTCCAGTCTTAATGCCTTGGATCAAACGTGGGAGTGGGCACTGGATACACCTAGTCCCAGTGCAGAAGCACAGGGCACCCACTCAGCAAATTGCATTCCAATCCACTGTTTTCTCTCTTGAGCCACTAAAACTAACAGCTTAGAAGAAGAAATAGGAAAAAAATCAGCTTCCCAGTAGAGTGACATTCTTTTTGGTGGGAATGGGGAACTCTCTCCAAGATGGGTGAATGCACTTCAGTGGGCTCTGGATCAGGCCCAATGTTTAGTCTCTCCTGAGATGCAGAGATGCAAGGGGCAATAAAAATACTAAGTACTGCATTCTAGTCTTCACTTTGACATCTCGCAAGCCCCCAGCAGGTGGCAATGACTGTGTTAAATCTTCCCCTTTGGGGCTTTGGCTTCTTTCCTTTCTAGTATTATTATTTTTAGCATAAACATTAGGGTATTTGCTTCACTGCTTCTATAGAAGTCCAACATTTCAATGCCTTAACAGGGTTGTCAGAGCTCTTCCTTCCCTTTCACGGCATGTGAGAAGAAAATACAAAACAGTGCTGGAAGTTCAAGACTTATTTTACCAGCACACAGCAGCACACAGCCCTTAAGGGACTGGTATCCCATCCCCATGTGGGTCACGTCTGGCCCTTTCCAAGCTCAGACCATGATTGAGCAAATGTGTCAATGCTTAAGCATTAATAATCAATAAAACTTGGTGGTGTTGGTGGAACACAGAGCCCACAGCACTGGGAGGGGTTCAGCTTGCAGAAAGAATAGCTCCAGCTTTTTAATAAATATTATTACCTAATCTTTCTAATGTCTCCTTCATTTGGCTCTTGGTTTGCGGTCAGCCTGTTTATTCGTGTCAGCGCTTGCTGTCTGGCAATCAGGCTGCTCCATGGCAATCATTAGTTCTTCCTGTTTTCATGAGATCATGAATTATTATCACTGCATTAAACTGTCTCATCCTTCTCTTCTCTCTGTGCTCAGCAGCTGCTTGGCGAGTGATCCCAAAGCCTGGATGTGTTAAGGATGCTGGCAAGGGACAACAGCAGACTCCCACCCATATTTAGAGCCTAGGGTCACTAATATCAGCAAGCCCCACTTCTGTGTTGAAGAAACATTGCTGAAGATGAGGGGAGAACAGTTCAGCCTTTTTCATCCTCTGTAAACCAACCACAATGCTACATTAAATCCCACACTGAAACATCCTGCCCCGACTCTCCCGACCAGCCTCTTCCCAAGCCTATGACTTCACCATCAACCAACATTTCATTTACTCTTCTTCTTTTTTCTAAGAAACATTCCATCAAACCTCCTTACCCAGGAACAACCTCTGCAGTACAGCACGTGCCTTCTCCCAGTCCTCACAGCAGCCTTCCACTCCCTTCTTGTCACTCATCCTTATGCCAGTCCACACACACAGGGTCTCCAGAGGCTCCCTGCCCTCCTCATACTCAACCACAGAGCTTCTCACGATGGCCACGATGTAGTACTCTCACTCTATGAGCTTCTTTTGGTGCCACAAAAGGCAAATTTTGGTTTTAGGGTCAGATTCACAGGAACTGGTTTCAGACAGGCAGTGGGTCAGTGCTTAAATTCTACCTTCCAAAGCCAATCCCTCCAGCCCCTTCCAAAGCCAATCTCTCCAGCCCACTGACTTTGAGAGATGATGGAGAATATAAACAGAAGACACCTCAACAAACTCACGTGAGCATGTGCTGGCATGTATGTGTGTGTATGATGGGGCAAGTCCTGGGCTCCTAAGTCAGCTCAATGGGATGGTGTGGATGCTCGTCAAGCTTCTGAAGGTTAACAACCCCAACCAAAACCTCAGGGGCTGTCCAGCCAGGAGGAGAACGCCTTCAGAGGTTTTGAGCACATTATTTACAAGAGACAGGACAACAAAAGTGATTTCAAAAGCAATGGTCCTTGCTCAGTTTTGGGACTGGGAGGAGGCAGAGAAGAGGACAACCATAAAGAGTGGAGAATCAGGGCTGGGGAATGATATCCTATGGGAGATGCTGCAAACCTGCGTGGCGTGGTTTAGGGTGCGATATGGAAGAAGATGGGGAGAGATGATGCAGTGTTAGCACATACAAGGTGGCTTTAATGGCTGTAGGGAAAAGATGTGTAGGGTGAAACCTGGTATTGCTAAGTCAAAGTTCCTGGATAGTGCATCCAGTAGCTAAAGCACAAACCTAGCCACCGAACATAGTTGGTCTTTATCACTGGCAAACAGTATCCGCCAAGTCTTCCCCTGAAATTAAGTTTTGTTTTGTTTTAAGAGAAAAAAAAACAACAATGACACCCCCTCCCCTCCACAGACAAGTCTTAGAAATCCAGCCCGAGTGGATGTGGCTGCCAAGCTGGCCTCAGCTGGGGGAAACCAACAGGACATTTGCCTGCTCCGCTGCCTGCCGCAGGCGCTACTGCTTGGTGCTCTTGGCGGGCTCCGAGGACTGCCGCACGTCAGTCCACTCCTGCATGGTGCTCTGCAGCGCCTGCGTCTTCTCCTTGTCCACTTGCACGTAATCCACCTTCTCATCTGACGCCACCGACGAGGTGGAGGGCTGTGGGGAGGAGAAACAGGGCACTGTCTGGTCACTCATCAGCTCCCTGCTCTTCCCTCTCACTCCCTTCTGCAGCAGCACCGTGGATGCCACGAGTCCACCAGCACCACTCCCGCTTCCTTGAAGACTCCACAGCTCATCACCCTCCCTCTCCCTCTCCACAGCTCATCACCTCCCAAAGACACTTGGATGAAGGATTTCTATCTTCACTGCCTCTTGCTGGCAGGAGACTGCAGTACAATGGGAGGGTAAAAACCCCATGTGTGTCTCTACCCTCTCACAAACTTTGGTACATGGATGTTTTGTTGTAATTGTGTTTTCTAACAGCTGATTTTATGAGTTCAGCCTTGCATCTTGCTCATTTTCCTGTAAAGAACTCCAGAACTCTTAGAGATATCCACAAAAATACCAGCTCCATACCTTTTAGCTGTGCTGACTCTACCCACCTACAGCATGGCACTAGCTCATTTTCAGCCCCAAAACAATAGATATGTTTGCAGGATCACCCAAGAGATGTGTTGAGAACAAGGAGGTACTTTTTACCATAGCTTCTGGAGTCCTGGAATTTTTTGTGACCATACAAGCATTTCAGACAGCCTCCATCTTCTTGTAACTAGAGCTGGATATTACTTTTTATGGTCTAAATCACTTTTCCGGAACTTGATATAATTTAAATTGGTGATACTTGCAGAAATATTGCTAGGCAGAAAGAAACCATCACGGGATAACTGTCAAAGAATAAAAGGACCTAACCAGTGGGATGCTTTGCCTAGGAAACAAGGTGTTGTTTGAGAAAGTGAGGCCAGCTCTCAAGTTGTTGCCCCAAAGATTTATACAACCTTTGTCCTTCACCTTTCAGGTGCAAAATCCAAGTCTGGTCTTGGAAGACTGGTTGTTTTGAAGGAGGAAAAAACCAATTCTGGTACTTCTTGGGATACCTCCTGACAGCTTTTCAATTCATAGTCTCCAGCTGAATTTGTGGTCTCAACTGCATCCCTGAACCCTGCACGTCCATGCTTCTGCTTTGCACTTCCAGCAAAGCTGCAGACTAGTCTATACAAGATAGACTGAGTTTGGCCTGGAGTAAATATAGCTGTGGGTCATAGAAAGGTTTGGGTCAGAAGGGACCTTAAAGATCATCTCATTTCTGCCCATGCCTTCCACTTGATCAGGTCGCTCTAAGCCCCATCCAACCTAGCCTTGAAGACTTCCAGGGATGTGGCAGCCAAAGTTTCTTGGGCAGTCTGTTCACATCTGACTCAGTGCCCTCCCAGTAAAGTTTCTAATATCTAATCTAAATCTGCCCTCTGAAAGGTTGAAGTCATTATCCCATGTAGTGTCACTGTATGTCCTTGTAAAAAGTCCCTCTCCCACTCTCTTTTAGCCCCATTAGGCACTGGAAGATGGTATAAGGTCTCCTTGGAGCCTTTTCTTGTCCAGGTTGACCAATCCCACCTATCTCTGCCTGTCTTCATAGCATGGGTGCTCCAGCCCTCTGAGCATCAGAGAGAGACTCTTGAGACCAGAGTCCGGGGCTTTGGACCATGCTGTTGCCAATGTACATAACACCCCTTAAAAATGCACCATTTTCCATTCGAAGTTTATAAATCCCCCGTACCTTCCTGTGTGGCCCTGGTGAACTTGGCTGGAAGTCCAGGGCCAGGTAATCCACACTCCCCGAACTCTTTTTAGGTGCTGGGCTGTTGGTACCACTAGGAACAGGAGAAGCAGAAATGGGGTTTTGCTAATGCAGGGAAGAGACAGGAGAGATAATGAGGATTAAAGTGGGAAGGAAGAAAGAAAAAAGGAAATTAACACAAATCCGGAAATGAAACACATTGGAGGCACCTTTAAAAGAGCCTGGGTATTCGCTCAACTGCCTCTGGGACAAAGATGTGCAAGAACTGCTGGGCTACTATAAATATTGTATATTGTGCTAACAAATATTTCAAGCTCATGTTCTTGATTTCATGTATCAGAGGAGCTCGGCTGCCTTTGTGCTGATTTTATTCACATGCCTGACAGCAGACGTGGGCTTTAGCATGTCCCAGGAACCGCACCTCAGTGAGGCCTGGCCAGCTCTGGGATCTTCGCTAATCACAACCATGCTGCACAGAGCACAGATTTCCTCTACCCCATTAGTTACATAGCTTCAAAAATATGCTTCAAGTCAGTAGCTTCACCAAGAGAGACAAAATCCCCTCCCTGTAAGCAGTGCCGCTCCCTGCTGCTGCTCTGATAGCCCCTGCTCCCACAGAAACATGATGTCAGCAGCTATTAGGGGGAAAAAAATTGAAAAAAATCAACTTTAATTAGGAAAATATGCCCTGACAGTCTGTATAAATTTTTATCCCCTCTTAATTCCTGGCAAACTTGGTGATACATGTTTCTGCTCTCATACACATTTAAAACTCCACTGAGACACGTCATTTTCAGAAGGAAACACCCTGTTTTGTGCATTTAGGGATGCACATAAGGATGTACTCCACACAGTGCTATCTGAGCACTTCCATGTCACGAGCTAGGAATGCATCTGCAGAGCTGGGGAGAGTGTATGTCCTGCCAGAACCATCTGTCTTAGCTGTGGGGCCCTTACCATGGCCACGTAGTTCTCCTCGCTGTCTCCCGAGTCAGTGCTGGTGATGCTCTGGGAGGAGACAGGGCGACAATACTGCAGGGAGCCGGCGTTGAAGGTCTGCCTGCAAGAACAAGGGTTGGTGTGTTACTGATGGCTGCAGCTCCTGCTTGTCTTTTGCCAAGGAGGGATGGGAGAGGGCAGCTCCTGAGGCTGCAACCATCATCATGATCCAGTCTGGGCACGAGGAAGAGCTTGGTGGCATTGAAGTTCTCCAGCCTGTCCTTTCCATGGGTTGCGAATCCCTGGGTTTGGTCTCTTTCTTTCTAGAAATTTTTAGTGACACCTTGCTTGCTATGTACTCTTCTGCTTTCATCTACACAAATCAGATTCCACAAACTCTTTAATCTCACAGGAAACATTTAATTGTGGAGGATGGAGGGGCAGCCTTGGTGAAGCCTCTCACCTCCAGCCTCGCCACAGCTACAGGATTTGTTTACTGTACAGGCCCTATCCAAATTTTTTGCCGGAAAACAAATCCTCTGCGGAATTGTCTTGCTTTCAATTGGCCAAACTTAATTATACTGAACAAAATAATGAAATCAGCTTCTGGCATTAAAGCGCGTGTCTCAAAAAGCTATTCGTTGCCTCTCAGTAAAGCAGGGTCATATGATTAGCAGATAGGGGAAAAATCCATTAGCTTCTCCAGGGTCAGACCTCTTGTCAATCAAACCCTGCTCGCTGCCTCCCAGCGCAGTGATTTCAGCACACAGCGCTCATGCCCTGCAGTCAGTCTCCACACAATCCAATTTATTAGAGGAGTCACAGCAGCCAAGCTTTGCTTCTGCCTTTTACTGGACAACATCAGACCATGAATTAGTAGCAGAACTGGAATTGTGCGAATTCTGTTATTTTTGGCTGGCAGACATAGCTCTGAAGTGCTTGGGTTTAATTTTGCAGACTTCCTTCAGGCTAAGCTTTGCTTTCAAGGCAATCAAAACACGGCTTGGTCAGATCCTGAGAGTCACTCTGTGCTTTGAGATGACAGTGGGATTTTGAGGGGCATAGCTTGGATGTGAAATCATGCCCCCCACACAGCGTAGCTGAGTTGGTCTGGCTCAGCTGCATTATCAGCTGAATCGTGGTGGACCACAGGTCCCAGGTCAGAGCCACGGCTCTCCAGTAGTTGTCAGATCCCAGAAACAGGAAATGTCTTCAAGGGATCTTAATTAGCTTGTTAGCCACATGCTGGGCTTTCATGTGAAATCCCAACCTAAATGAATTTATCTTCCTGCCTCCAGCTGTGATGTGGGGAATGTTTAATCCATGGCAGAGGTGACAGCATGGCTACATGTGGACTCCAGTGAGAATGAGACAAGAGAGCTGCTGCTGGAGCAAAGCAAGAATTCATCCCCCAACCATTACTCACGTTGGCCTGGACCAGGATTTTGTGACTGGTGATTTGAAGGGAAGCTCATCGATGACAGTGTTGTTCCTCAGGTCCAGCGGTGATGGCTTTGCTGGGGAGAGGAAAGGCCTTTAATCAGAGTGTTCCTACAATTCAGCATCCATGACTGGCATGAGAGTGTCCCCTACAGATGATTGACTACCTCCCATTCTACTAACCAGCCCCCCTGCCCTCCCTGCTGATGACAAATACTCCAAACCAAAACCCCTGTGCTCATTTATGCCATAACTGGGAGAAAACAGTGAACTTCTCCCTCTGCTCCACAGCCCCAAAGTGGATGGGTGATCCTAAAAGGGGAATGTACCTTCCAGGGAATGGAGATCTGCTAAAAATGCCTGAACTCCAAAATCACCCATTAAGTATCTGTGGTAACTAATGCATTAGATGGGGACAAGGCCTGAACTGCCTCCGTGTGGAGTGTTTTCCCATAGGGAATGGGAAAGGACATCTGCAGGGTAGTGTGAAAGCTCTTCTCATCATGGGTGGTTCATTAGGTGGAAGAGTGCTACACTTCAACTCCAGCCCTTGAACAGAGTGCTTATGGGGTTAGATGTGGACACTCTAGAGATGGGAGCCCTCCTCCTCAGGATCTCTTTGGCTACCTGTCAGACAATGGATTAGGGAGAGCTTTGGAGAGTGTCAGCAAAGTCCTGAAGAAAGAACTGGAACCAGCCAGTAGGAAACTGTAGGAAAAATTTGTGTCATCTGAATACAAAATTGAGATTTTGGGGTGGAGCATAGGGAGGGGTGCAGGCCAAGGGGGTGAAATCCTGCCTGTGACATTCATCTCCTGTAAAGGCCTGGAAGGGTTTGAGACGGACTGTTCAAGCCCTATGAAAGCTACATTTGCACTACAGAGCTCCTGAAAGAGGAAGGGGATGGGGGACATCTAAAGGTCTGACTGCACTGGCAGTAGCAAAGCACACCCCACCTAGGACTGGACACAACTTCACAGATGTAGTCTGAAGCATTAAGAGAACAGAAGGATTCCTGGAAAGACCTGTGCACAACTAACCATTCCTACCTTTCCGGTCGGGTTTGAGGTTGCGGTTGACTGGTGGGGGCTGGATTTCACTCAGCCGCCTGTGGCACTGAGCCACGGCTCCTCCCTTATGCACGGGGAGGGTGGCTGAGGACAACCCCACCAGGTCAAAGTGATGCGGCCCAGGGCTCATGGGGATGTAGAGATTTTGGGCATTGTCGTTGGCTTTCTCAGCATGGATTAGGGGCGAGGAACCAGGGTTCATGGGGACGTAGTTGTCCTCGGAGTCGGTGCTGTGGGAGCGGGCCACCGCTGCCTTGGCCTGCTGGGGGACAAGTGGGAAGATGTGCTGTGAGCATCAGGCACTGCTCAACCCCGTCCACTACAAACCCTTCATTTCATCATAACCAAACCACTTCTGAGGGGATACTCACTCTAAATTCTAAGCACAGAGGGAAGGAATGATCTGTCCCCTCCTTAGCCATCAGTTTACACTGAGAGAGTCTACCTCCTTTGTTTCCAAGACATTGCAACATCCCGGGTTTTCACCCACACCTGAGCATCTTCTCATGATCAGAGTGAGCAGGAGAAGCATGCTTAACCTGGAAAGTCTTTCTTCCCTAGGCTCTGTCCATGACTAAAATGCGAAATGAAAGGCTGCTTTAAAGTAATTTCCAGCTCAGGAAATCTTAGAAAGTGCACAAAAGAGGCTATTCTGGCAACATGTCAAAATTTAGCTCAGCGGCACCACAGGCTTTCAGGAAGAAGGCAAACTCTTATTGGGCCAAAGCTGCAGGCAGATACACTGTGTGGAAGCAAAGCTCTGCACATGATGCTGGGTTAGGTGGTTGCCACTCCCTCTGTTCTCTGCAGGCCAGCAGGGTTTTAACTGAAACCATTAATAGACCCCTTCTTGACTTAGCTCTGCAGGGACTGGGCTGTGAGGGCCAGCTTGGAACCAACTTGTCTCTAAATCTGCAGGGTGCAAGTGGTGTCCATGGTGTGGTGGCCACACCAAGGCCAACTCACCAGGTAGGAGCTGTAGCCATCGTTCATGGACTCGACTGACTGCACAGCGCTGCCGCCCCCGTGCTGGGGGTACTCGTACGTCTCACAAGAAGAAGCTGCAACACAACCACAAAGGCACATGTCCCACCACAACTGCTAACAAAAAGGGGCCCCTGAAAACAAAGTCCAGGCACTGGTAGGGAAGTAGCTGTTCTTGTTGATTGAGATGCTGGTGAGAAGACATGGTCTTTAGCTTGTCACAGGCTCTCTGCCATGCTCCTTCCCAATTAGCGTATCTCTGACGCATCAGCACACCTGCACGTGCTGTGCAGACCTAACCCTGTTCTGTCAAAGTGCTGCAAAATCCCAGGGGTAAAGGTGTCAGATAAGGCAGACCATGGTGACAAAACTGGGTTAAGGGAGAGCCCTGTTAGAGCTTGTTCAGTAAATGTAAAGGCTGGCAGCCTCCAGTAAGGGGAGGATGCGGGCAAAGCTCTTAGACCAGTCTGTTCACTGCTGAGCATGGATCTGATCTCACCCTAAGTGTGGGCATTTAGGTAGAAGGAGATGGAAGAAGCATTTCAGAGTGCTGTTTGTATAATTTACAGTGTGTTTTCTCTCCAGCCACCTTTTCTAAGTTACTTTGCAACTACCTCATCTTAGGCACAAGATTTAGAAAGAGCATGTACACCTACAACCCACCCATGGCCAATGGCAATGGTGGCTTTGCTGCACTGGGCATGTTGGGTTTTGGAAATACGTAAAACCAAGGTTTTGCTCACCCACCTAAGGATGGAGACTCCTAAACTTCTCTGGGACAAGTATGCCCTGATAAACCTGGTTTATGAATTGAAGTAAAGCTAAGCTAAAAATGGCTGAAATCACAAAAATCCAGTGAAGGGCTGCATAAGCAAGCACGTTTGGGTTTTGATTCAACGTACAACACAGCCAAGAGTCAGCTGAGCAGCTCTGGAGAGCAGAACTCTGTGGATGCCTCTCCATGCCTGGTGAATACAAAAAACAGGGCCAGATCCTGGCTGGGGAGGGCTTCTCTGTGTTCAACCCCCTGGCTGATGCCACCTGCACCCCAGCCCTACCACAAGACAGTGGGACTGATCTGCCCAAAGCTGCTGGATAGCATAAAGCCACCCCCAGGTCCCCACCCCCAAATTCACCTCGGTGCAGTCTGCTGTTCTCCACTGCTGGCAGCGTGTTTCTCCGGGGAATGGTGGCTGCCAAGGGGGTGAGACCTAAATTTTCACCAGGCTGGGGCCGCTGGGGTGGACTGCCCCACCGTGGCTCTGTCTGCCCAGGTTTCGGGGGCCGTGGGGGCGGTGCAGTGGGTGAGTCGCTGGCAGCCACAGCCAGAGCGTTGTGGTTCTTGTCCAGTGTAAATGTCCTGGGGATCTGGTAGATGGAGAGTGGGGTGGCAGGGATGTCATATGAGTCCGTGGAGAGCTCCCCAAACTCCTTGCATAGGGTGTTGTTGGGAGTCTTGTAGGTGTAGACCTCCTCATTATCAGTTTCGGAGCTGGTGAGGCTCGACTTGGGGTGGGTGTAGGACCCAAAGGAGCGCGGGAGGTCGTAGGCACTGTCCCTGAACTCCGAGTTGTGCCGGCTGGGTTTTGGCAGGCTGTAGAAGCCGTGCAGCTGCCCACCAACGCCGTTCACGCAGTGCCCGTTGCCCTGCGAGAGCTTCTGCACTGCCGTGTCGCTCCGCATGAAGAAGGCAGACCTTGTGGCTTGGGAGAAGCTGGCACTCCTGCAGAGGGAGGGGAGAAAGGGGCTGAAGGGGGGGAGAGCTGGTTCTGGGTGCAGAGAGCTCTGCTCCCCCTGTTTGTCACCTTACTGACCCGCACTGCCCAACCCCAGAGTAATGGGAACACCTCAGACCCCTCCAAACATGCCCACAAGCTACTTAATCCTGAAAAACCATCAAAATGCCCCTGTCATAGGTGATGTGTACATTCACCAGCTCCATGACAGGGCCATGGGCAAGAATGAACCTTTTGTCCAGACATAAATTGCTCCAAAAGGGCATTTCACACCAGCTGACAATGTCTCAGGGTGCAGCTGCAAAGTGCCAATCTTCCAGCCTTGCCATTGTGCCTTGACCGCTCATCTGCAGTATGAGAGGGGGACTTCATCTCACCTCTGCCTTGCACATATGTTTGAGAAGGCCTGAAAGAATTCCTGATGAGGATTATTTCAAAGCCATGTCATCATCCTGCTCTCTTACAGGACGAGCACTGGGGAGGTAATAGAAGTCCCCAGCTGGAGCCTGGGTTTTGCAGCCCTGATGTTGTTGGGGGCAAGAACAAACTTCAGGACTAATTTCAGATTTGTAAAAGCCCTTGAGTCTTCCAGGGTGAGCAGGGCAGTGTGGTCACTAGATTCATGCCTTGGTAATGATTTACAGGCAGTCATGGCTGGGGATACTCGCCAGAAAAGGGGCTGAGCACAGAGATCTTGGGCCTCTAGCAGCTGCTGGTTAGCCCCTGCTCCTCTGCTGATTTCTCCTCAAGGTACTTCATCTCCTGTTTAATCCCTGCTTTATCCCTGTTTTATCCCTTACATGGGTCAGGCTTTTGGGCACCACACTCTCCTAGTCAGAAAGCACTCAGACAGTTCCATATAACCCTCCAGAGAAGAAAGTTCTGCCCTGTAATCAATCATCGTGGTGAGAAAAAGTGAAATGGTTATGGAGGAGAGTTTCCAGGTGTGGCAAATCACTGGGAAAGTGCCAGTCTTATGGGAAAAGCTGGGAGATGCTGGTTTACACTGCTCCGGTGTGGTTGATGCTCTGCAGGGACAACAGGGACTCTGTTCCATGGAGTCAGCACGAGATGGCGCTCAGAAATAGGGCTTATTTAGGGGAAAAACAAGTGATGCTGTGATAAGACAAATGAATCCCTGGCCACCTTTGGAGCTCAGCCCACCCAGAAGTGGTTTGTGTTCTGTCAGGGTATTTTCGGTCGAGGACTTGAAACATCTCATGGGTTAATTATTCTGCATTGCTTGCCAATTAGCTACTATTACCCTCATTTTATGGATGAGTAAAGGAAGAGCTCGAGAGCAGAAAGGGAGGGATTCCCAGCAGTCCTGCAGCCTGGCCCCATGCACTGGGCATCGATCAGATGATTATTTCTGGCCCAGTTGTGGAAGCTACCACTGGCCTGTCGGTTTCTGCTCACCAAAGCATTGGTGTTTGTTCTCTTCTCCTCTGGGTCTCAGCCCCGTTCAGGCTCTCAGAGGGTGGCTTTTAGGCATCCTCACAGCTGGAGTGCGAGAGGACCATTTGTTTTAAACACTGTTCCATTTACTCCATCTGAAGTTAATTTTTCTGAGCCTTTTTCCATTGTTTTCTGAGCAGGGAAAGTCAGCTGCAGCAGGAAAGCCCAGTGGAGGCTGCAGCCTGAGCTCTGCTCTCACTCCATGCCAGCTGGGTTCTGACTGTCTCTCCCTCCCTCCCTCCCTCCCTCCCTCCTCGACTGCTCCCTCGAGCCAAAACTCTCCACGTCAAAAAAACCCCTTGCTATTTAAGGCAACCGGCTGGGTCTGGAGGCGGGGAGTTGTTGCTGGCTCAGAAATCCCACACCCTGCACCATCAGCTGCCACAGAGCCCAGTGAGCCCTGGAAGGGGTGGATGGGTGGTGCAAACCCTGCCCATCCCTTTGTTTGTCCTTTTGCTGGTTAAAGGCAGCAATCAGGGCCCTGCCTGAAGGATCACCAAGTGGTTGAGGTTGGAAGGGACCTGTAGAAGTCATCTGGTCTAAGTAGGGCATTGCTCAAGC
Source organism: Thryothorus ludovicianus (assembly GCA_013397245.1). NCBI lineage: Eukaryota > Metazoa > Chordata > Aves > Passeriformes > Certhiidae > Thryothorus > Thryothorus ludovicianus. The sequence continues at coordinate 26,527 of VZTB01010099.1, forward strand.
AGGGCAACCTAGAGCTGTGGCAGGACTGTGCCCAGACAGCTTCTGAATATCTTCAAGGATGGAGACTCCTAAACTTCTCTGGGTGACCTGTGCAAGTGCTCTGTCACGCTCACAGTGAAAAAGTTCATCTGATGTTCACATGGGCTTTCCTGTGTTTCAGTTTGTGCCCATGGCCTCTGGTCCCTGGCACCAGGCATCACTGACAAGAGCCTGGCTCCTTCCCCTTTGCACTGTCCCTGCAGGGGAGATATCCCTGAGCCTTTTCATGTGCCAGTTGAACAGTTCCAGCTCCCTAAGCTTTTCCATTTAAGAGAGATGCTCCAGGCCCTTCAGCAACTTCATGTCCCTTTGAACCAGACCCAGTATGGACCCCTGGGGTACTGCTAGTGACTGGCCTCCAACTAGACTTCATGCCACTGACCACCATTTCCTGGGTCAGCCAGTTTTTTAACATCACCTGAAAAGCCAGGAAAGCTGGGAGCTTGTGAGGTGACCACTCTGACCTTCTCCTCCTCCCAACCACAGTGAGATGAGACTGTCACTCAGGACTTTCTCCAGATGGGTTTTGCAGACCTCCAAGGATGGAGGTGGGTTGAGCCCTCCCCTCAGCTGTCCCCGAGTGGGTGGGCTACAATACCTTGCGTTTTCTGACTTTCTGCTCATGCACTGGTGGAGGAAAAGGTAGTCCTGGGGGGCACTGGCAGACAGGGTGCTCTGGAGGTGGCTGGCAGGTGAGTCGAAGGTGAACAGGGTGGGCTGGCTGGAGTGGGACGGCGCTGAGGACTTGCGCTCTCGCAGCAGGTGGTGGCTGGCACTGCTGAGCTCTGCCGGCGAGGAGCGCGGGGCGTGGTTCATGGAGGAGATGCTCCTCAGGGTGTCTGTGCAGGGAGAAAAACACACCTGTGAGTGTTGGGTGTAGCCACCCCACATCCCATGCTCCCAGGGTTTTCCTTGTGTAAATGCTCTGGCATTTATGGAGGTCAGTGTGGTTTGCTAATGGTTCCAAGTGATTCTCTCAGCTCCTCTACTCAGAGCATGTGCAACTATAGATACCATGTATGGAAATAAATATTTATGATATTTTATCAGAAATAATGTTTCATGATTTTATAATATTTTGTCACATGCTTAGTGGCTTGCTGGGATGTCTGCAGGGTGGCAGCCTATTTCATGGGGAGCTCAGCAGGTTGTTAAAGCCTGATTTAAAAGAGAGGAGCTTTCACACTGCAGTGAGATGTGATTTAAGTCACCTTCATCCCTCAGTGTAAGGGCATCACTGATATCCCTTTACACTTGGGTTAACTGAGGAATAGGGTGGGAATCTGGATGGACATGATGACAGCAAAGACGAAAAATATTCTCATGTTTCCAAATTCTGTATTGATTTTGTGACCTCCAGAGAGTTGCTGCTATTTTCTGTGAATAAAAAGAGATGCAGACCCAAGGCGTGGCTCTTAGTGTGAAATCCCCCTGCTCAAGGAGAAACAGACTTTAAAATATTAAATTAATTTCAATGGAGAACATCCCAGAGGTCAGAAATAATCACCCAGCTACTCCAGCTCTCTCATAAGTGTGTTTCATGAATTCAAACCACAGATGAATTTTTACAGTCAAGCTGTAAATCTCAGTACAACCAAACTGTATTTTTTTTTTTTTTAACTCAACCAAAACCAAAAGAGCCAAAACAAAACCAAAACACCCAGAAAACCCATAAGCTGGAGAATATTTTGGAAATGCTGATCCATCTCTTGTTGCAGAAGAGCACACAGAAGACCGTCCATGTACTCCTGACATGTGAAAACCACTCACTGCGATTTGCAGAAGTCACACTTCATATAAGAAGTGTGATTTACATTTATTTGGTGCAGATCACAGAAAAAACAAACCCCAACAAAAACACATTTTCTAACCATTACTAATTTTGGAATTGATCTCAGGTTTCCCTGACACAATGTTCACCAGCTCTTCAAATTTGGCTTCAGGCACCCATGCTCCAACACAAGGATGAAGGACTTTTTATAGATTACTAACCTTTTATTTTATATTACTTCCCTCAAATTCTAGATCCTACCAGAAATTTTGCACTTGATTCCTCTATGCTACAGAGAAATGAGTTCTCTACAAAGCAGCTGTGGCTCGGACAAGGAGAAGCTCCACACAGGGTGATTTTTCACCAACTTCTGAAACATGTCAAGATACAAAATCAATCTGTCTGCTGCTCATTCACTGCTGTTACATTTTTCCCCTGCTGTTACTGCAAATTTCACCCAGTGCACAAAAAGTACATTAATAAAAGCCATAGAGCCTGGCTTGACTGTGTTGTTTGGTTTGTGCTAAACACAGAAAGGATCGATATTTAACATTGACATTAATGGTGGGGGATGACAGCTTAAAACCCTGATTCTTGTCTTTTTTGCATGGACATTAAAAATCCCCTGGGGCTCTTCATGGGAGTAAATGGCCATCTCAGTGTCCTCGGACAAAACAGTGTCTTGACCCTCATTCTTATTAAATATTTATCCCATGGCAGTGCAGAATGATCCCCATTGGAAAAGGAGTCTTGAGAGCTATGAAAATTCCAGATTGAGTGCTTTGAGATCAACCAGGATGAGAGATCTCAAACCCACATTGCCATCAAAAACAGGGGTGCTGCACCCAAGGTGCCTCTCAGGAACCCCATCCTGCCACCTCCCAAATCACCACCAACAATTGCCCATGGCACTGCACTTTGCCCAAGGCTCTTTGGGCATGGTGAGGATGACAGGTTGGTGTTGTGCGCCCACCCCAGCATGAAGGTCACCTCTGGGGACAACTATGACCTGCACTGCATTGGGGTCCCTCCAATAGCTCTGGGCTGTCCTCTCACACTATCCCTGCAGGCTCTGCACTTGCTATTGCACCAAAATGTCATGGCAAGGCAAACTACACCCAGGAGTTAGAAATAACACTGATTTATTTGTGTTAACACAGCCTGAGGGAAGAGATGGGGCTGCACAGAGGAGACAGTCCTCAGCAACACCCCAGGGCATAGCAACTTCAAATCATAACACTTCAGGAAGCCCTGGCATCCTGCACTGCCAGGAGACCTTAATCTTTCCCCAAAAATCAGTCTGATTTGGAGAAACCGGAGAATGCAGTGCACTCATTGAAATTAGGATTAATTACTCCGTGGTTACTGCAACCACACAAATGAAAATGGGGGATGAAGGGGGGCAGGAGGCAATGCCTGGTAAAAGCATGTCACTTCCCTGGGGAAAGCCACTCTATTGGCATCCTCATTGATTTTCAAAATGAATTCCCAGCTCGCTTCCCACAGCGACCCGGCCACTGAGAGCATTAGTGGGAGCCAATTCAAGACTCACGTACTCCATTAGGTCTGTGAGATGAACTCCGTAATAGTAGGTGAGAGATGGATTGCTTTGCAGGGCTGGGAGGGTATTGCAAGGGCTGGGAAGATAAATCCTGTGGAAGGAGACTGCCAGGATTGGTCTGGATTTTTTATGTTGTGGGGTTTTTTGGCACTAGAATAAAGGGCAGCTCATGTGTCCAGGTCACACGCTGACAGCGGGTCCTGCTGGAGGGCAGGAAAGGAGGCAAGAGAGGAAATCACGGCACAAAAATAGTATTTGAAGACTAGCATGTGCTAAGGGAAGAATCAGGACACCACATCAACTTGAAAGGCAAACAGATCCCCATGAGGGTAAGGCATAGAGGATGAATATGAGACAAAGATCCTAAAGGCATTTCCACTTGCCATGCTGAAGTGCCCAGCTGCCAGGCAATGAGGACAAACACTCCTTTCCCACATCCATGCATGCTATTAGTGAATAATTTCCATGGGATCCCATCTGGATGCTTCCAGGCATCAGTCCCACCTGCATCATGACGTAAGATACTCAACTCAAACTCTCCACAAGCCAGAGAGAGTGATGATTCTCAATCCCTCATGGCCATCCACCTTGGGGCCATGGATAAACCCAGGGCCCTCCTTCATTTAACAGTGTAGACCTAACCCTCTAATCCTTTAGCTTGATGTTGATATCTTGAGTTTATGTTGATGGAATGTATCAAATACAGCCAAGGAGGGATAAGATCCTGTGCAGTTCCTACTGCCATTCCCAGGGGGGACAGAGTTAAAGTTATGTAGTGGGGCCATATGGGAAGTGTCATCTTAACCCCACGTTTCCTGGCCAGTTCTCCGCTGAGTTTGGGGAATTGGACTCTCACGGTCTGGAAAAGGCAGTGTTGGACGCCCACAAGTTAAAATCCAATGTCAGCAGCAGGATTTACATGCATACATCTTGCTAGGCTCAGGCTACAGCTGTTGCACAGGTCCCTCCAAGAAAGCGAGCCAGCAGCTCTCTGGAGACAAACCAGCATAGCCCTGCAAAACCCCATGGTGTCTGAAGGCTTGGAACTCCCTAGTCCAGGTGAATATACACCTTTTTTCAATGTGTTACAGCAAAGTGGGGAAAAAAACTTGGAAATCCATCCTCAAAGCAAAAATCCACAACTGTGAGCACAGCCAGCAATGGGATGGACTAGGCTGGGAGCCAGGAATTTTTTATGAATGTTTTCAATCCCCCAAAGTGGTAATTCCCTCCTTGTTGACAGTTCTGAATTCCCTTGCTCAGAGCACTTGACTATTGCTGTATGCTCATAGTTTCACACAGTGTTCCTGGGCTTATCTGAGCAAAATAATAACTCAGCCTCCTTTGGAAACTGTTGCTCTGACTGTCCTTTTCCACTGGAGCCCCAACGTCAGCTTTCCCTGCCTGAAGGCAGAGGCTGGGTCTGCAACTCCCCGTACCTTCAAATGATGCTGTGGATAAATTCCTGTGCTCCTGTTGATCACAGCAAAATTGCCAGGCTTTCTTGGCATCCCTAAGTGTCACAAAATTCCCATGATCTCCAACACCAAACTGGCAAGGACTGGCCCAAGAGCTCCACAGATAAGAGCTCCTCATATATGCTCACCACCAAGTACCTCAGATCACACCCCTGACATTGTGCTGGTTAAAACTTGCGGCAAATGAGACTTTCTTTAGCAAGGGAATAGTAGAAATCTACTAGAAATAATCTCTAGGATGGCAGAGAGTAGAGCATGCTCATGCACCATTGTCTTCCTCACTCTTTAGAGCAGTTCCTTCATTTATTAGCAAAAACAGGGGGAACCTTCTTCATGGGAATATCCCTGAAGCCCTGCTTTTACTGCCAGCTCTCTCCTCAAGCACAAATACCAAGAAATAATTAAAACTAGACAAACAACCCTACCAAAACAAGCCATCCACATGCTTCTCCTGGCAGAGGAGAACAAACAACATGTCCAGTGGATGAGTCAACACATCACAGTGCTGCCAAGAGGCCCTGGGATGCCATGAGGATGAGCATGGCACCCAAGGAAGGTTTATTTACTGAGCTTTCACTATCATCTCCAAGTTGGATGGCATTTGGAAAAGCTGCTGTCAGTCTGAGGATGCCTTGGCAGATCACTAAAGGTTTTCTCCAGCAGGTTAGTGGGACACAGCATCTGATCTGGATAATTTCCCTTCTCCTTAAAAAAAGGAGGAGCACTGGACACAGGCACCTCGACTCTTATCACTGCCTGAATTTTTTATGCCAAGCAGGGACAGTTGAACTCTCCAAAAGGTGGGACAGGAATTCATAACTAATTGAGAAGAGCTGAAGAGTAGAGAGACAATAGTGACATAGGGCTTTTGAGCTTTTCCTTTCCAGTTTCTGATGCTCATTTCCATTTGCTTTGGGAAACTGGTCAGGACAGACTGGCCAAAGGAAAGGAGGAAGATCACCCCTTTACAGACAAGGATCTGCTGCACAGAGGGCTGAGGGCATGATTTCAGGTGCACAATTTCAGCCATCAAAATGATACTTAGCCTTTGCTAGTTTCCTTAGGTTTTCTCTATGGAGAACAGTGACATCTCCCAATTCTTTAAGCATTTGAAACAGGATAAGGAGAATTACCCAAGAAAGAGCTATGGGAGAGACAGTGAGAAAAAGATGACAATAAATAGCATCGTCTTTCTCCATTAGTGTCAGTGCTGTGCTTGCATTTGTATGAAACAAGTGAAAAATATAGGCAAAGTAAGAGAGCATTTGCTTTGGAGAAGCACAGGAAACGGGAGGAAAAGAAAAAAGTGCTGGAGAGTGAGTGAGCGAGAAAAGAGAGAAAGGAATCAAGTCCTGACCTCAAAGTATTATATATCTCACTTATTTTAACAGTAATCAATTCTTTGAAGGACAAAGGGGCAGAAAGGAGAGAGAATGCAACAGAAACAATGCAATGCTTCTCCCTGGAGAACACAGGTTTGCTTCTGTAAGATGAGGCTGTGCCCCAAATCCCATCCCTCCCCTGGGAAATACTCCTTGGTGACAGCGACCCATCTCTGTTTCATATCAACATGTCCTGGACATGGCAGTTACCATCTGAAGAGCAGATCTGCCACTTGATTGTGGAGCTCAACACTCATGTCAACACTTGGGAGTCTAACATTATAACAAAAATAAATAGCTGTGCACCTATTTATTTTTGTTATAAGGGCTTGGAGATAAAATCAGATGAAGGTGTATGCTCACAAACATGGCTTATGTGAGCCCTTGAGCATCCCACATGGGACACTCTTCTCCAAGAGTCCTGGAGTGGGACAGTGACCCCCAGCTAGGGATGAAGGACAGTCCCAGGGTGGCAGCACAGGCTGGGCTGGGCCTCATTTACTGCATGGAGCTAATCTCATCTCACTCTGCTTCATGGATCATCATCTCTGATATTCCAAATCCAATCTGTTGAGGAGATGCAAAACCCATCTGATTAGATAAGATAAAGAAAAGGCTGGGACAGAGGAAAAGGGCAAAGGTAATGTGGTGTAACTGTAAGAAACACAAAGGGTCTCAAGGTGGGTATTCTTGCCTTCATCAGGCTAAGTATAGAAGGTGGCAAAACCAAGGCAATGGGGATGTGTACAATTAGCTGCTTTCTCTCTGTGGGTGGCACAGGTGATTCTGGCAGATGCCAGGGGCATCCTTAGCAAGTCTGTCCTGAGGTACAAGCAGTCTGTGGAGGCCAGTGCTGCAGGACAGGGTTGTAGCTATTGAGAATGAAGAGCTATAGAAAGAGATGACACATTTATATGAGAAAAGGGTTTTCTCCCCCAGAGACAAACTCAAAAGGGCCCAGGTTCAAACCAGCTTTCTTACTGTGTGGCATGAAGCTCTGGCATCCTGTTTGGGAGGATTGCACTGGATATTATTATTGGTTATTATAATTGGTTATTACTATTTATGATGATGATGATGATGACTAAGGATTTTGGCATCTCCTAACCCAGTTTTCCCTTGGAAATCACACTAGAGTAGTCTCACCCAAGCGCTGTGGTCATCAAACAGTCCAGAAGCTGGTGCACTACTGACTTCCCCTAGCCCAGGAAAATCTTGCTTTTAGATCCTGAACAAATTTTTCCTTGTCCTCTTATCATTCACTGCAAACAGTATGTGGGAACCTTTCCTTGCCTGAGCAAACATGAGCACACGCCACACTTAGCAGGGATGGAGGAGAAAGAATGAACCCTGCTGTAATCCCTGACAGGGCTCCTTAACAGCCTGCTTTAAATTTTATAGCCCTTTTTATAGACAGTGGGAGCGGAGGTCTTTAATGTTCCAGGAGAGCAGAGAAAAACTTCCACTAGGAGAAAATGTGAAGCCATTTTACTTATGAATGATTTAGGACCATTTCTATTCAAGGCAGCACACAAGAGGCCCAAATATTTGCACTTGGTATTATAGAAGAACTGCCATCCCTGGCTCTTTACAGAAGTAATTTATTTCAATCTCACCTTACCTTGGGGGAAGAAACATTATAGCTCCCAGTTTGTTAGGGAGACAATAAAACAGCAGCATTGTTATGGGTCTGCTTTACCACTGACCAGCAAGGCAGTGCTTGGGAGAAAAAGAGCACCTCCAAATTTCTCCTCTCAGAGTCCTCTTCTTCATGGGTGCATTTGCATGGGACCTAACTGCAGGAGTTTGACTCTATTTTTCTCTCATCTGTACAAGATTAATGTTATTTTTGCTCTGTGGGTGGTATTTTAGCTGATAAGTTAAAAGAAAAGGAAGGTAGGAGCAGTGGTGCAGGGGTAAGGGGTGAAGATGAGGACAGGTAGCTGCAGTAGATCTCCACATATCTCATACAGCTTCAGGTGAGCCCATCATGCTCAGCCCTGCAAAAATCCAGAGAGGAATCAGAAGAAGTCATTAATCCTTATGGAGACAATATTCTGTCCCTGAACCAGACACAAAGCAGCCCAGAAGTCAATGCAAGCACAAGTCAGTCCAGCTCCAGAAAACATTCTCGTAGGGGTGGAGACTGACTTGGTTTTTTTTGTTGCTGAAAGTAAGCTTCCCTTTTTCATTTCTGCAGCCTTTTCTCTCAAAACAAGCCTATCTGAAATGGTTTTTTTGTTTCTTTGTTTGCTTTCTTGTTGGTTTTTTTTTGGGTTTTTTTTTCATTTAGGGGCATGGACATACCCTGTCCACATACTAGGATCATCTAAAGAAATCCTGAAGGCCATTCTAAAGATACTAGAGGACAAAACGCAGGACGTGAAGACCTGTGTAAGCAATGGGAGGATTGCACCTTGCCCAGCTGCTCTCTTGATGGGTTCTGCAACACCAGCACTCCAGAAAAAATGCAAACAGCACAAAAAGCCATCCTGGATTTTTCTGCCCATCATTAAAAACCCGACTCCTTCCCATCATTAAAAACCCAAGTCCTGCCCATTAGACAGTCTATTAACAGCGCTCAGTGGAAGCAGAGAAAGGGAAGGTCCTTTCCAGCAAGCTATTCACATTGCCATGAGGTTAAAAATGCCTCTGACCCCCAAAGCTTTATGCATTCAGAAATCAGGAGTTCACATGCAGTAAAGGTCTTCAGAATCCGTTAAAGCCCAGAGGTTTTTCTCTTCCTCTTCTTTTAACATGCAATGATGGAAAAAGGACATGGAATTTATTCCCAACACATCACCATAATCAAATAATATGCTAATGCTATTAGCATGGGACCTTGCATGGCAAATGACTTAGACTCATATTCTCTTTCAAAATACTAGAGTTTCATTTAAATTGGTCTCCACAGCAACCAGAAATGAACTGGAATAATGTCAGATGGAAATTTTTACGTCTGGGCATGGCGGACAAGGAATTTTGCATCAGGGATTGAGGGGAGAGTCATGAAGACAGCCTGATCCCACCAGGGTTAGTGGGCTTGTGCTGGTCAGCTCCTTCCCAAACAGTCAGCGATGACAAATGCAAGGACAAAATTCACCTGCACGTTCAGGAGGACCTCAAAGCATCCTGATGGAAAAGAGATGAGAAGACATGATGTGGCTCACATGGAGTGAGGTCTGAGAAGGTTTTCTTGGTCCTCCTCCCCACAGACACTTTCTAACCGGCCTCAGGGCAGACACACATGACAACTGGTTTCATTGATACTGAATCAGTTCTTCTCTGCTAGGTTCAAACCTGGCTGTTTGCAACTGGTCTGAGAGAACCAAGTTTCTCATCATGGGCCACATTCCTGTATCGTAGGGTTGTACAAGCACAGACTAGGAAGAAAATGTTTGTTACTGGCTTCCCCCTGTTACAACAGGAAATGCTTCTGCTTCCTTTATCTCAGCTGCTCACAATCTCTCCATGGTAAGCACTGTCTCCCATGATGATCTAGGATGAGGAGGACATGCAGCATTCTCTGACCTGTTCCCACCAGCTGAGCACATGGTTCTGTCCATTGAAAACACTCCCCAAACCCATCTGAAAATGAGCTGAGCTTTGCAATGCCATTGCTTAAAAGTTGCTGGTTAGAAATTAGCTCTAATTTCCCATGAAAGTGCTTTCCCAGTTGGTGTACTCATCTTCCCTGCACTTGTTTCACTCTGTGGTAACCATTACATCAGCAGGCACGGTGTGATCCTCATCCTGGTTGGGGCTTCTAGACATTCCCCTAATCATAAAATGAGTATTAGCAATGTGTCCCACAAAAATGTCTTTGAAAGCAAAGTCAGAATGGGAAGCATCTCACTTGAGAATGGCTGAGAGTTCAGGCAATTAAAAGAAAACAACTCTGACCAGTCTTTCGATTCTGTTTGTAATTATCTGGGTTCTAGTGGGTGTTAAAACATCTGTACTGGTTTGGCAGGGAGTGGGGAGCACGCCTTGTGCCAAAGGCAAGAACTGGCGTGGGTTGAAAGCAGTGCAATACTTTGGAGCGGTATTTGCACTCAGAAACGCAGGACTGGCAGCTCCTCCCACAAGTGATTTTGTGTTGGCGTCAGTTCCAATAGTGTCCCTGTCCCCACATTCCCCATCCACCATGGCTTTTGCCCCCGTGAGACTACCTCAAGAAAGAGTTGAGAGTGGCTAAAAGAGATGCAGAGCGGGCTGGAGTCCTCATACCCACTGGGCTTAACATCCTGGTAGACTTTGGTCACCATCAGTTCCATCTTACTTTCTTGTTCTTCTTTTCCCTGTGCATGAGTGTTTCCACTTGGACACCCTTCATCTCCCCTCACATCTGCTCATGCAGAAGCAAGTCTCTCCCTGCTGGACATTTCTGCACTGAGAAGCAGAGCAATATCCCAGCATAGATGTTGGTGTTTAAACCCTGTGCAGTACAGCACGGGCTGCTTTTGTGGTTATTTTTATCACACAGCAGCAGTAGAGCTGCGTTTAGTGGAGCAATGGAGCGTAATGTAGAGCTTGGTCCTCAGGAGACTCAGGTAAGGCAGATTTATCACAATCTCCTTCACAGTTACAGTTTTGGATTTTGGCATTCATCGCCTGACTCAGGTACAAAACATCCACTGGCATCCAAAGACCACAGCAAACCACCCCTGCTCTGATTCTTGCTCATGGATTGGGAACCGTCCCATGGGATTACTCAGCATTTCCTCCCCCTCCTCTTCTTTGCCCAAACAAGCTCACAGTGTGGTGAGCCCATTCTCAAAGGCCAGAAGCACCAGATGACATTGCCCTCCTTGTAGCTCACCCATCCTTGCACCCACCACAGCTGGAACCAGCACCCACAGCAAAATCCACATCTTCTTGCCCGGTGCCTTGCCCGGTGCTTCACGCTTGGCTTAGGGCCAGCTGAAAATCTTCTAACATCCTCCAGCTGGAAAATGCCATTTAATCAAAATAGGGCCTTGCCAAGGGATCATTTGAAGCCAGAAATTACAAGAAACCTTCAGAGGATAAAAGTGAATTTTAAGTGAAAGGGGAGAAGGTCAAGGTATTTCAATACATTCTCATCACAGTGGATCGTTTTTTTGGGGGCAGATTGCCCCTCTTCAACTGAAAATCATCATCATGTGCTTTTTAGATGTGAAAGTGCAATTCTTGTTTTTTGCTGAAATTCATTCAAATTCAGAATGAAAAGGTGTGAATTAAAATCGACACTGAAAGAGTATGAAAATGAGTACCAGAGGGAGTAAAAGCAAAGATGCTGAATTTTCACTGCCTTTGAAAGACAGTTTGTTTTGGGCTTGTCACCTGCTTCACTTGCTGCAAGGACAGCATCTCCCCAGATTGCTCTGACTCCATACAGGCAACTTCTGAGCACTCCTTCTTCCTCACAGGAATGGGATTTATTTGATTTTTGATTTTAATTACTGGCCTGACACATGTCTGAATTTAGTGTATTTGGCTGCTGAGACAGATCTGGGTGAGCTCCATCTTCATCCTTCATCTATGGGATGAGAAGTGGAATGGTGACAAACATACCATACAGTACATTAGACCAATTTCTCTCCAGAAATGATGGGAAGAATAAGCCAGGATATAATGACTTTTGGCTACAACCATGGGAATGCAGGAACTGCTGGGACCAGACCAGACTAGAAGCCAGCCTGCTCCAATCTCCCAACTCCAATTGCTCTGGAGACAGCTGAGAACTTCACAGGGATCACTCATGCAGCAATGCACCCGCAGGGAAAACCCATTTGTGCGTCACCTCATCACTCATAAACCTTATTCAAGCAAATATTTTAACTTATCTAATACTACTGAGGACATTCTTGCAGTCATGGCACTACTAATTCTTTAAGCCACTTCATCTGTAAAACAAACCACTGCGTGACACAGCTCTGTGAACACAGGGCTGGCCTTTCCTTCAGATGGTGCCACGAGACACCAGACCAGTAGCATGTGCTCTCATCACTGAGATACGAGGGGATTTTTTAGTACACAAAAAAATCCAGGACTTGGACAGCATGGATTTATCTCCATAAAAATGTTACCGGCGGGCAGAGGACGGGGTGGTCCTTCCAACATCGTGACAAAGAAACTCAGAGCATTTCTGAGACTGTACTCTTGAGTCCTTCTTTGAGGTAGAAGAAATGGTGGGAGAGAGTTTATGGAGCACAACAGAAAAATCAACAGGATCTCAGATGCTCAGAAGGAGTTATGTTGATGCCAAAAAGGAGATATAACAGTATTTAAAAACCGTAATAAAGCTGTAAAAGCATGAATGAGCTTCAAATGAAAATCACAAATCCATCCCCTTTTCTTAGAATCACGGGGATGAGGAAAAGCCACAAGAGTCAATAAACTGGGATTGAGAAACTTAAAAAAAAGTAAAGGCTTAAGAGATACCACAGTGCTTTCTGGGAAAAACAGTCTTCTGTTCTATCAAGAGTTTTTTTCAGACAAATCTCAAGAGATGAAGGCAGCATTTCATAGGATCATAGCATGCCTTGGGTTGGAAGAGATCTTAAAGACCACCTAATTCCAACTCTGTGACATGGTCAGAGGCATCTTCCACTAGACCAGGTTGCTCAGAGTATCATCCAACCTGGCCTTAAACACTGCCCCATCTGGGCATCCACAGCTTCTCTGGCAACCTCTGCCAGTGCCGCACCACCCTCAAGTAAAGAATTTCCCCATAACATCTAATCTCCCTCCTCTTTTAGTTTAAAACTATTCCCTCTTGTCCTATCCCTATGTGCTCACGTAAAAAGTCACTCTCCCATTTTTTCATATGCTCCCTTTTTGTTTTCAGTTGGAAGACCATGTGTTGACCAGGTTTTGACCCTAACACTAATCATCAAAGCAACCATCAAGCAGCAGAAATATTCATCACAGAATTTATGGATTTCAAGTGGATATTTGAAAGACTTCATCATGACTCACTGGAGAGCAATATGAGCCACCATGGCAAGCCAGAAAAATAATTATCATCGTAAAGGCTTTATATCAAGGCTTAGTCTGTGCAGAGCACACACAAGCTTGAGGAGAGGGTTTACACGGACAGCAATGTCAGACAAGGTGGTGCTTGGCAGGGCAGGTGATTGGCCGAGAGATGAAGGTGAGGATGGAGCCACAGGCAGTGCGACAGTCGTTCACTACACCTTTGCAGGTGATGAAGTGTTTGTGAGTGCCCAGACACCTGCCCAACACTTCAAAAAGAGGATTCATTGTCAGTTATGAAAAACAACCAAAAAAAAAAAAAGCAATTGCAATGAGTCACTCCACTCCAGCTTACTTTCAAAAGCAACAGGGACAAGCACAGGGACAGTTTGGCACTGAAACGATGGAAGGTAATCGTACCAAAACTTGGCACAAGCAGCTGTGCTGGCTGGGATGGGATTAAGTCATGTGGAACTGAGAGAGCACATGATGAAATTTTTGAGGTGAAATGTTATTTTCCATTTTAATAAACAGATATAAAGGGTGGCAATCAATCAAAGGTGCAAACAAGTCACATCCCTCGGCATGTGACAGTGACCCAGTAAGTATGAAAGGAAGCTACATCCCCAGCAAATGTTGAGATAAGATTTAGGTTGGATATTAGGAAAAGGTTCTTTACCCAGAGGGGTGCAGGGGCAGCTACAGCAGGTCAGGACTGTGTCCAGCCAGGAGCCAGGTTTTGAGTATCTCCAAGGATGAAGACTCATGTTGGTGGGTTTTGTTGGCTTTTTTGCGGGGGAGGGGGGGCTGGACTTTTTTTTCCACACAGCTTTAAGTATTTGTTTCATTCTCTGTGGCTTAAAGTGATTATAAGCATGGAAAGATGGCAAAGATGGTCCTTGGATGCCTGGTGTAAATTGTAACTCCCTTCTATGTCTGAATCTCACAGAGAAGCAGCTGACTGTGGGCAAGTGGGGAACAGAAGAGATACATAACATCTGATTTTCCTGGACAGTGTAATTTTTAAACATGTTTTTCAGGAGCTGTGGCCAAGAGTTCCTTTAAAGACCATTCCCAGCTTGGAGGGAACAGGCACTATCACTGATGTGCCTCTAGCAGCAAATGGCTACAGGCAGGAGTAAAGATGCTCCAACACATTTGTACTGTGCCTTAGTGATGAATCCTTTTAAGCAGAGACTGCCTTTCTGCTCAGTGCTTGTGCAGTTCCTGGCATAGTAGAAGACATGTTTCTTGGCTGCATCTGCACTGTGATGGACCCTTAGAGATGTTCTCAGCCTTCCTGGAGGGAGCTGGGATGTGGAAAGAGGGCGTCCCTGGATCAGGTGTAAGCCCTACAGACCTCAGTAATTGCCAATATACTGCTCTGGTATTGTACCACAAGAAATAAATCAAAAGTATGTTTGAGGAGCAGGCAGTAATTACAACTGAGGCATAGAAACCATCCAGGGAAGAAATGCTATCTTTACAGATAAAATCAGTAATAAATGCAACTGCATTCATAAATAAGAATCAGTCTGGAAACAAACCCCAACCGGTGTCATGGAAAGTTCACAGGAATCGACAGCTTCATGTCTCCTTCCTGCTCCAAGTGCCTTCACTTGGAGGCTTTAAAGGCTTTAGAAAGCTTTCCCTTTGCTCAGGCTTGGTTTTAATTGGAATTATAAAGCAATACAAACCAGCAAACAAACAGGCATTGGGGGTCTGGGAAATGAGAGTCTAAATCTGTCCTGGCTTTTATCAGTGTGCAGGGCATATAAAACCATATCCCTCTCAAAGCTTTGGAGGGAACAATGGGAAATGTACCGAGGGAAGAAACAGGGAAGTACATTTACTTGGAGGGGGGAAAAAAAGTGTTGCATTGTGAAAAACTGTCAGAAAATTATCCTTTGGAACTGTGTTTTTTTTCCCCTTGTCCAACCTGCTTGCACTCGCATTTTGGGGTTCTCTGTCCATTGCATTTTCCAGCCTGGTTCCTATGTATTGGGCATCACCTGTGGATCTGTGTCCCACCCTGACGCCTGAGAAACTCTGCAGACACAGATTCATGGCAGCTCCATGACTCCCACAGTTCAGGACTGGGACACATGGGCTACAACAGTCCCAAGACCCCTCTGGGAAATATAAATGCAGGCAAATCTGACTGTGAGTTTCCTCTCAGTTGGCTGACACCCAAAAATGCCTTTCTCCCTCCCTCTCTCCCTTGGTTCTGCTCAGACAGTGTCACTTCACTCCATCAGCTGTTTTTGTTTCCAAGGCCTTCGCATGGTTTTGTTTTTTGATGCACTGCTGATACCGTCTGCCACGCTCATTTTTCCACGGTCAGTAAGTCACCCTAAAAATTCCTCTGTGCCCATTAAACTAACAGAGCTCATCTGACAGGGCTCACAGCCATAAAAGCCAATTACAAAACAAAGAATTATGTTAAATGAGTTTCTCATTCTGGGTGCCAGGCCAGGAGACAGCCCTGGCCAGGGCTGAGATGTCAACTCAGCTTGTCAATCTCTGCTAGGAAACCTATGCTGGAAAGGCTGGGCAATGCTTTTAGCTCTAAAAAAACCTCAAATCTCTTGAACTTCACATTTCTTCCTGCTCTCCCAGCTCAAATCCCAGCCTCAGCTCAGCTAGCCCAGTGGGACTTTGGCCAGGAAAGGGCAAGATTTTCCCCAAAGGCCCCAGTCCTCCAGCCCTGTATTTATCTTCAGAAGAGGCCAGTTGGATACCCTTGAGCTGGGCGCCAGCTGGGAAACAGTCAAGAAGAGCTGGAGTATTTGGCTGTTGGTCCTTTTTGAAAGCTGAGCATAAATTTTCTTTTTTTTTGCTGGTTGATGGTTTTACTATTTGCAGCAAGATAAGAGCATTTTTTGCCTATAAACCTTGTGCTCACACAAACAGCTGCATCCTCTGCCAGTTCCCATCAGCGCTGGGTATGGTCAAGGGAGGCTCAACACACACTTATCTTCCAATGGGCCTTCTGGGATGGCAGAGTTATGGGTTTGCAGAGACAAAGCTCACATATCTTCTGGATTTTTTTCAATTCTACCTCTTCAAAATGTCCACAGTCACAATAAAAACATTTAAATAAAGAAATACTAAAAGTTCCTGAATTTAGAAAACACAAACTGTGAAGAAAGTCTTGGTCCAAGCATTGCAGATGCCAGAGATTTTATTATATCAGATACCCTGAAGCCAGAGGCTTGGTTTTTAAATCATGTAGACACCTTATGACCTTTTCCCTTGCTAAAATCCTCTGCATCCCTTCCTCAGTCCTTTACTTGGCACCTATATGGGCAGGAAACTTCCTCTTGGTATGAAGGACAATGACCACCACAGCAGTGCAGTATTTACTCTGGTCTTGAAATGTTTCTGGGAACTCAGCATGCTGAAGAGCAGAGTACAGCAAGAGGAATAAGGTATGGAAGAATAGCAGGGGTTAATCGTTGTCTGGTGTAAATGAAATTATGAAAATGAAATCACTGAAGATCCAGTTTGATAGCAAAGGCCTTGATAGCAATCCTGAGACAGGTGGGATGAGTTTTAGGAGAAAGTGGACACCTGATCTCAACAGTCCTAGTTCTTGGAGAATGAAGGGAAAGAAATGACGAAAGAAATGGCCACTTTCAGGGTGCAAATGATTAGCCTATTCTAGACACATTTTTTCATTTTTTCCCTAGAAGTGAGCAGACTCAAACCACCTGAACATGTCTCACTCTTAGTGGCATCAGTTCCATCTCCAAACTGACAGGGAGACCCTGGCACAGCCAGGACACGCTGACCTAGTAGAGATCAGGAGGAATCTCTCCCCATTTCTGTCTTCTAGGAAGCAAATTCCAGGTCATTAATGGTGCTCTGCTCTTCAGCAGACTCACCTCAACTAGCTTATCTCCAGAAGAAAAGAGGGAAAAAAGGGGAAAAAGACAGCAGGCAGTTAACTGCTCTCAAACTGCTCCTTTGTGCCAATACCACTCCATCTCCGGTATTGTTTACACAGAAATAAAAACTGAACAGTGTCAGATCTTAAAATAACTTGCTGTTTGTGGAGCAGGAAAACCAGGGTCAGGGAAGTTTGGAACAAATTTAAAGTGGCAGGAAGGCTAAGGAATGAACTGTGACTTTGGCAAGAAGGTGCTTGCACACACCTAAAGTTTAACCATGAGCCCGGTGCAAAGTGAGTTTGGGCCACCAGGTCTCCCCCATCTATTCCAGCGAGGCTGGGTCAAACCTGGGGCCATGATATGATATCTGCATTGGTCCTCCACAGTGAAACTGCAGCCACAGATGTTTCCCTTGTTGGGAACACTCAGAACACGGAAGAAAAGGATGAGGGGGGTCTGATCCAAATACCCTTGAGGTGTGCAACCTTGAGGTAGATCTAGATGTGACACAGGTGTTTTAAAAGAAGGAGCTCTCTGACGTTGAGTGCTGAAAGCATGGATGGGAACCCTGAGGAAAAAGCTCCATCTGCATGTATGGTGGGACAGCAGGTCAGAATACAGAGCTCAAGGCTCCACATTCCTGTCCCAACAAAAGCTACCTCCAGGTTCCAAATGGGGCAGGGGCATTAGGTCTTTGTGTAGGTGAACAAACATGGGAAGGTGAGGTATGTGGAGAGAATCTAACCAGATATGCACTGTCCATCCCATGGGTTAAGCTCAGCTCAAACATACTCTTGTTCACTGCTGGTTGTACTGTCTGCCAGGGGACAGACTGGCCTCCATGTGAGCTGATATCCAAGTACAACTCATACCAGGGCTTAAAGATGGAGTCAAGACCAATTGACTTGTGTCAACAGAAGCTAAAAAGTCAAGTGGTACAAGGATGAATAAATTTAAACTGATAGGGGGCAGGTTTAAGTTATATATGAGGAAGAAATTCTTTCCTGTGAGGGTGGAGAGGGCACTGACACAGGTTGTCCAGAGAGCCTGTGGATACCCCATCCCTGGAGGTGGTCAAGGCCAGGCTGGATGGGGCTCTGAGCAACCTGGTCTAGTGGCAGGAATTCCTGCCCATGCTGAGGAATTGGAACTGGATGAACTTTAAGGTCCAACCTAAAGCATTGTATGATTCTAGGAAGTCATGGCCCACTTGAGAGCACAAGGTTCCACAAGGGGCTGCCTGCTCCATTGCCCTTAGGTGGCAGTGCTGCCTGCAGATCCCAAAATAAGGCAAAGCAGGGCCCGGGTGCTGTCAGGGACACAAGGACACCCCCACACATCCTTCCTTGCACCCATTTCTCATCCCACATTCCTCTGCACACTCCCGAGCTGGACTCTGGCCTTGTAACTCCTCCAGGGCACTAGTAGGGAAGGAAGGAGGCATGTGCTAAGTATGATAGCAAGGAAGTACCTGGTCTTGTGTATTTCCCCTCTGCTTTGGTTCTTCCTGGCCATGAGAGTGGCAATGCTGGCAGGAATGCAGGAACTGTCACCTGCATGTGCTCCCTGGTGCCCTGCTCCTGCATGCAGGGATGGGAACACTGGTGATTTGGGAGTGTTTGGGAGAGGTGGGTGGTATACAGTGCTCAAACCTGGTTTTACTCTAGTCTTGCAGCCCCACAGACTCTTCACTGAGTTTTGGGCAGCTCCTGTCCTCCCAACAAGTCCTCAGGGGCATCTCTGTTGTTTTCTTCTCTGGCCTATCTTGAGCTCCCTTTGCTGGTAAAACACTCAGGCAAACCTGGCTGCGAGGAATCGATGGGGCTGGAGGTATCACTGGCCTGTTGCAAGGACAAACAAGTTTTTGGGAGAGAAGAGAGGAGGGTGCAAGAGCAGCCAGATGGACTCATAACACAGACTTGCAGGTAGCAGGCTGGGGGGAAACCAGCCAGTGGCCCATCTGGGACCCCCAGCCAAAGCAAGTCAAGTGAGAGCAATAAATTTTCTCCCATGGGCTGGAACGGGGTAACTGGTGGAGGGTCTGGGACAGAACTAAACCAAAAAGACCCACGCATGTGAGGTGCAGATCTCACCAGTGGGATCAGGAAGCAACTAGTATCCAGAGGTTGAACCACTAAACTGCTAGAACGAACATGCCTGAGTTGAAGGAGGAAGGAGAGACACATCTCCATTAAACTTTAATGCTCATCCCTGACCTATGTTCAGTGAGACACTGCTGGGATTGCTGGGGATTGATCCCTGTCGTGATGTAAAATACCAATGCCAGGCCTTGGAGATGGAGTAGGGAGCTAGCCAGAACCCAGTACTGCCCTGGAGCAATGCCCTGACAAAAAGCAGAGAAATAAATAAAAGAAATTAAGTCCCAGATGAAAAAAAAACCACAAAACCAAACAAAAAAAAAGACAAAAAAAAAAGACAACGTGCTTGGACTGGGTGGGAAAGGCTACTGCTGCCAGACACAACCCATCAAGGCAGAAGCCCAGTGCCATCCTTTTCCCACGCCTTCCTCACCCTCTCCAAGTGGCAGGAGCTTTCAGCTCAGAGCAAGGACATTCACTTACCTGCAAATATTCCCTTCCCTGGTTTCATGTCTGGGATAAGCCTCTAGCACAGGGGCATTAATAAGGTGCATGAATAAGCTTTTAAACTCCCACCCATGTTTGGTCAGCACCCACAAGTCCAAGCCCCTGAAAGAGCCCCTTTTCCATGGAGGAGGTAGAAGAGGAGCTCCAGGGAGGTGCTGGGGGTGGCACAATAAACTGACATAAAATAAGTAAAGTTATTGACTCCTTTAAAATATCTAACCCTTGCACAGGCCCCCTGCAAGGACATGCTCACTGCATGCTCCCATCTCACTGGTTTGTGAGAAATTAAACTACAGGCTGCTGCAGCTGCACCTCTGTCATACTGGAGATGGGATAAGGAGGGGTTTTGGTTGAAGCATCAGCTTCAGAAAGGGTTAATAGGACATGAGATCTGTTTAGTGGGATTTGGTATTTTTTTTAACTTCAACAAACAAAGCATATGAGAAAATCCAGTTCACAGCTGAGCCCTGGCTGCCTGCCCACTAGGGCAGGGAAAATGCAGATGGTTTGAAATACCCACGTGCTGGCCTTTCTCATGTAGCCTGTGGCCCGGGGTCCCTGGCTGGTCTCCCCACATGGCATTTGGATCACTCAAGGTGGCAGCAGTGCAAACTGCACTGTGAAGGCAGCACTGAGACAGCAGCAAATCTACTTTCCTTGAGCAGAGGAGCCGAGATCCTGTGAGGTTCTACTTGTTCAAAAATAGTAATTAGCTTTCAAAGTAAATAGGTGTTAACAGAAACAAAGAGCTTTGTCACAGTCTGGGTAAACACTTTGGAATCAATTTAATTTCCCTTCTCCTAGCAGATGTAATCGTGCTGCCCTGCAATTATTTTCAGGTTGGGGCAGGGAACAAAGCCACTGGGGCTGCTTTGCTGAGCAGCTGCTCCTTGGGACAGCTGGCAGGACCCTCTGCTTCACTGATATTCAGGACCCTGAGGCTGAAATGAGCTTCCTTCCGCTGAACCAGATGTAAAATGCAGCTGGAGATCAGCAAACCAGCAGTGAGCCACAGCATGACAGTAAACTGCCCTAAAGTCCAGCCTCCTTCTTAATCCTGAGAGTCCCCCTGTCTAGACAGGACATGAAGGACTAATGTAAAAACCAAGTGACAGAAAATTTACACTCTCCCATTGAGCCACAAACGGAAAAAAGCATCAAAGGGTGTAAATCTGTTTGCCTTTTAATTGTTTAGCCTTTTGGGAGCATGAGCAGCACCTAAGCACGGTCCCACACTGGTGCAGAGGGTTTGCACCACTGCTTCCAGATTATCCATTTGCTTACTAAATCATGCTAAAAACCCTTTTTACTCTGCCTTTTGCCTGCCATCACGGGAAGCTGGTGCAACAGGCTTTTACCCAAACCGCCCCAAAAGCTAATGAGTTTGTCCTCCACCATCACTAGGTTATAAGCAAGCTAGTGACCGGTGGCTGGGTCTCAGCTGATGAGGGGTGGCCCTTCGAGGAGGCAGTAATTCAGCATAGGATGGCAACTACAGTAAATGTGCTTGCAGGTGATGGAGTTTCCCCTAGCTGGGATATGAGTACAGCCCAGGTGGGAACAGCCTGGCTCTGGGGCCAGACCCAGCCAGGCTTTTGAGCCAGTATAAAGCAGTCACACACCCAGGAACGAGTACAACCAGAAAAATGTGCACAGTGGCTTCCCTGGTAGTTTCCGATCTTGTTCCACCACGCTGCCTGTCTGCTGGGAGAAGGAGGTTAAGTTAATTAATTGCTACAATTAGCATGGAGCTATTCCTGCTCACGATGGTTACCTTTTCCTTCCCTTTTTTGGTTCATCCAATTACTGACTCATTCGTTCTCCAAGGCAGAGGCCACAACAAGACACAGAGAAGCTTGAGGATGATGGGAGGAAGGTCCAAGAACAAAATGCCAAGTGTCCCAAACTCTGTTTCTACCCAGCAACTGTCTTAATCTCACACAAACTCTTGATCCTCTCCCGTCCATCCACCCTTGACTTCAAAGGGGTGATGAAGAGGGAGCACAGCACAGCAGAGTTAAACATTTCTACAACTGTTTCTTTCTTTACTCCCTCCAGTTGATACCTCACCAAGGATGTTTGATGAGCTTATACAGGATGACAGGATGGACAAGACTCCCAACATCCATCTCATGCTCCAACAACTCCTCAACTTCTTCACCCTGCCTCAGGACATGGGTTCTTCAAATGAGCATTACTCACTTTGGGAAACTGATGATTTATTTGCCATTACTTAGCAGGAATGGTGAAGGAAAGGTGAGCATGGGGTCACTGCTTTGGCAAGGACCAAAGTGAAGCACCAGCCCTGAATAATTCATGCTCCCTCTCTGCTGCAGCATCTGGACACATCTGCTGCAGTCGCTGTTGCAGGCTTTTTCTCGGCTTACTCAGAAAATCACACTTTGGCAGCTGGGTACTGTTTCAAGTGGGCACTTTCCCTACAGCATTAACGAGCTGTGATTCTGTTACAAATAGGGATTTTTGTTCCTCTTTTGCTGATGTCACTCCATGATCCTGCAGGGAATAGTACTTGGATCTCTGCAGCCTGATGATCCCTGCGTGCCCTTTGGGACAGATGTACTTGCAAGCGGGAGATTGTTTTTCCTTTTGCTGCCCAGATTTATATTTCACTGAAGTCCCGTATCGATCCTCCCGCCGCTGGGCTGAAAGCTCATTTTACTAAATGAGAAGAAAAACAGTTCCCCCAGCTGAACGCACGTAAAATGGAAAATCCTGCAATGAAACAGCTCTTAAAAAAGGGGCCTGAGCAGTTTTGCTGAACCTCGAGGGCTGCGTCGCTGACATTGGAACAGTGTGTAATTTATTTAGCCTGACCTTTCCCTGAAAGACCTTGCTGGCGACGTTATCAAGGCTCCTTTCTGCCACTTGTGCGCCCATTGCCAAGGTGACATCCTGTTACATGCGTCAGTCAGCGAGGATCGCATCCGCGCTGCCGCGATGCTTTGTTTGCTGTCCTGCCTGACAAGCTCTTGGCAGGGTTTCAACTCCTGTGGATGGCAGCTGCTCCATGAGGGACCAAAACAGATTCAAGCTGGACTTTATTATGGCGAGTTTCATGCAGAGAGAGCACAGCCTCTTGGGTAAGACTGGAGCATGGATGAGATGAAGCAAAGATACCCAGAGGTGGTACCATGTATAATGGGATGTGCAGATGACTGCAGAGCTGCACCCCAGGCTCACTCGCCCGTCCCATCTCACTCGGGATTTATGTGTGCCCTCGTGGTGCTGGGAAAGCAGAGGCTGCTCACCAGTGCTTAATGCAGAGGCTTGCTCAAGTGCAATTCAGTTTGGATGCTGAAGCACAACTCAGACAATAGATTCCCCCCACTGCACATAAACTACTTGGAGTTTTCCTTCTCCCCTCCCAATGCTTTCCCTGAGGAAAGAAGAGATGGGGATGCAGGTGCAGGGAGTATGTCTGTCCTCCATGAGAGCCTGCCAGCAGTGGGGACAACTGCAGTGGAGAGCAAAATGGTACCAGTAAAGCTTCTCCTACTCCATCAAGGGATTGAAACCTCTGAGCAAGGGGGATTTTCTTTGCTGGTTTCCACCACTCCCAAAGGGATTTTGGTGATGGACAGGGACAAAGGCTGCAGCTAAAAAGGTCCCCAAACACAACCAACTTCTTGTAAGAGACTGAAAGGTCTACAGTTATGGAGGATAAAAATGACTGGCTCCCACAGTAGCCAAAACAACTCTTTAGATGTCAAAGGCACATGAAAGTTTCCCACATGTCCATTCATTTCCCAACCATTTCCCAATTCAGCCCCCCCATCCTTGTGGCAGGCTGCACTCCCCTCCTACAGGTCTGATCTGATAGAGGACCCAGGCCCATTGGGAGGACAAGATACTCTTAGTCATGGACTTTTCTGTCATGGTACCTGTGTTTTCTTCAGACTGGTTGAAGCCACAGATCTGGCAGATGCTGCGAACCCATTTGTTCATGTCGTCCTCAGTCTCAGCCACCAGGTAGAAGGTCCTGTCACTCGTCTTGATGTCGAAGATGTAGCTGTCTTGCAGCTCCTTCTTGTTGAAAGTGAGGCCTGCGTCCACTTGCTCGCAGAAATTGAGGTTGATGACACGCAAAGGTTTCTTAGAGTGGTCATTTTTGTAGTACTCCAGGACATCGGGGTCACCACTCATCCGACCGCTGCGCAGGACAAACCAGCGTTTCTTCCACGCCTGAAACCAAGACAAGAACAGCATGAACCCTGTTGTTGAATCAGTGTGAGTGAAAAACCACTGCTAGGCACAGGGTGACACAGAGGGACACAACACTTCTCCATCATGGGGTGCTCTGGGATGCTGCTCTGGCATACCTGCAAGAGGTGCACAGACACAGCTCAGTTCTTCAGTTTGATGCTAAAATCCAGGAGAACTAAATACTGAAATAGCATCACGGCATAAGATGACCCCAAAAGGTCCAGTCTTGAGGCTCAGAGGAACCTTGCTCCTACCCTACAGTCCAGACACTCTCCCAGGACCCAAATGCCCTTCTCTCCATGATGTAGGATAATCCGTGCAGTGGCATTGCTGGGTGCTGCAATGCCGAAATGCCTTCCAGCAGCTTGGAGGAACTGAGGCACTATGGATGCAGCACTCTGGGTGTCCTAACCTTAAGAGAAATCCCTGAGAGCATCATGGGGTATGTCTGCAGATACTGACCGTGCCAATCTCTGTATAAATGCCAGGATAGAAAGGCTAATAAAACCAAAGGAGAACTGGTTTGTTTTTTTAAAATATCAGGAATAATGCCAGGGAGACCCACAGAAAATCCCAGCTTCATTTGTTTTTCAGCATCCTCTGCTCCCTGGCACGTAGATAACTCCTTAGCAAAGGAAAAGGTTATCATTGATTCTTCCAAGCACTGCTGACGGCGGCCCCCAGCCAAACTACCTGTGCACTGGACTCAGGGGGCTGCGGATTTTGAAGCAAACCAGCAAAACAAATGTCAGCCATCAGCCCTGGCCCTGAGAGCTGCTGCCCTCCCAATGCCAGACACAGCTCGGAGCCCACAGGAGGGGGGACAGCCACAGGGTTAACATGTTAAAGGCTAAAACTGAAACTACAGGGAAGATTGTGCAGGTGAAACCCTCCATCCCATGGGGTGAGCAGTGTTTATTTGGGGTGTGCTCTGCCTGAGCGATGAACGGGATTGAGGGACCACCTTGAGCTTCTCCCTTTTGCAGAGCTATGCTCCCTTGCAGAGACTTCAGCTCCCATGGCCTAGGGAAGGATTACATCTGAGCATAGTCCTTAAAACAGCTTGTTCAGGCTGTCTTTGAAGGCAACAAAGGTTTGAGAGTTGCACATGGATAAGCACGATGTGAATTATGACCAGTGCTCCTGCATTACCTGATACAGACCTCAGACTGTACCAGAGGATGTCAAGGGAGAGGATGTGATCCCCACCATCCTTGCCCTGGCTCTGGACAGGAACACTTTTTTACGAGATTCACAATTTATATTTTTATATGTAACCAGTTTTGGAGTTCTGAGGTTTATAAGAGGTTGTGTTATGAGGAAGCACACAATATTTCTAAGAAAGAAGAACAAACAACTTCAGTAACCCAAGAGAGGAATCAAGGCAAGCAGTGTGCTGGGTCCCTCAGGATGCTCCCTGGGTGCTAACCACAAGCTTTACATATTGGTGATGGACATGTGCAAGATCTCAGCCAGTCACCTGCACCAGGAGCCTACAGTTTGGGAGAATTTTACAGCTGAAAAAAGGGTAAGAAACTCCTGTGGTGTTTTCCCTGAACAGTCTGATTCAGAGCATACTTCTGAAAAGCTTAAAAATAGCTTTTGTTGGTGTCTTTGAGATTTGTAATCAAATTAGTTTTGCACTAATTCTCAAAACGGCTCCTGGTGCCAGGAAAGCAACTTCAGTGCAATCTTCCAAAGGCAGTGAAGCAGCAAATTGCTTAGCAAGAGGACGTGCAAGGCTAGCAGATTTTGGCTTAATCTCACCCACTTCTCATCAAAATGGCTGCTTTTGAGTGACAAAATAGACACAGTGGAGTTGCGTCCATCAGGGAGGGAAAAAAACAATTTCAGCAGGCAGCAGCAATAATTTACTAGTCCATCTCCTCAAAATGGATCACTCAAATGATTGAGAAACAAACCCATGAATATTTTTTCCCTGGTTCTAGGTGGTAAATGTCCCATTAGTTTCTTCCTGTTAACACTGAGTCATTTCTTTGCAGCTGCCTGGCACGACAAAGACATGGGCACGCATCAGTGAGGGGACTGCAAGAAGATGGAGTTGTGCAACCACATGAACCAGCACCTGAATGCAGACACCTAATACTGGCTCTTGTTGCTTAGCTTGTTGCTTTCCAACCATCTAGAGTCCAGCCTTGCAGCCTCCCTTCATGGCTGAGACAAAAAAATCCACAAAGTGCAGAAACCAGACCCTGGAATTTTGAGTGTTCATGGAAAAAAAAGGAGGAAATGCTGCAAGCAAGACAAACGATGCTACCACGACCTCTCTTTTTATCAGCTGTGTGAGAACCAAAACTCTTCCAGTTCTCTTTGGTCTGTCTGGTAGCAATGAAAGGTACCACACAGTCAAGATCTGGCAGAGAAAACTGTAACACACACAGTCTGGTTGTTTTGGATAAGTTTTAACATAGGCTGGTTGTGAAAGAATTGGTCTTACAGGCACAACATTTCTTGGAAAGCTTCAGAAGGCAGAGCATCATTGGAGGGTGGGACCACTGGACAGGGCAGGAGTGCCACAAGCCTGGGAAGACCACACTGTCCATCTCTGTGTGGTGCCCTTCTGATGATAAAGAGTCACTGGTGTTCTTCTAATACAGCTTCTGACCCACAAAAATAGCTCATGGCAGCAGTCTAAGGAGTGCCTGTCTTGGACAGGTGGCTGCAGGCAGCACAGCTGGAGGCATCTCCCACCACACTTCCCCACAGCAAGATCAGCTGTTCCTGCCTCCTAAGATCAGCTTTCAAGCCAAAGAAATAAGCAATGATTGCTAGAAGAAAATGGAAGTAAACAGTAAAGAAACAGACAGGAATCTCCTTTTCTTTGTAGGCATTTTCTCTGAATTTTTTGAGTGCTGGGCTCAGCAGGTGTATTTTATTTCTTCCCTGTGGATTTGCTATGCCTTTATTTGGACCAGGGTTCAGCTTGTGTTTTCCAGGCTGTGGCTGCTCTTGGGGCACCTCTTGGCACAAACATAGCTTGCTTCAACATGGCACTATATGCAAAGGATATGTAGTTTGCAGCATGTGGCTCATCCTCCTGGGACACTTCTTTCCCCAGTTGAAAGCTACCAATACCACCTAAATCTTCTACATTTAGGCTACCCTAGGATATCACCTTCTTGCAAGAGAGTTATTTAAGGGTCTACTGACCAGCAGCTATGACAACGGTAAGATGTATGGGATCCATATGTACGTGGCAATCTTATCTGATGCCAGACCAGGGGAGGATGCAACTCCATGTGAGCCCATGCACTCTTTCCAAGACTACCTTCTCCCAGAATGAGGCTGTGATGGCCAACACACATCTCATCCTCCACCTGAATTTTCCTTCTCTGCTTACTTCTACCTCTTCACAGCTCCTTTGAAGCCCCTGTTGCCATCAGCCTGTTCCTGCCAAAACACTGTGCCTCCCTGACACGTGTTGTGAGCCAAGGGCTGTGTTTGTTTAACAGCTTTACAACGTTGAGAGGCCAACAGCTTAACAGCCATAAAATGCTGCTTTGCAGCACAAATTTCCAGCTGTGCGGTCCTTTGCCGGCATCAGGTTCCTTCACGGTTAAATTACGGCTGCCAAAGGCCCTTAATATCATTGAGAAATATTTTGACACTTGGCAAGTACTTATTTTAAAGACTTGTTTGCTAAAATAAGTGCCCATCATGCTCCGTGAATCCTCCCTGGGTGCTGAGAGCCGTGGCTGCTGCTCATTTTTTTTCCTCCTCAGTAGTGGCAAAAAGTTGAAGTTTTCAGAATGGAGTTCTTTCCAGCTGGATACAACCTGGAGCTGGTTGTCTTATGGAGAGCTGGGTTGGCAGAGGTGAAGCAGTGCTTCTGGGTTCACTGGCTGAGTGTACTTAGCAAGGATGTTCAGGGGGGGCTCAGGAAGTGGTTGGGACCCTTTCTGTTCTGTCTGCTGGGTGAGCAACCAGAGGAGCCAAATCAAACAGGGCGCTGCTCTTGGGCAACTGAGATACCACCATGGGTGGTAGGAGATACCATCCCACCACTCCAGGAGTGAGGTCTCTCATGTCCCCCATGGCTGTCCTGATGGAACAATTCTCTGACAGAGCTGGTGGCAGGGCAGAGAGCTCAGAGAATCTGGGGTCTCCAAGTACCTAATAATCCAAATGCTTTGACTGACAGCCCAGAGAGAGGCTTTATTAACTATGGTTATAGTGAGGGACACTCAGACAGCATTTTCCTCTCTGCTCCCCTTTTCTCTGTAAAAGGAACACAGAGATCCAGCCTATATATGCTGTTTCCAAAAAAAAGAAAAGAGGTGAGGGAAAGAATAATTCAAACATCAGTAAAGTCAGGTATCCATCCCTGGGGAACTTGCCAAGTGCCACAATCGTGAGAAGGAATCAAATTGTGACAACGTGGAGAGATGGCTCTTGGTGGGGCCTGTAGGAGTGGCTCACCCAGTATTATCTTAGCTCCGAAGAGAGGAGTTTGAAACAGTCAGAGACTGTTAGCTCTGGGTTGAAAGGGATGTTCTTTCAATTAGGATCAACATCTGAGCCACTCTAATCTGAAATACTAATATTTTTACCACCACACCCTTATAGCACATCTAGGGAGAAGAAAAGAGAAGAGAAGAGAAGAGAAGAGAAGAGAAGAGAAGAGAAGAGAAGAGAAGAGAAGAGAAGAGAAGAGAAGAGAAGAGAAGAGAAGAGAAGAGGNGAGAAGAGAAGAGAAGAGAAGAGAAGAGAAGAGAAGAGAAGAGAAGAGAAGAGAAGAGAAGAGAAGAGAAGAGAAGAGAAGAGAAGAGAAGAGAAGAGAAGAGGAGAAGTACATGTACATTTCCCAGGAAATCTCTGTCCTGTTACTTCTCCCCCTGACACCAACTTCATGCCCACCAGCACTGCACACCAGCAGTATGAAATAAACCTTCCAAAATCTGATCTGACACAAATCACAGGATCTAATCCAAGCTGGCAGGCAGGATGAGTGACCTAGCCATGACATCAGGCAAATTTCTCACACCAAGATGAAGCTGGGGACTGAGTGATTCAAGCAGGAAACTCCACAGCAGGGCAAGCAGACGCTTGCGTCCCAAATTTGTCCAGAACCAGAGAGGCCCTGGGTGCAGGATGGCTCCTGTCATTGCTCCTGCAGTCCCCAGCTGCCAATGGGGTTGCCACCATATCCACAGAAAGCCATGAATCTGTCCCAGCCGCACAGTTTTCACTCTGCAGTGCAGATTAGTCTTGCACCCCATTGAGCATGTTCTCCCTCTGGCTCCTGGCACATCTGGTGTGACAGACAAGTTCACACTTCAGGAGCAGGTGAGAAAAACCACAACACCTGGAAAGGTCTCACTATTCTTCCCAGTCACTGTGTCACCTTGATGTCCCCTCCAGGCTGCCACCACTTTAGACATCCTGGCAAAATCATCCCTGAGAAAGTGGGATAGAGATGACAGGGGTATGCTGAGAGCATCTTTCGGGTGACTTGGGTCCTGTTTTTGCCGTCTGCAACAATTACAGCTGTTGGACGGTGTAACCCAGCACTGGGGTGGATCCTGTCCTGCCCCCTCCTCCCCAGAGCCCTGCAGCAGAAACACAGTCCCCTATTGTGGCTGCTGCTACCAGCATCAGCGAGTGAAGCCCCATACAGGAGGATTGTAGAATAACCTACTGGTGACCTGTATAATAATGTTGTCTTCCTCTGTGCCCCTGGGGGCTTTTTATCTCGTCTGATGGACAGGAGGATGCTGGTTTTATTATTCATGCAAGAACACCTCTTCCCTCCCTGTGTTAGTGCTAACTCAAAGGAAATGTGGCTTGGAAGTAGATTTGTAAGCAACATGAAAGCCCCTTCTGTCTGTGCAGGTAATGTTTGTGCAGGCTGATTGGCTTCACACAGCCCCAGTGTCCCCAGTTCCCAGAGCAAACAGGATCTCCTGAGCCCCACTCCTGCCCTTCCAGACCCCCCGTGGTTCTCTTTGCCCACCGCCTGCTCACAGCACCTTTCCACAGGATGCTGGGAACAGACAGCTCCCAACCCCACTCCTTGCACCCTTCAAAGGGATGGAGACTGCTCCCTGCTAATCACGCTCCAGCCGTGGCTGAGTTCACGGTGGGTTCATTATCAGCACCGCTTTGGGGGAGCCGTGATTGGCAGCGCTAATAACACCACGCTGCAGCTGCAAGACCCTGCGGGGCACAGGAAACCTTGCTGGGGTACAAAGAGGCTCTTCCTTGCTGAGGAACAGAGGGAAGGTGATGCAAAAAAACCCCCTACCCAGTGCATATCTCAGGCTGTCAAACTGACCTTCCCTCCCGGGATTATTTTCCCGCTCCCAGAGGCGTAATTAGGCTTTGGAGCACACTCAGAATCACTACATGTGACATCCACCCAAGGGCAGCAGAGCCAGCAGGAAATGTCCTGCACCAAATATCATTCAAGGCTGGGTGAGAGGGGGTTTCACGGGGGTGAGAAACAAACACAGGCTAAAGCCTATTTATTTTTAAAATAATTTTAAAAAGCATAAGCTTCTTAAGCAGCCCCTGCCATTGGAGATGTTTGCTACCAGGGAGGGAAGGGTGTGGGATGGCTTGGAGCTACAGGTACACTGGTGTGAGCTGGAAGACCCCCTCCCCAGCTCTGCCCTCTGTGAATGGGATGAGCAACACAGAAGTGACATAATGCAGAAAACATTTCCCTTCATATTTATTTTATGGGAGTTCTCCAGTTGGAAAGATTTCAGTAGCTTTGTGCTGCATGGTGAATCTTAGGAAAATAAAGATTTCTCTCTGGGTTGTGAGGGCACTGACAGCATTTCTGATGGGCTGCTGGAGTACATGATTAAGGATGGGATGGAAAAACAAAATACCAAATAGTGAGGCTGTACTTACGCCAGCAGATAAGCTGTGACTGTCTGAGAATGAAGGACACAGGAAACCCCTGGAGGTCCAGGAGTGCTCCTGTCTGGAGGGTGTAGAAAAGATGGACCCAAATCTACTGGGAGAAGCATGGGGCTAGCATGAGGCACAACAGAAAGTCTCATTAAATGTAAGGAGAGTGCTTCACAAGATGGACAGAACAAAAAAAAACCCAAATCGAGTGATGATCATCTTTGAACATGTTCAGAACCTCCCTGGACAAGACCAGGAGTAACATGATTTATCTCCAGAGTTGGCCTTAACTTCAAGCTAGACCCACTTTGAGTGGGAGGTTGGTTTAGAGACATCCAAAGGTCTCTTCTGACCCCATTTATCTCCAAATCTAAATTAATCTTCCATAATCAGGTCCATTCCTGAAGAGAAGCATTGAACTTTTCATGTGGAGACCTGATGAGACCACTCAGACTCTGAGTCCCGATGTGGGACCAGTGCAGCCACCCATTGCACATCCACCCACAGCATTTAGCATGGCAATGGGCAGCGCTGGGCATTTCTCAACTCTCATGGACTAAAGCAACCTTTTCTGGGTGATTCCTTCTGCTGAAAGCTGGGCAGTGCCTTTGCAAGTGGGAAGGTGCTAGGAAAGCAAGGGGTTCACAGGAAGAACCTGGAGCCCAGCCTCGGGGCTGGCTGCAAACGGTCCATTTGCAGAGCCTCCAGTGCATTCCTGCCGCTGTGCATGGATTCCGTTATCTGGAATTATTTCCTGCTATTCAGCCCTGTTCTGTATCCCACTCTGTTATTCCTAGCTGAAATCTCTCTCACTGCCCTGCCGTGGGGCACCAGAGCAGCACACAGAGGAGGTGCAGGCAGGTGGATGGGTATGGGATTGACAGAGCCAGTGGCTCCCTGGAGATCTACAGGATACCCAGGCTTGTACTTCGTGGCCTCCTTGAAGGCTGACAGGACACGGGGCTGCAACAATCAAACAGAATGTCCCAGCAGCCTATGATGTGATATTTCACTTGTCATACATATCATGATACTACAGCCATACCTATTTTACGTGATGCACGTCAAGGCTGCTGCTCTCCAAGTCTGTTTGCAAAACACAGCTGCCACCACTGGCTGCACTCAACCCTGAGCCGACCAACCCACCAGAGCGAGTCAGCCCATGCCATGTGAGCACACCAAGAGCAAGAGTAGAATTTATTTTGCTTTTTCAACTTTGGGTTTCTGGAAGCAAAAGCAAACTGCTCAGAGATTTTTTTTCCCTCCTGAGACTGTGGTATCAGTCTCTGATAAGAGCTTTCCCGGCCATTACACAAGCAGGGCTGGACATGGGAACGCAGCATGAATAAATGACTTGAAGCAAAGCATTTTGATAACTGAGTTTTTCTAGCTTTCTGGCCTCTGCAAGAGCAAAATAAATTCCACAACACTGTCAGCAATTTCCCTTCCCTCAGTCCTAGCTTTGGGCTACCCTGAATTCCTACCCTCATTGCCCAGAGAAGCTGTGCATTCCCCATCCCTGGAAGTGCTCCAGGTCAGGTTACATGGGGCTTACAGCAACCTGCTCTAATGAAGTTGTCCCTGCCTGTGGCAGAGGGGCTGGAACTAGATGGTCTTTAAGGTCCCTTCCAACCCAAACCATTCTATGATTCTATGAACAGGGATCTGTTCCAAAAGCATCCATTCTGTGCTGGCAGGAGCCACAGCTCCTGCCCCAGGCTTCTCTGGCAGATGTACACCAGTCTCTGCTCACAAAAAGTTCATTGCACAGATGAGTCACCCCCATGAGTGCCCAATGCTGGGCGTCATGAGACAAAACAGCACTGCACATGTCCCCTCTGCTTTCTTCTGGAGGTTGTGGCTGCTCTCCCACACTGTGTCACCTCTGTCCAGACCTCTGTGACACCCAGGAAGATGCTCAAGAGAGAACAAAGTTTACTTTCACCAGGCTTGGGCTTGGCCAAGGGAAAATTTCCAGGCAGGGCATTGCATTTTGAGATTTCTTTTGTCACACATCCACGAGCATCCATGAGACCCAGAGGGAGACAGAGAAGGGGCTGCTATGTGCTCCCTATCAGTGAACCCTTTCCAAGCTCTAAACACTGCTTGTGTTTCAAAGCAAGGCTGAATTAAAGCAGCATTTTTGAACAAAGAAAAGAATCTGAAAGAGCCAATTTGAGATTTAGTTTTAATCAGTTGGAGATATATACCCATGTCAGCTCTAGCAGTGAATCTGTAATTAAACTGCTCTCCCCTCAATCTCTCAGGTGAAGGCAGATGGAAATACAGATGGACTTAGAATTGGATATCAGGAAAGAGAGGTGCGTCAAGATGCTTTCCCCTTCCTTTGGCATGCCACTTCCTTTGCTTAAAGGCTGCACAAAAAGCATATTACAAGGTGGTACTGAGACTCTTCTGAGCTTAATAGGCTCTATGCACAGCAAAAACCATCACCCAATTTGGTTTGAAAGGATGAGCTGGAGATACCATGGGGGTGAAGCTGATAAGTAAAGTGTGAGGATGTTTTTCCTGTCATCTAAAGCAATCTGGCTTGTAGCAGGATATTTGGGATAGGCTTGCCTTTCCAGGGATGATTTCTAATTTTAGAAAAGCTCTGAGGCTTGTTAATTTTCAGCCACTTTAATGAGCTGTCTCATCGTCTGTAACCACTTCCAGCTCAACTAACCTCTGCAACGGGAGAAATAAGCCTGATTTGGCTCATGTTGAACTCACAGTCTGCTAGACAACCCCTTGTACCTCCTCATGGTAGCTGTCTGGGCAGCAGAACCAACATCACAGTTGCTGGCACAAAGGGGGCAAGAAGGAGGCTCAAAGGGCTGTGATGGCTTTTCTGTAAGGAGCTAGTGTGAGAGAGGTCTGGAGAAGGGTCAGCACAGGAGAGATGCTGAGAAAACCATCAATGGCAGGGAGAAGATGATGGAGATGACCTGCTCTCTCTCACCTAAGACAAGAATGAAAGTAACAGGAAATCACAGGAAAATAACAGGAGCCAGGCTTGGGGCACACAAAAAGAAACTTCCCTTTGGGCAACACAGTAATGACCTTGCTGAGGGATGCGCGGGAGGATTCAAGTTTAGCTGGCCCCAACTGGAGACTGAACAAAGTCACACAAACAAAATCCCCCCAAGGTCACTGAGTGTGTGATGATGGATATCTGCAATGAAAACTGTTAACAGGGAAAATACTATGAGGAGGAGGAGGAGGATGAGGAAGGAGTCTTGCCAGCCTAGGTGCTGGCTCACTGACTGCTGTGCAACATTCCACACTAAAAGGACTTGGGAGTGATCCTCTATGGATGCTCAAATGCGCCAGACCTGGAAGGGGCAAGGGAGCCAACCCTCAGGGACAAGTTCAACCTTCGTGGCTTCACATGGTGCCCTTGCTTTGCTCTGGGAAACGTGGGTGTTTCCCTTTTGGCAAGACAGAAAGGCAGGAGGCTGTGAAGCCAAAGACATTAAATGTGGGCAAAAATGAGAAATGGAGCCAAAAGTTGCTATGAGAAAGACAGCTCTGTGGAGATCAGCACCAATGCCACTCACCAGTCAGCTGGATTCCCATAGTTTAGTTGATTTTAGGGCCTCAGATTCATTCCTGCAGCTTGAAAGGGCACCCAAATGAGTGGATTCCCTGGTGCTTCATAACATGTAAGCTCGTGTGACAGCCTTTCTTTAGTCAAAAATTATTTCTCTCCTCTCTCGCTCACCCTTTTGGATGAGACTCAGAGAGATTTAATTATCTCATCCTTCTGTCAAGCCCCTCTGAAGCTGGGGGGTGGGGTTTACAGGTTCCCAGGAGACACTCACAGAAAGCACAAGCACACACAGGCACTCCCCAGGCTCTCCCTCAGCCCTGCCAGCTCACAGCCCTGCCCACTGCTCTGCTGACAGGCACCGTGCTCGGGCAGTCAGCCTAACGGGCTGGAGGGCAGTGGGGATAATTCAGGGTACAACCCTAAATCTGCACTGTTGCACAGCTGGTTGAGGGTGGCCTCCTAAAATATGCAGGTTGCTGGTTTCAAGCCTGTTACAGTGAGGTACATCTTTCCAGATGTGCCCAATAGCCAAAACATCTATCAATGACAACACTTGGATGGGGTCTGTGTCGAATCCTCACATTTCCAGTTCCACAGCTCTGTGCCTACAAAAGGAAAATTTCTCCAAGTTTCCCCACACCGGCAAGAATCACAGATTCAGGCAGTTCAGGACTCCTAAGGTCCCTTCCAACCTGAATTATTCTGATTGTAAACTGATTTCTTTTATATCACAGGCTTTTAATTAAATGCACATTTATGCCCATATGGACCCCATTAACCATTCATTTGTCATCATATTTAGCCACCACCTCCAGAAAGAAAAAAAAACAAGCAGGGGCTTGCTTCCAATCTGTCACATTGTGGGTCTGACATCTTGCAAAGGGCTCTCATGATGCCCTTTTCCACTAGACTGGAGCTCCCTTAGCATGTTCACAGAGAGAAAATGTCACAATCACCTGGCTATTCCAACCCCTCATCTCTCCCAGGGAACTAACCAGCTGCCAGTCTACAAATTTCTGTGCTAAACACCAACTCTACAGTCATGTTTCCTTTTTTCTTCTTTGGCATCAACATTAGCAGCCAGCTACTCTAACGTATTTTGCTGTTGTTACACATAAGGAAAAAATAAATGCACCTCCTACCCTTTCATTTAGACATCAAAGGTCACTGTAGCTGTTTCTGCTGCAGCCTCAACTCACATCAGGAGCTGCTCACGCAGTTTCTTTCTACCAAACCGAGAAAACCCTGCATTTGGTGATTCACTGCCCCTTTCTGTAGGAACAATCTTATTTCTTTCCCCTTTGATGTTCAATTTTGCATTGGGCTGTCTTCTAACATATTTTTTTCAAATGTGCTCTGCTTTCCAAGTGATCCAGACTGCCCTGTCTGATGAATTTGTCTTCAGCATTTACTGTTTCATTACCCTTTGTGCCACTGGCTCCTCCCCACAGGAGCCATTAGATCTGCTTCACTTAGGGAAATGCTGGGAACC
Source organism: Thryothorus ludovicianus (assembly GCA_013397245.1). Lineage (NCBI taxonomy): Eukaryota > Metazoa > Chordata > Aves > Passeriformes > Certhiidae > Thryothorus > Thryothorus ludovicianus. Next base: position 62,365 of record VZTB01010099.1, read on the forward strand.
CTAGAAAACAGCATGAAGAAGAGCCCCATTTGTGGGTGACATCTTCCTGGGATCTGCCAGGTTTTAATTCACTTGCCAGGTGCTGGGGGCTGTACGGACTAAGCCCTCATTACCCGACAGCTTGCCTGACATTGGCAGACCTAGGGGCTCCACCATTTGGCCCACGATTGATGCTGGGCATCGACCTGTAGCTGCCTAGGGAGTCCCTTCTGAACGCTTCTTCTGCCTTCTGGATTGGAAGTTACTCCCTTAATCAGGATTAACCTAATCTGTTTCTCCCCATATCTGGAATGCTGTTGTCTTCTTTTTCCGTGCTTTGGTGGAAAGGTGAGAAGATCACTGCTTCCTGGACCTCTATGTGCTTTTCATATTGCTCTGCTTATCTTTTCCTCAAATACCAGATTTTCAAACCTCTCCATGGCCCTTCAGTGATGAGAACTGTTATGAAAATCAAGGGAAGACAGCTGTTGGGAGTTCTGGTTGCAGCAGAAGGCTTTAAGAGATGCAGTCTCCAAAGACCACCCAAAAAGAATCTGGAAGTGAGCAAGGAAAGCCCTTGGCTTCCTTGAAGAAGAAAAGACCTTCCCCAAAAGGTAGCATCTCAAAGGCAGACGTTAAACTGGGGTTTAATGGGTGCTGCAAGAGCAGATGAGTGGGCATTGGCAGAGTCTATCGTGGCCTTCAGGAGCAGCAGTCAACATAGTGCTGAGGCACTTGATTAACCATGTGTCTGCCTCAGCCTTTGCCTTTTGCCAGCAAACAAAGCCTGGGGAAGATATTCCTGAGCTCAAATACTCTATTTGACTCTGGGAACTCAAGTGCATAATACGTCACTTGATAAATAGCAGTACAATTTAGTCAACATGGATGAGAAGATCAAATGGATGAGAAGCTGGTCCATTCAAAGACAACCTACTCATAATAAACAGTCACATCACTATTGTCTTAGAGCCTATAGAAACCCTTGCAATTGTATATTTGGGATGTTACAGGGTTTCTGGTTGTTCCTGTTTCCTGTATGACCGATAGCACAGGGAGAACATTAAATATTCTGACTCTGACCTGAAGAATGGCCACGCACGTGGCTGGACAGGACAGAAAAATAACCTGGGATCATGGTGAGAGATTGCCTTATTTTAGGACTTCTTTAAAATCAAGGAAGCCAAAGGGAAGTAAATCAGCTAAAGTGCTGAAAAATGCCTCACAACAACCAAGGATCTACCAGATCAACAGGACTATTCTGTGTGGCTTCTCTGAATTAGCCTTTTCTCCTTAAATTTAAATGATTCCATTAAAAGTGGCTGCAGACAGACACAGCTGAGGTAGTCTAGTTTCTCCCGACTGATCACACAACTCTCTTCATTTTGAAAATCCAGCTGTAAGCCCAGCTTGAAGCCCATGTGCCTCAGGCTTCAAAGGAGTGGACAGCAGGGTGGGTACTAACTCCACACTACCAGCACTCCATAGCAGTTCCTCCATCTGCCCGTTAATGTGTGTTCAAAACCCGACAACAACACTTGTATCCCTGGGCTGGAACAGGGGGAGCTCTGCTTTGTCCCGACGGCACAGATACGGCCGTTGGTGGAGGATGATGCCCACCACCTCTCCCTCCACTGGAATCCCAACGGCCACTGACCCAGCTGTTGACCCCATCAATAGCTGAAAAGCCTTTCCAAAAGCAGCAAACCTCTCTCCTTTCATGTATTATTAAAATTCTCACTGGTTAATTTATTAGGGTACTTTGCACTGGGAAAAATGACCTCTTTGTCGACCCACTTAAACATTCTCCACTCCAACACTAAACCGTCAGAAGGGCGAAAGGGAGAGCTGGGGAAGTTGTGTGCAGACTGATGTCCTTTGTCTCAGTGAGACAGCTCCAGGATGGAAGTGCTGGGACTCCCTGGCACGAGAGCAAAGGGCTACACACAAGCCTTCACAGACCAAACCACAAAGGAAACATTCAGCCCCTACGCCAAATGGGCACAGCAAGAGAAATAAGACTTCCCGGTCGCGCTTCCTAGGCAGTGCTCATCCCTCCCTGAACCTATGGGTTTGGGAAAGAATCCTTGATTTCTCCCTGTGTTCCCTCCTCCAACAACCCAAATGGGAAATGCAATGAGGGGTGGTGGATGAACCCATTCACATGTGGTGGGATTTGATCCTGAGGCAACAAAGGAGCATCCTGGCCATCCTCCAGGCAAAGGTGTCCAGACCTACACCCAGACTCTCCTATTACCTGCTCCTCTGTTTCTCCAGCAAGAGAATCACTAGAGTGGCTCCACAGAAATACCTGATTCAAACTAACTTCTATGGGATGTGGAGGAGCAGGGCACTGCTGAGCAAAAGCCAAACTGACAGTGCAAGGACCACTCGGCACCAAAAGCAGCCCTGTAAGTGAAATGAGCAGTATTAGCTGTCATTAGGTCTGGTTTTTCCATTAGTGTCATAAAGATAAAGCTGTTCTCCTCCCAGAAAGACAGCCTGCAAAGTGCTCAGACTCTACAGGGCTCTCAGGTTATTAGAGAGGACACAAAAGCTCCATTTGCTTTCAGCATCGAGAAAGCACCTGGAAAGTGCAGCGATGACAAAAAGACACCACAAGATGCCTTCAAACCTGGGGGGGGTTGGGAGCTCCATCCTGTGCCCTGCTCATTGCCCTGACAATCATAGCAGGCTCCTGCTAGGGAGTGTATTAAAGCTCAAATGCTTTTTGTGGCTCATTCTCATGTGATGCTCTTTATCTCAAGCAAAGGGACTGCCAAATAACTTTGATACTGCAGGAATCAGCAAAGAAAGGTTCATGAGGACTCCTAAAAAGTATCTGAAATTTCATGCCTAAAAAAAATGAACTGGAGGAAGGACTCTGGAGATAGACATGCAACACATTAACCCCATGTCATTCTTAGTTTCATAAAGCTCACATATCCTGAGAGTTAGATGAGCTGAAATACACAGAATGGGAGTGAACAGAACAAATTGCAGCAGAAGGCTGAATGCAAGATTGGGAGGTAGGAGTTTGCAAGATCCAATTCTGCAGCTGCCATTAATCTGTCAAAAACCCCTGGAGAAAGGAGGTTTTGCCCTCTTGTGCCGCCTTTGATGCTTTTACCAAGCATCAAATAAAGACTCAAACTCAGAAGGATGTTACAAAACAATGACTGAACTGCCACCTGCAAAAATACTTTGGGGGTGGAAAGTGCAGTTATAGGATGGCTGAGGAATAATTTTTCTCCCTGCATCAGTTCTGCAAACTGAGAGGTAGAAAACAGTGTGTGGGAACCTGAACCTGCAGCAAAGAGGGGTGGAAAGAGCAGTAACTGATGAGTTTTATTGCAGGATGTGTTAATCATCTCTCTAGACGATGGACTGGGATGGGGGTGGAGGACTTGGCAGCTGGGATTTGAGATGTATTTGTAATGCTAACACACATCTGGGATCCATCCTGGAACAGGAACACCATGTCTGGACCAGGCAGGCCAGAAGAAAATGTTCTTTGTGGCCAACCTTCACGAAGGACTTGACCTGCTGAGCCAAGTGTGGCCTTCAGAGGTGTCCTTCAAACAATCTGGGGTCATGGAATACCACAGATACTTTCCAAAGGGAGCATGGAGCTTCTCTGAGTGATTTGCTTAGAAGCTGTAAGGACTATCTTGCATGTACTGCCAGGGAAAAACAGGTCCATCTCTCACTGTGAGCCCTTGCTCCCAAATTCTTTGGCAGGGCAGGCTGAGCTTGGTGATCTGGTGGCCCAGGTCTGTGCACAGTGAAGTTGAAAGATATTTTCAGCTCTGTTTTAGAGTGCTGCACCTCCATCTCAGCATTGCTCAATTCAAATTTTCTTGCTTATCTGACACACTGGTGTGTCTCTCCCATCAGCATAACCCTCCATATTTCAGTGCAGTTATCTCTGGCTCACAGCAACAAGCAGGGGGACAAAGGTGTGGGCATGGGAACACAAGCACGCCATGATCAGGGATTGCACCTATGGATGATTAAAGAGTCACCGTGCTCCTGCACAGACCCCCATTTACAAACTCATTTGGAAGCACTTCACCTTCAGAAAGCAACATTAATAAAATATGGGACTTCCCTGGCTCTGCTGGAGAATGCATGAAGTACATGGATTTTCAGCCCCAGCTTGCGTGGTCTGTTGGGTTTGGGAAAGAAAAGTGGGGAGTCTACACTGGTATCTGATACCTCAGATTCCCTGGCTGGGTGTTTCCAAGGGTATGTTTTTCCAAGGATGTTCCCTGTGCTTGGCAAGAGTCTGAGGGAAGGCACTCCTTATTAAATCACCTCCTGATGTGCAGGGATCCCATGTTTTGCATTTGCTGCGAACTTCTTGAACGCCCCGTGCATCCCTGCACTCCCAGTCCAGCCTGATGCCACCCCACCAAGCTGCAGCAGCCCTGCTGCACATGGTTTGTGTTGACTGTACGGATGCCCTTTGAGAGCTCAAGTGGTTTTTGCAGCTGTGTAAATAGGAGTGAAGCCCATGAGGGATCCCTGACCTGTCTACACGTGGCCTCCTCACCCTCCCACCAGCAAGGATGAGCAATGAAGACCCTGCTGGGTTCTCCACCCTGAGCAAACACTGGAGACCAGCTGTCCTCCGCAGCAAGGGTGGGCTCCATGTGTAGCCCAGGCACTCCTGATAACAGCTCTTAGCATCCCAGGATGCAGAAGAAAGCTCAACACAAAGCCAAGGATGTGTCCTTCCTACAGCCAGCAAAATCAAGTGAGAGATGATAACAGCAGGAGCATGGAAGAATGGAGACTCAAAAGGTCTGCCAGCAGTCCAGTCTGTGCTTCAAAAGTCTGATTATATCTAGAGATAAGGCTTAGTAGGGCTACTTTTCTCCAGGAGAAAGCAGCCCCCACATACACAGGTGAGGGGAGAGAAGCTCTGAAGATCACCTTGATGCTGCAGCTCTTCAGAGGGGTTTGAGTCTGGCAAAGCCCAGTTTCAGATAACTTCACTGAGTAGAAGACAGGAGGGATGAGCCCAAGGGAGGACCATGAGACAGGCACCCGCTGACCTCCACGAAGATTGGTCCTGTGTTAGCAGTGAGCAGGGTGGAGCTGGGTTAACAGCTGGCCTTGATTAGCTGGTCCCTGGGTTCAGCCAAGGGGCCTTGGGGCCACCTCCTGTCTGCACTTAGTCAAACAAGACCAGGAAGCACCTAGACCCTATGAAACCCAGCACTCCTTCTGGCTTCATATACCACAGGCACCTGGATTCCCTATTCATCATTTGGTTTTCTTCTAGGATGGCACCTCCTGCATCACCATCAGGTTCAGGTGCCAGGATCCCAGGAAAATATCAAAAAACTGCAGGAAATCCATAGAAGAACAAAGCAAACTATTATCATGGAGCCAGAGAGACTGACTTTCTGAGCTCATGTGTTTAGCTTGGCTTAACAGCAGCTTAGCAGGGGCTTGGCAACTCAACTGTCTGCAAATATTTGAAGGGTGTAAACACCAAGGACAAGAGAGAAATCACTGAGGGAGTTTTAGAGAGTAGGCTGAGCAGGAATGCAGGCACTCACCACCACTGCTAACTGGGGCTTGGGTCTCTCCATGTAAATTTACTGAAGCTTCCTGACCTTGCAGATGCTCTCTGGGTCCCTGCAGCACCTGCTGTGTCACGATGGGGCTCAGAGAAGCACACACAGCCCTTACACCAGGGATGCCAGCAAGGACACAGCTCTTGGATGCTGGTGCTCAACATGGCAAGGGCAAGTGGTACCTAACACTGCACAGCCCTGTTCCCAGCAGCCTTCAGGTTGTTCAAAAAGCACACTTCCCCTGCCTACACCCTGTTTTCCTCTTCTATCTCTAGCAGTTTCAAATTCAAAGCACAGAAATGAGGGCTAATTTTTAGCTGAAATCTTACAACAGGCATGGCAAGAGGTGTTTTGCTAATTCATAATAATTCTGCATTTATTTTTTTTGTTTGGTTGGACAAAAACATCCTTTAATTTCCCTTCCAAGCTCCTGAAACAATTAATTTTAGTGTTTCATAACTATGTTTGGATTTTTCAGTTCAAAGTCATGCTTAATTTCAAACTGGAAGGGTTAAAACAATCACTCCAAATCAAAATATTTAATTTACAGTCAAAGGAAATAATTATTCATCTTTCAAGCTAACTTCTGTGGCTTCACAGAACTGCCAGAGAAATCCCCCAAAACAAGTCACCATGTCTGATGTCTCATAAGGTTACTCCAAACTGTTTGGACACCCTGGAGTGACGTTGCTAAACCCCAGACGAGGATATATCCCAGTAGGCACAAAAAAATTGCTTACGGAAGGGAAGATTCAAATTTAGATTGGCTGTCTATCTATAAATAGTCTGCAGAACTAAAATACATTCCAGTTTGGCTGGAAATGCCTTTTTGCCTCATACTCATAAACACTCCTGCCTTTTATAGTTGAAGCAAATATTTGGTTTCTATAGTTATAACAGTGAGTACCCAGTGGTCTTTATTTTTAATCTGCACAGTGTTTGCCTGAAAAGCAGGGTAGTGGTTTGTGGGGACCCTGGAGGAGTCTGGACCACAGGTGCATCATTAAAAATAAACCTGTGAACAACACAAAAAGCCCTCCCCAAAGTATCCAAATGCAGAGAGGTTTGCTTGTAAACAGCATTTGGCTTTCAGATGCGGCTCTAAGTGCACCGAGAGTGAAAAAGGCCAAGGATCTGGTGATTGCTAATATAATAATGAGGCTCTGTCCTACTAATCTGATGTTCTCAAAGCACTTTGCAGGCATTAATCATGCTCCCAGCAGGGCACGGTGGGGATCATCACTCTGAGCACGTTATGTGGCCCAGGGTGGATGGGGGAGAGCCGCGCACGGTCTGAAAGATCGCGGATGGCCGAGGAGGGGGTGGGCTGCACTGCTTTGTGGATATATATATTCAAAAACCACAGCCACCTCTCCGAAACTTGCCTTCAAAGGGGCCTATTTATCTGTCTGACAGCAATACGCACGACAGCCCTGTTATTCAGTGCTTAATAAATCAAACACCCATCCACCAGCATTACTGATGGAAGGAAAAGGAAATTAAAGGTGACCTGCTTGGCTTGGAGATCACAGGAGGCTTCCCCATCCACTTAGAATAATTTAGGGTGATTAAACCCTGCCTGTAAGAACTAAACAGGTTTCACTTATTTTCATGTCCCAGCTCAGAAAGGATTTCAGGGTGGGATATTGGGCTTCCCAAAGGATGCCTGAAGATGATGGTGCAAACCCAATGCCTCCATCCCTCCAAGCAGTGATCTTGCAAATCCAGACTTGTCCATGGGCAGTGCTTTCCCTGGAAAACACCTGAATTCTTTGCAAATCCACAGCTGTTTCACTTAACACACCTGAATTTATTATCAGGCTGGACATGCCAAGAGGATGATGGGGCAGGAAGGGTGAAAGGTGAGTAAGTCCAGTCTCAGTTTTAGCAGGGCTGGGCTTCCACTGGCCAGCCAGAGACCTGCTCATGCTCAGGAATAAGGGCTATCTTAATGCCTCATCCTATATTGTCTTCCTTCAGGAGAAGAGACACTTGCTGAGGTCTGTGTGCCATACTCCTGTGCTTATTTCTGATGGGCTGATGGACATCAATGTGTCAGACAGTTGTGTGAAGCTGCATCCACCTGGGACAATTCCCCATTCCAGCTCTTCTACTCAGCTACAGAAAAACAAGGGAAAGCCGCATGGGGAAAAAAAGCATCTGGAATCACAGGGATTTACTACGAGAAGGAGAATCTTTCAAATTGCCCCAGAGGGGCAAGTTTCTGCATTACTCATCCAGTCTTGGCTTCTTGCTTTATTAGGGAAAGAGAATGTTGAACTTTCCAAGGCCATGGCTGTCCTTGCAGTGCTGGATGTGAAGAATGGATAACAATGAGGGTAAACAGCCAGTACAAGACCCAGCTTGTGGCAAGGGACTGAAGAGGACCCAGCTTGTGGCAAGGGACTGAAGAGAACCCAGCACATCCACTCACGGCAGTCAAGGAGCCACTGCTCCCTCCCTTAAATTCATCAGGAATGAACATGGATGTTCCAGGTGAGATTAAAATCCTTTCCACAGATTTTTGTTACTCGCACAGTGCACTGAGAAGAATTCAACCAGCATTTTTTACCTCAGCAGAGGGAGTTCACACATTCCTACCACCCTGCCTTCTCCCAGACTTGGCTCTTAGCTCTTCCTTAAAGGCAGAGCTGCTGGAAGAACCTCACTGCCCTGCTATGGGCAGGCTGCCTGCTGGCCACAGTGGGACATCTCCAAAGGAGCTGTGACAGCAGTGCATGGACCTGTTGGATGCCTAGAGCCAGGCTTTCAATTCTCAGCAGTTGCTTCTGCCTCAATTTACCAAAATTAAGGTGCCACAGAGCTGCTTTCCTAAAATGGAGAGGTAGTACCAGGTTCACCAGGGTGCTGTTGTGCAGCTTGGCACACTTGTGCTCCTGGGAGTCTCTGCAGACATGGCCCCCCCTCCATGATGGCACAGAGCTTTGAAAGCCTCTGAACACTGTGATTTGCCTCAGGAGCTGATGAGGCTCCAACACTTGCTTGTTAGCATGCTGCTACCTGCAAAAAGCAAGTCTTTGGCACCTCATCCTCCCTCCTTCCTCTCCTCCACAGCATTAAAATGCCTCACGCTTGCTGTGTCACTGACCTCCAAACCTGTGGTCACTCCACAATATTGATATTTTTGTATTTACCATCAGCCATCTCAGAGCTGCGTGGAAAAAGACCTACAGTAAATTGCTTCCATGATTTAACTACCCCCTTGGATCCCCAATGCATTTCCAAGCAGCGGTGGAAAGCTGAACATCACCGCATCAATCCAGCGCCGCTGTTTCAGAACCAAATCCTGAACCCCATCTCTGGCTGAGAAAAGCCCAGCTTGCATGGGCTGTAAAACCTGATGTGTTTTGGGGTGCTGGTGGGGGGGCATAAGACGGTTTTGTGCTTGGCCCAGTGTCTACCAGTGGCTCCAGGAATCCATGTTCCTGGCATTTGGAGACAATTCTTACATTGTAGTGGAAGAGATTTTGCCCTCTGTAGGCTCACAGATATGCAGAGTAGTTCTAGGATGGTACACTAATCCCACTTGGGACTACACAGCAAGACACATGGCCAGTGTTTGTGACATGCAACAAAACTCACTTCAAACCCATTTCTTGCAAAAATTGCCTTGTTCGCCTCTCAAGACCTCTCACAGCATCACCCTGATTGTACAAAGCTGGCTTTTCCACCTCGCATGTCTCAGCACCCCTGCATGCTCCCCAGGCAGGTTCCTACAGCAGCTGGGAAGCTCCTCCAGGGAACCCTGGAGTTACATGGGCAAAAAGGTGAAAATACCAATGATTACCATCATTACTTCATCACGTGGCACCATGCAGAGCACCCAGGAACCATGCAAGGTTATACAAGAAGAGCCCATCAGGAACCGCACCCCAGGAAGGATCTGTTTGTGTATCCCATGCACAGCCCCATAGGAGCAATAAAATGTTTGTGGCTTTGCTGATCAAGGCTAGGTAAAAAGCTTGTCTAGGATGCCACACATGAGCAAGAACTGATGGGATTTTTTCAGAATAAAACTCTACTGGGCTTAACTCAGGTCAGGTCCAGCAACCACTTGCTGCGTGTCCCAGTCTCTCATATGTTCAAATGTTTTATGAAATTTGAAGAAATTTAAGGAAATTAATTTTTTTTTTGTCTTTTTCAAGAAAGGAATAATTTAATTAGAAAAGTTTAAAGTAAAGCTAAGAAGATATAACTGCTCTGAGAGAGCTCTGGATCCTGGGATGGGGAAGGGCGACAGGATAGCAATGCCCTAATGAAGGAGTTGAAACAACAGGAAGAAGATGTAGGTTTTATGTGGAGTAAGGTGTGATTTCAACAGCCAAACCTGCTTCAGCCTGGCTCAATCTGTATTTCATCACTGCAGCAGAAATACTTTAGGGCTGGATCCCCATCTCAGACACTCAGGTTAGCATGCAGACAGCCTCCATGGTTTTAAGCTCTCCTGGGTTTACATCTCCAAGAGGCTGCAAGACCTACCACAGCCATCGAAAGCTGCAGCCCCTTGCCAGTCATCCAGGTGCCACAACTTTCCTGCAAATTGGCTCAGCCATAAGTGCTGAATACAAGAAAGCTGAACAATCCCCCATCTGCCAACTGGGGGCATTCCCTTGGTTTTCCAGAGGAAAATCTGAAAACCTGCTCAGCTATGGGAGGTTTCAGCTTGGGGATGCTGACACACAGTGCTCAGTATGTCTCCCCAAGGACCACCTGGGATCTACTAGCCTGGGTCATGGCCAAAGGCCCTCCAGCCTTTTCTTTATCCCCAAAGTGCAGCTGGTATTGCATGTCCCAGGGAAAGGTGTAGAAATCCCTAGAACTTTGAAATCAGGATTGTGGGAACAGCATCCCCCTAATCCAGGCAGCACAGGACACGTACAGCACGCAGGGCTTAGCCACCCCCTAACTGCAGCTGCGGCCAACGTGGAGAAACGGATCAGATAACAGTGCTCCCAAAGCTTTTTGTCTATATTTTAATGTCATTAAAAAGTGGATATTCTCCTCCTCCATAAAAGCACTGGATTCCTCTGGGAGCCTTTTGGCTGCTCTGTTGAGCCAGAGCAATCTAAAGGCTGGCTCTGTACCGAAACAGGAGACAGCAACAGAAGTTGTCACAAAACGTGACATTTTGGAAACTCAGCCTGGGGTCTTCAGAGATGAGGCTGAGCTGCAGCAATGGAGCTGTGCTCCTGGAAAGCTGTGAGCTGAGTATTAAAATGTGGTGACCTCTCTGGTGCTGGTGCCATGCAAGCCCAGCAGGAAAGACAAATAAATAATTTTCTTTTCCTCTTGTTTTTCTCTTTTGTTATGACTGTTTTTGAAACTTAACAGCAAATTTTTTACTATTATTACTATTTTTCCTTCCTTTGCAAGAAATGCCTACTGCAGCAGATGAAGCTGGGAATCTTCCATAGCTCTTTGTCCGCTGTTATTTTGCCCTTTGTGTTTCTTATTTGCAAGCTCTCTGAGGACATGAAGAGGCTCGTTGTAAGAAGTGCCCTTTTGGATGAGTACCAGGCATGGCAGTGAGAAACAAGAAGAAAAACTCAATCCTTGACTTCTGCACTCAGATCTCACCTCGCTCCCCTTTCTATTGATGGACTGCAGCAGCAGTAAGACAAGCAGGTAGCCAGGTGCTGCCACATACTCCCACTTGCCCATGCTAGAACATCAACACTGTCAAAATCCCAATTATGACACTCTTTCACCTGCTGGTGGCCCTCCCTGAGGTGCTGCCCCACAGCTGACCCAGCTGGACAGCACTGGTGCCTGTGGAGTCACATCCTGTTCTCAGATACACAACACCCTCAGACTCTGTGAGACATCCCATCTCATCCTCTGTTTCTCACCTCTTGCCAGGCATGTGCTAGAGACCCAGGGCTTCCCCCAGCCCTTCCCTTTGGCCAAAGCCTCCCTTCCTTCATTTCCTTTGCCTTCCATGACAGACTTCAGATATTTTTGGTACTGGGGGAAAGGAGGGAGAGGAAGAGCCAGTTCTGCTTTGTTTCAATCCACTGCCATTGAATGAGAAGGAGAGGGCTGCAGTGGATGTGCCCTTGGGAATCAGTTGATCCATTCTCCTATCAAACAGAGGGTCCCTGTGGAGGAGCTGTCTAGTGAGGCCAGACAGCTCTTGTTATATTTAGGAAGAGCTTCCCCTCCTGTGTTGTCAATTTCATGCAGCAGGAAATCTTTTATTGGATGCTTTATTTAAAAAAAAAAGGACAAAACAACCAAAAAATCACCTCATTTCCTGAAGCCTTCCTCTCTGCCTCACTTCTTTCTTTCCGTTTTCCCTGTTTCTTTAGTGTTTGTTCCTAGGGCATGATTCTCAGCAGCTTTCCCTCTATATCCAGCCCCAATCCTTGGGTGCCAGCATGGACCTCCACCACACCCACAGCTGCTGCATGGGAGGAATCAAACACCCCGAGCTACTTCCAGCACTTGGAAAACTGCTCCAGGGACCATCCTCATGCAAGTCCTGCTCCAAATGCCATTCAACATGTGAAGCTATCCCACTGACTGTGGCCAATGTTGAACTGACCCTTGGGGCACAGCAGGAGCACGTGCAGGCTCCTCTTCCACATCCATATGCTCCATCTGGAAACATCAATTCTCTTTCTATAGGAAGGCAGGTTATCCTGGGGCAGAGGAAATGTTTCCTCTTCCCGGCAGGATGTTTGCAGTGAGCCCAGAGTGAGGTATGTATAGAAACCTCCTGATGCAAAGATTTCAGTAAACACCTCCCAGCAAACAGTCTGGACCAAGGTTAGTTCTCTTGGAGCAGATGAGAGCCAGTCCCAGGGAAATAGCCAGAGACAAATGTAAAAACTCCACCCTACCCTTGCCAAAACCAAGCAGAGTCCCCTACTAACCACAGTGATCAATGTTTGGAGGGATCCCTATGGGGAGTTCTCCATACATGGGATGCCCTGAACCCAGGGAGATGGCGCCTAGGTCTGGACAGAAAGGAGTTTTTATTCTCCACTGCCACTTAATGTTCCTCTTGAGTAAGGAAAAGCAAAGTTTAAAAACTTTCTTAAAATAATTAGAGATTTTATGACTCCCAAAAATGATTTATCCAGAATTTCCCACCTCAATCTGTTAATACAATTGAGATCTCAGCCCTTCATCCGGGTTAATGCATAATTCCTGATGCACGGCTCCTCAAGACAAGCCTCTCTTCCAGGCCCAGGTACCAGGCAAGGTATGTGCTTCAGGGTTTGAAGATGTAGGGATTTGGGAATTTCTACCCCAAATGTTGCATGAGGTCATTAGTTAAATCAGAACTTCACCCTTTTAGTATTCAAATCACAGCCTCCAACACCGCCTGCGTAAAGAGATAAAGTGGTGGCTGAGCAATAAGCTCTTCTGGATGCTGATAAACCCCTCCTTTTAATTGCTTAATGTGATTGTAATTATTTCATTTGCCTCTATTTCCCTCTCAACAAGAATCCAGTCCCTGTGAGATCCTGCATGGTGCAGCTCTGCCGCTCTTCCTCTCTTGTAATCTTTAGGGATGAACACTAGGGAGTCAGAGGGGTAAAAATGAGCACTTCAAAAGGTTTGATACCTAGTAAACTAGGTATTTTAGAAATTTTCTGCAACACAAATAAAAAATAAATGGATTTTAAAAATGTCAGGGTTATTTTTTTGTGTGAGTAAACCATGCCTATATCTTGCTGCCCTACTGTGGGACATGCCTGAGTGGTGCATAGCTGGTTTTACCACTAATGATGGGTCAGTCCATCAAGGTTTATTTTGATTTTATGACCTTTACGAGAAAGTCTTGTGTAGGGATGATTAAAATAGCAACCATCTCCTGTTTGTGCTGCAGTGAAACCGTCTGACATCAACACAGACACACCACCAAGATGGAAAACATCACCCTTCCCAAATCATCACATAAACACTGCTGGCCTAAACTCATCAAGCCAAACAGGTGTTGGAGTGAGCCAGTGCCTCCAGATCCCCCACCAAGCCCTGCCCATCCATGAGGGAGACCCAGCAGTGTATTTTCCCATAGGAATTTGCAGAGCAGGGCTGGGGAGGATGTCTGCAGTTGTGCCAGAAGCCTCCCAGATGTGGTGAGCTTATTCACTCTATCTCTTCTTTCTGCTCAGCCTATCCCCAGGGCTGATCCTTGTCACTGTCAACAGGAAAACTCAGACCCACCAACATGAGCAAAGCCATTCCTCCTGCACAAATGTTGTACCAGTCTCATATGAGCATGGAGCATAGCACAAGGAAATAAGAGTGAATGGTTGGACTATGGGAAGGGATGGAAACTTGCTTTGCCAGCCAAAATTTCCAAAACCTTAATAATTATGATGATGTTGTTGATGATGAGGATAATATTAATAATAGTAATAATAATAATAATTATTATTATTATTATTTTCAGGCATCTGATATTCAGAAAGGACCAATCACCTCCCTAAGGAAAAACTCCTTGCACCAACTGCTACTCCTTCTAACCACTGGCAGCTAAAAGCTGTAGTTGCCCTACTTGCATTTCTGCTTTTCTTATTCTTTTTTTCTTTGAAACATCCACATGAATGAAGTTTTGTTTGTGGAAAAATTACATCACTTGGGCTGAAGGAGACTTCCTGCTTTTCTTCATCCTATTATCTCATGACTGCTGTCTCTTTTTAAAGTGTTGACTTCAGTATTTTGGGTTTTGCTACATCAGTGAGATTGGTGGAGGGGGGCAGAGGCCTGAGTCTGAGGGTATGAGGGCAATGCTTCCTTCTTGGCCAAACTTTTTCTTTCTCATTGCCTCCCCCCAGCCCACTGCTTTTGCCAAAGCACACAAAATTAAGGGCAGAAGGTTGAAGGGGATATTTCAAAGATCTCAGCCCAGGTCCTACCCAGAATGCCTCTCAATACAAGAAGCCATTCCTTCAACTCTGAGAACAGATCCTGGGAACTTACAGAAAACTTACAGAAATCCACAACCTCTGAGCAAACCAAAGGCTTGGGCTAAAATCCCAGTTTTCAGGTCCTCCCATCTTCACACACAACCATTGCCTCCATCACAATGACACAGGTACTTGGCCCTGAAGGCAGATGGGCTGCAGAACTGAAGTAACTACAAAGGTAATTTGGGACACATTTCAACCTCAGAAAGGCTTTGGGTGCTTACACAGTGCTAATGATAAGATAATTCAGAAATATTTCAACCTGACAACATAACATATCAGCTCTGGCTGCAATTTAGTGCGTGTTATCAGGTTTTTCATTGCTTTTCCCTCGCTGTGATGGATTTCATGCTTGCCGTTATTACAGCCATTACATCCTTGATTTTAATGGGGGGTGCTTGCAGCTGTCACAACGGGCTGAAAATATATTCTTTATGTCAGATAGCACAGGAGACATTTCCTCCTTGAGTCACTGACAGGTCACCTCCCCAAACCAATTAGCTAATTGTCTCGTATCACTCCCTGAAGAGCAAGAGAAATGAGTGACTTGTGAATGAACTCTGCCAATAGAAAACACTTGTTCTCTCTCTCCCTCCCTAATTTAAATTTTTTTTTAAAACCTTAATTTAATCTGTCAGCCGTTCCAACAAACAAGGCAGTGTGCCTGCCCATCCCTTGCATTCTGACTCTGCCAGACCATTTTATTTTTTGTAAATAAAGGGGAATAAAAATTAATGGTGCTTCTTTCCTAGTACATATAGGCAAGTCACTGCAGCAAAGTGGGTCATCCACAATCATTGGATCATGTTTTGGTCCTACTCCCAAATCTGCCATCAGCTCTTTCTGGCTTGAACCTGATCCTCGAGAGCTGTGAAGGCTCTTGCATAGTGTAAGGACACACTTGTGTCTTCAGCTTCAATCAGCTGTGTTAGAAAGTGTTACTTCACTTGGCAGAACTGCTCCTCAGGCAGAGCCCTTCTTGGCTGTTGGCTTCACCAGTGTACTGAGCTGTCGCTCTTGTTCCTCTGAGCACTGCAAGAGCAATGCAAGTAGGGGAAAATAAAGGAAAAAACCCAATTGCTCCTCACTGCATGTATCAACTGAGTTGCATCTTGTATTTCAGAGAGGACAGAGGGGAGTGGGGCTTTACAGCAGCACAGAGAGAGGAGACCCTTTCCCCTGGCACAGACAGGGATGTGAGTGATCAGGAGAGACATGCTGGCGGCAGTACACCCATTACAGGGGCAGCCATGGGGGCAAATCCTGAATTACAAACCCCTGTGTTTTGCTGAGCTCCACAAAGAAGCCCTGTGCCTGCCCAGCCAACACCTCCCCTGCTGCTAAATGTTACTATAGCATTTAATTTAATTACGCTATTATGGCTGAAATACTCCAAGAAAACCGAAATATCTCTTCCAATTACCACTAAATCATATCTTGACCTTCTGCAATCCCCTCTGACCCCATGTGATTCTACAGTAGGACCCCTAAATCACCCTTGACCGACACAACAGCTCTCCATGGGGAAATGACTGGCTCAGTCAGAGCAGGAGGTGCTTCTTACTGGGATGTTAATGCTTTATTTCAAAGCATCTCCCATAAAGTCCTCATACACAAACTGGTGAAGGATGTTCTAGGTAACTGTGCAGGGAGGTGGCCCTTGCTGGGGCAAGACACAAATTTAAAACACCACCAGGAAATACCATTTAAACATAAGGATCTTTGATTTTAACTGTGAGGATGGTCAAACATTGGCGCAGGCTGCTCAAAGGGAGTTTGTGGAGATCCTAAGCAATCTGCATGTGGTGACCCTGCTTTGAGAAAGGGGATTAAATGAGGTGACTTCCAGAGGTCTCTTCCAGCCATATGGATTCTGGGCTCCAGTGGATGATCACCTCTCTCTTATACCCTGTATCTTCCTTCTGAGCTGCTTGTCCCTTCAGTGCAGCTGCTCAACATCCTCTCATTCTTCCAACTACGTCTCAAAGCTCAACACCCTCTCATCCTCCAATCCCCTGCCCCCAGCTCAACAGAGGAGTTGAGACCCTCAATGGGTCAGATTTGGGAGGAACCAAATGAAAACAGTGGGTCAGGAGTCAGCATGTCCTCTGTGAAAGCCTGGTATCCTGAAGGTACAAATGGAGCCTGATGCTTTGGCTCTGCCTTCTCCATAATAATAACCTGGGATAATCATGGTTTACCTGAAGCTTTGCCTTACAGGGATGTAAGAGGGATAAAAATAGTAAAGATCTTGATTTACTGAGGTACAACACCAAAGGAGGTGGTACCAATATATCTTAGACAGAGATGATTAGGACAGGAATGTGACCTGCTCATTCATTTTTCAAGCATTGCTGGACTTGAGATAAAACCTGTAGTCACCACAGCAGAAACATTCCATAGAATGGCATTTTCTTTACTGGGCTTTTGAAGGAGTGGGGGGGACAAGGAAATAAACTGACAGACAGCAAAATATCTTAAGGTCAGGAGGAAAATGAAAGCAACAAGAACAAACAAGAAAAAAGCCAGTCCTCACAATCCTAGAAACACTCCTAACAGCTGCAGATTTTAATCCTTATTCAGACTCACCCAGAAAGGTTGACCTTGGCACCCTGACTCTACTTGCAGTGACCCATCTAGCCAACTCAGAGGATGCTCATTAATCCAGCATCTGGAGGGTTAAGCACATTAGAAGAACCTGCCTCAACACACCCCTATCCACAATCTCTTTTTTCCTTTGGGAAATGCTAAGTCACTCTTTAGCAAGAGGCCAGGCAAGAGGTTGCTTAGGAACTAAATTACTTCTCATTCTTAGACAGTGATGCTAGCTGGCACCCAGGGTGTGCAGAGCGTTCAGAGAGGGGCCGGAGCGCTGAGAAAGCTGCAAGCAAAGGGCTTCAGGGTCATCCCAAAGACCAACATCAGCAGCAAGCCCTTCTCCCTGCTCCTGCAGACAACCGCCCTGGGCTCTGGCAGGAAAACCTTGGGTTTGTTCCAAAAAAAGGAACCCTAAAAGGCAAGAGATTTGTAAATTAGAAAGGTTTTAACACTATTATAAGAGGTGGTGCATGAGCTCATACTCAGCATCAGGGTTTTTGCCAACACTGTGTCCAATGAGAAGAAGGAGGGATGCCTCAGGAGGAGCAACCTTCCATCCAAGATTTCAAAAACGCTTTCAAGACCCAGGTGACATGCAGCACACAAGGCTGTCAGCTGTGCCTCCAACTCACTCACAAGAGCTGCCCTCTTTTAGGTAAAAACACTGCTGAAGCAGATTTTCCCCTAGATGCTTTTAGGAGAAATTAAAAACCTTGTAGAGAGCAGAATCACCCCGAAGGAAGCCGCCACTACAGCAACTTCTCAAAGAGAAGTTGTGTCACTGAGGCTGTCCCGTCCTCAAGCCATCTGCCTGGGGGAAGCTATTTCAAGGGAATCACATGAAGAAAAAGTGCTGAGTCAACAGTTCAGACCTAATGAAGCAACCAAAACTGCAGGAAGAAGCCAAATGTTCAGATTTCCACTATGTGCGCTCTTGGGGAAAGGACTGGTTTGACTGAGCCATGCAGGGAAACTCCAAAGTGGCAAGGTAGGGATATGAGAAGTCATATCCCTTTCTCCTCATCGTATGAGATAGCCAGCAGCTCGTGTTGACAGTTCTATTAAAGATTTTACACCATTAGCACTTGATGTAAAACATGCCCAGCTTTCAGACTGTAAGACTGAAAAGAAAGAAAATCCCAGCAGTTCTCTGGGATACACAGTCTCTGGATGCCCAGGAAAGGATGTTAGGCTGAGCCAATGGATGAGTAGCTGATAAGGACCTCATTGGCAGGGAGCAGACAGAGATAAACTGTTGTTCCTGAATGATTTTCTGGATGAGCATAACGGAGTTGGATGCCCATCTTCTGCCAGATTTCCCATCCACCCAGAGAGTTTCATTTGAAAGTCTAAACCTATTATACTCCAAGATGACATTTTGCAGCCACTGAGATTGGACTAGACCATGTCCTGTAAGATCTTCATGTTAATGTTCAAGTTAGACCCTGTCCATCTGGTTTACCCCAGATGGGCTTTGTACTCAAGGAGATGGAGCTCCCTAACACTTAAAACCCCAAGGACCTAGTTAGACATCTAACAATGCTTTCTGGGAAGGTCCTTCACAGATGGTTCTTTTCAGCACCATCAAAAATGATGGAGAGGATGAACACAAAGATAATCAGATAATCAGAGTACAAAACCAAATAATTAGTTTTCAAAAGACCTGACACCCTTGCCCCTGTATCCCTGGGCCCAGCAGACCAGCACAGATGTCTACCACCTGGAGGGGACAAATCTTCATTGCAGGAACCACACTGATATTTTACACAAATGCAGAGTCTGTCACAAGAAGGTCAGGGCACCCAACAACATCTTTTCATATGCCAGCTTCTGTACCGTTTTATTGAATATCATGGCTGAATTCAGGATCCAGTAGAGTTTGAGATTAAACATATGTCCTGCACGCATCCTCTCCCATCTGTAGAATACAGATGTGGGGAGAAGCACACACTAAAGTGAAGTTATTCCCTAATGGACAAAACCACAGCTTACTCACTTGAATGAGAAAGAGGTAAACTAGTCCTCTCTCCAATACTCCCACTGCCTCCCCTCTGAATTCCTGTGGACCATGGATTCACGTGAGACCCCAGATTCATGTGAGACTTTTTTTACCCCAGGGTAACCCAACCACCTCAGGTCAGTTCCACAGAAGAAACAAGACAAATTGCAAAGTTCCCAGGACACAACCAGCTGGAGCAACTATAAACCAGCTCATGGGATGTTCTATTCTGGGCATGGCTTGTGCACATAAAGGCCCCAGCTCTCCTCTCCCACATGTGGGTATCACAGCACTCTTGTGGACAGAGCCAGCCAGACAGAGATGTGAGTTGCATCCTGTAGTGTGATCAAGTCGAGATGAGTCAGTTCACTATTAAATTCTCATTTAGTGTCTTTGTATCAGCTCCCAGCCATAAAACAAAATAACAGTCTAGAGAAGGAGCCCAAGGAGAATTCAGCTGGCTACAGCAGGTGCTTGAAACTCAGTGCAATATGCCAGCTTGCAACCCTTGTATCCATCTTTACCTAGGTCACAGATTTTTTGGCCAAGGCAGTACAGATGTCAGGGACTAGCAGATGGAACAGTGGTTCTACATCACTACCTTCTGGAGCAGTATCCTCCACCTCACTTCACTCAGGTCCACCACACCTTCTGGAGACATAAGCAGGAACTCTCCAGGCTCCTGTGCGGTATGGGTTTAACTTCACAAGATGGTTTGATCAGTGAATGGTCACCATGCTATAGCAAAAATAATAAAGCCAGAAGGCAACCACCTTCCACTGCAAACCCACACCAGGGCATAACACTCTGTTTTTCTCCAAAATTGCTAAATCCTGTGGTTCCCTCTTTTGCCCTACAGTCCTCCTTCCTGGCAGCTGCCTCAGCATGCTCAGGAGTTTCATCTAATATATTTTGACATCTCCCATCTTGCTGCCAGCCAAGCTTCACAGCTCTTCCTTGGGATGCACCATCCCAGGGTAGACAAATCGATGTGCATTACTCCTTGTACACATCCCCATGGAGTGAGAGGGGATTTGTTTCTCATCCCATCACCCCTGCACAAGCACAAGAAAGGGCTTACACAGATTCGACTCGAACTTCTGTGCCTGCAACCAACTTCACCAAAATGTGCTGTTTTCTCTTCAAGAACAATTCTGCTGATCACAGTTCATGAAGAAGGGTGGAAGTCATCTGCCCAGACTTCCAAACTGTTCCCCAAACAACTCCCTTCCCTTTTGCCTGCCAAAGGCAGCTCACATCTGTGGAGCTGCATTGGCTGTGCTGACAGCCAGCATACCCACCCTGCTCCCCCCAAAGGGCATGGGAAAAGGCAGCAGGGATGGCGCACAAAAATGTGCAGATGGGAACGTGGCAGGGGAAGGAGTGGGAGACTTTGACCTGCAATTTGTTTGCTCAGCATTTCATCTCTGGATGAAGCAATGTTTCGTTTGTGGAGGGTAGGAGAGAGCAGCCTGCGTGTAAGGATAAATCTGGGATAGGGGGAGGGGGACAGCGCTTTGCTCCCCAGTTTTTAAGTCCAGAAGCCAACTTCTCTTGTCCCCTTTTCCCCTACAGTGACCAAGTCATGGGGCAAGAAAAGAGGACACAGTGTGATACTGTAGTCCATTTCCTCATTCAGGCACTTTGGGGGGTCATGAGAAGAGATGGTCATGCTGGTGACAACAGTAGCTTAAGATAGGAGTTTTCCATGAGGATTTCGAAAGGCTCCCTAAGACTTTGCCACCTTTACACTCATTCATCCAAAGTAGTATGAGAACTTGCATGAGGCAGAAAAGATTTCCCTTTCTTGTATTTACTCATCCCTGTGTCCATTTGAAAGACATCACCCCCATCCTCCCCACATGATTCCCAAGCTCTCAGTTATGTTTAAAAAAAAGAAAGGGAAAAAAACCTCCCGAACCACCACTGAGCAAGCAATACACTACAGGGACACATGTTTTTGTGCTCACTTGAGCTAAACCTCCTCCACAATTTTTCCTTTCGCCAAATGTTTCTGAGTGGGAGCGCTGGAAAAATAAACTCCCCATGCGCAGTGGGACACAGGCGGGTGGCCAGGCTGAGCCAAGTCCTGGGGGCTCACAGCCATGGGCAAATCCCTGGGAGCCCCTTCCCAGTACCCTCTGCAGCACAGGCTGTCAGCTGGGAGACATTTACTGGGAACAAGTGCCTATTGTCCCCCGTCAAGACTAAGAGGCAGCTCGGTGGGATAAAAATATAATCAAGAGGAATTTCAGCCTTCCTTTTTGTCCTCTTGGCTTTACACTTACTCTCCAGTCTGCACAAAGCCCTGCCACTGGTCCTTCTGCCTGCCTTGCTTTTAAAGCTAGACAGGCAGCTTTGAAATGACACCTTGAGAAAATTATTATCATTATCATCTCCAGAACAGGTCTCTCCTATTATTACTATTATTTTTCCCTTTTTGCTTTGCAGCACTGCTCAAGCCCACAGCAGGCTGGGTGTTTTGGATAGCATAATGGGGAGGGTTGCAAGATTGAAGGCGGCAGGAAAGTTATCAGGTTTGCTGGAATAAAGACCTGGGTAAGTACTTGGTTTCCAGGGCACAGATGAAGTAGTTCAAAGCAAGCATGTGTCAATGATTGCAAGGTCCATACTGCCTCTTAGGAAGAAATCATGGGCAGCTCTGTCGGGGCATGCCTGCAGCTGATGCCCATCTGGTTTCTTTGGTGCCTCTGATTCCCCATGTGGGATAAATACACCAATTTCTCCAAGGCAACAGCTCCTGTGATCCTTGCGTGACATTTGTTGCACATATGCCAACTAATAATAATAAATATGCTAGTATTATTGCTGAAAGGATACACAGAGCAATAAAAAACAAACAACACTTAGGAAAGACAAGGAGAATAAAAGATGGCAAAGGAAAGCAGTAGCATGAAGTTAATGATCTGAGATCAAACTAGAGGAACTAATGGCCCTTTTCTCACAACCTAGTTAAGTATATGAATATTGAAAGCCTTCTTTATAATCCTCCAGCAGGGAAACGCACAGCAAGTCTAACAAGTGAAGAAAAAATTAGCAGCCGCTTCCCCTAGGAAAATGGACACATTGGCAGAAGCTGGTTGATAAATTGGCCACAAGGATAAAGAAACCCTATTATTTCCAAAATCCTGCTGCAGGATGAAAGAGGGTCCTGAGCAGGCATGAAAGCCCTGCATCCCCAGAGGCCAAATTCTACTCTGCCTCCACAGCATCTGCCCCATCCTCTTTTCCCCACAGCTCCCTCCCCAAGTGCCTGGGAACAGTGGTGGCCAAAGACTCTGCAACACAAATGTACCTTGGAGCCATTTCAAGCCAGATGAGGACCTCAGGCACGTATTGATCAGTTTTACTTCCAGCAGAAAAGGCCTTCCCCACTGTGGAAAACAAGCCCACAAAGGCTAACTCAGCGTGGCGTGACAAGTCAGATGAATCCATCCAAGTGGATTGGTGCTGCCTGGTATTTCATCCTATGTATCCCTCAGTCCTGAAGCTGGACAAGGCATGCAGTTGAGGACCAGCTGCCATGTGCAGATTGCCACCCTGACCTTGCTCCAAAGCATCTGTACTTTCAATCAGTTCTCCTTACAGATGTTTTCTTTCATTTTTATGGTGTCTGTCATTAAACCAGCCTCCCTAATGCAACAGGAAGATGAGGTTCACCTCAACTTTGTTTAATGCTGTGAACCAGCAAATCTTAGATTGCATGGGAGGAGGTGAGGTCTTTGCGAGCACCCTTGGGCCAATGCTGCACAAAGGAGCAAGCAGAGTCTCTAGTTCATTTGGGGAAAATATTAAGAAGCTCATTTTGCCTTAGAGCAAGCAATCAAGGCAAGGTTGGATGGGGTTCTAAGCAACCTGGAGCAGTGGAAAGTGTCCCTGGCCACAGCAGGGAGCTGGAACTAGATGATGTTTAAGGTTCCTTCTGACCCAAACCATTCTGTGATTCTGTGCATTGCTCTGACATCGATACTCATCTGTTGATGATATTCCAACTCTGGAGGTAAGTGTGGTGATTTCTGCAAAGAGTGAAAAGACAGACAACATGAAGGCTGGTCTCTGGGAAAGATGATGCAGAAACCAGATTCACTGGACAGAAAAATGCCACTGCTGCTTGGCTGGAAGCAATCAGAGTTGTGGGGTCTCTGGAGGCATCTCTGCTTTCCTGGGAAGGCCAGTGTTTAAAAAATTAAAAAGCAACCACAGCAGTTCTGAGTTCCCCAGGACCTTCTGAGATTTTTTGGATGGTCTTCACTATGCAAATATGATCTTCTGAACTTTTTTGGGTACTACTACATATATGATTTTTGGCTGCAAACCTTTGTGGCAAAGAACAAGATTTACCACACATGATTGTAACTACAGCTTGTGTTTGTAAAAGACCAGAAGACCACCACCTTCAGTTTTTCAAAGGATCATTAGCAGGTCACAGCAATTAAAAATTTGGACCTGAAGCAGGCTGAACTGTCCCAAAAGAAATCGGCCTCATCTCTACTCCCAGTGTGCTGCAACCATGTGGCACTTGCCAGATTTAGTCTCCTGTCACTTGAGATTTGGTTCAGTTTAGAAAATATAAGGTTAATGCAGTGATCTGTCCTCCATGTCCTTGTTATCCCCAAGGCCAAGAAATTGACTGGGAGTACCTGCTCCTCGTGATGACCTGGAATATCCAGCAAAGCCCCTGAGAGCCCATGCCACCATAAACCCTGTCCATGAGCCCCATTCATTCCATGGATGCTCACAGGACTCTCCTGCCCATTTAAAATATACTTTTTAGATTGAGACCCCCACGCAACAGCACACAGACTACAGCTTCTCACACTACCACATGCTTCACTGGCTGCTACAGAATAGCTGAAAGTACTTGAAAACCGAAATTAAGCATTTCTGCAGCGAGATTTATGTCATCCAGGAACTCAGAATTGGTCTCCAAAAGTTATCACTTGCTTTATTTCAAGGAGAACAAAGGAAATTATAGAGGACACATAGGTTATGGATAGCAGCACAATATGGGCAGAACTGGACCACAATCTCAATATTGCCCTGACAATGATACTCATCTGTTGATGATATTTGTCCAGCACGGGAGGGAAGTGTGGTGAATTTTATGCAAAATGGAAAGATGGAGCAACTTGAAGGCTGGTTGAGCCATTTTCAGTTTAGAAGCAAACTCACACTTGCATGCAACAGGCAATAAACTCAATCTGCTAAGAAAAGCAGAGACAGGCTGTGTAAACTGAAAATGCCACCAGCAAGCAAACTCCAGCCCTGAGGCCCTACTTGCTGGTCTTAAGTTTAAAAACAATGACTGAATCTTAAAATCTCATTTGCTTCAGTGCTCTAGGACCTGGCTTTTTATTATGAAATGGTAGAAAAGGACAGAAAAACATAAAAATATAATCAGCCTTCCTTTTTGTTTAATAGCAGTCCCCAAACCACTCAAAGTACTTGAAACTGGTGAGATAACTGTCCTGATTTCAGAGAGGACGGGTGTGGGTGGCACCTCCCAGCACGGGAGGGGACGTTTGCCTTGGCAGCCGAGGCAGAAAGCCTCCACACAACCTAGGGAAAAGGAAAAAAAATGAAAGAAAGAAAGAATGAAAGAAAAAAAACCCACCATTGAAATAAACAAAAGCATTCCTAATAAACTGGAAATGTCATACTACATCAGGGATCACAAGATCGAGCCCAGAAAGGTCCAAGTGGCAAGAACATGCTGTTAAAAACAGATGGGAAAAACAAGCCGGGAAAGGTTGAGACTGTGTTTCTAAACTTCTGTTCCCAACACAGCTTTAAGAGCTGGTGCTGGTGTGGCTGGGGAGACAGTGGGGTGAATTACCAGCTGTCTGCATCATCCCAACAGTCCCCGTGGACACTTTATAAGCAGAAGGATAGGGGAAAGAGTTTTACACTAAAATTCCTATTCATCAACTTTGGAAATGTAGATTTTTCCAGCTTCCTAAGTGCAAGCTCACCACATGTGGAGTCAGGTAAATAATACTGCTTTTTAAATTTTTAGCCTTGGTTTTGTGGAGTCCTGCCTGGAATGGGATTTGCTCCTCACAGCATGGCTGTGTCCAGGAAGAGCTTGAGACTGAGTTTCTGGGATTCTCTGAAGCACATGGGGATGGTCATGTCAGCCTTTCTGAACTCATTCCTACTCATCTTGAGATGGACTTACAGACACAGCTCCACTCAGTGCCATAAAACCAAGTGCTCAGCAACCAAAATACAAGTCACGTGCTGGGAAAGTGTGTTCATGATAACAACCCCCTGAAGGCTACACATCACATGAAAAAGAGAAAGACTACAATAAAATGGACAGAAGAGGGTACCAAAACATGCAGCCTGCAGAGAGCTGTGCAGAGGAAACCTGTGTGCCTGCCACCTCCACGTTCAGCCCATCGTCCCAAAGGCGAATGGAGATGAAGCTCCTGATGACAAACTCCTAAAATGCACCAGATGGTACCAGCTATTCCCTGAGACCTTCAGAGGCCTTTCAATGAAACAAAATAACAGAAGTTTATTCTTCTAGAGGACTTTTTTTTTTTTTGTAACTCTTACCGGCAGTCCTGAGCACATAAAGAGAGAGCTGGAGCAATACAGTTCTGCATGCACAGGGACCTGTTTGGGGTCCACGATTTTTAGACGCTGTCAAGATAAGATCTGCTATTCAGAGAAAGAGGGTCTAGCCTGGAAGAACTCAAATACTTTTGCACTCCAGCACCTGGAAGATCTCAAAAGTATTTGTAAATATTGGAGTTTGGCTTAAGTGCCTTTTTATGCAGGAAGAGCGTGGGGGAGAACACTTTTTGAAGCACAAACCAAATGCTATTCTGAAATTTAACAAGTTCAACTGATTTCCTCTATTATTTTGCATTCCTTCATGCTTTAGGCTCCAGAAGATGCCTAAATATCCAAGTGCATAGGCTGCCAGCACAGCTTTTCCAGCCCAGCAGGAAGTAGGAGGTATCTTCAGGGAGAGCCTATTTTTGGAGAGCTATCCAATTCCAAACTAAGCCTTCAAACTTTTTGTTGTTATTATTCGGATTAAGACAGCAGAGTGGGAGAGCTGAGGCATTCCCACAGCAGATCACATCGCTCACACTCCTTGTTCTCAGTGCTGGGAGAGGGGTTTTGTAGGAATGCAGGACTTGGCTAGAACTCCAGGGCTAAGGTCCTGGGGGTTTGTTGAGGTCCTGAGCTGATATGTGGGCACCTGGACACTTGGATGCAATTGTGTTTAAATTTCAAAAGCCAGTTCTTAATTCTGAAAACTTAACCTGTGTGAAGTCAAGATGGATGGAGAAGACTATTTTTTCTTTTGCCCAAAACACTCCAAGTGAAAAACTTGTATATAATCAAGAATTGCATTACAATAGCTTTTCACATTACCCAACATGTCTGTAGAATCAGCAGCCAAGAGCAGGACACACCAGAGCCCCCCTGCTGAACAATTAGATTAATTGTTCTAAATTGTTCTAAATTAATTGGTCTATTATATGTTGGGATTTTTTTTCTTTTACAACTCCTATTTTTATACGTTAAAAAACATTTAATAGCCATCCTTCAGCTTATTCCTTAAGATTAATAAATCAAAACAGAAACACTGGGGAGTATGCAACAACAACAAAAAAAAATACTAAAACCCCCTTGGCTGAATTTAATTTCTATTAGAATCCTTAGTCATGATGGAAATGTGTTTATAACCACAAACCTCCACTAAATTATCTTAACAGCCTCTAGCTGTTGCGCTGATGGCCGAAACAGCACAGTAAATTACTGTCTCAGCGTACAAAATTATACACATTGCCATTACACCATGTTTCGGTCCCAGCCTCTCAAAAGCAGAGCAGATTCATTCTCATTACCCAACTGAGCTCAAGCACCAGCACACACATGTGCCCTGCCACGTGTGTACTCCTGAAACGCAGTAAAGCCACCGATTTTGGCACAAACGCCCTGCCCAGCACACAACAACCACTCACCTTTTCCCCCTCCTTTCCCACGTCTGACTGACTTTCTGCTCATCAGGTTTTCCTGTCTGGCAGCTGGACTGAGTTTTTTAACAGGCTGAACTCACTCCTAACCTTATCCGATGAACTTCAAGGCAAGGCACGTGCGAGGGAACTTGGCTCAGGAAACTTGGAACTTCTCAGCACGAGCCTGCAGGCACTGAGCATGCTGAGATGCAGTTTGGAAATGGGAAGAGGAAGATGAGAATGGAGGATGTTGGTGTCTGGTTCCCAGCTCTGTGATAGACTTGTTGCAAGTCTATTATATTCACTGAGACCCTGTACACTGTAATTGCCTGCTTATAAGGCAGGGCCAGTAAAGTTCCAGTAATCCAATATGCAACCTGGTAGGGGTGAAAATGTTGGAAGCTCACTGAATGTCCAACCTCTTGTGCTGACTCTTCGCTCTGTTGGGATGTGCAAAGCTAAAATAATTTATGTTTACAATCCATCTCAGTGTTACAATGCCAAGACCCTGGAATCTTAGATCCTGAGTATTAGTGAGAGTTCAAAGTGCAAGGACCAAAGCTTGGGAGAAAGAAAAAGAAAATGAACCCAAGCCCAGGCCACACCACTGGGCTTTGGGGACAAAAAGGATAAAGGTAGGAAAATGGAAGAAGCAGATATGAAAATATCCAGGAATGTATACTGACCAGGAATGAATGTCTGAGTTACAACTTGAAGAGCACCACAGCCACACTTCTCATTGTGCTTTGTTGTCTCATTTTCCACCACACCAGGTTTTTTTGGGTTTTTTTTCGTTTGGTTTGCATGTTTGCTTTTTTAAAAAAATATATATATAACAAAGTCTCCCACGCTTTGAAGGAAAGAAATCCAAACTTTTGACCAGGCCCTTCACACTGACAAAAAGGAGTTGAACCATGCCTAAATTACAGCTGACTCAGCAGCAATGTGCACAGCAGAGGGGAACACATAAACCCCAAACATGTCATTCTGGCTTCTCACCTTCCTCCACAACCTGAGCTACAGTTGGTTAGTGGGAGGCTCCAGGTACAAAGAAATGCAAAGAACAGAATTTAAAAGCTCTTCTTAATTATAAATGCAAATCTTGAAGCTTATCCTTCCCAAGTGGTATTCAACTACTCAATTCTATCTGAAATTCCAAGCATGTCAGAGCAGCAGGTCCACACTTCACCCCACAAGCCTTAATGACAACATTTAACAGCACTGAGTTGGTCATGGCAGACTCTCCCAAGAAGCAGGATGGACAGAGAAAAATCACCAACAGAACACTGTCATGAAACATCCCACTTAACCAAGAACTCATAGAAAAGCCTCATGAACAATCTACACATTGCACAGGTCAGGATTTGCTTTATGTCCCTTTTTCAGCCCAAGCCCAAAGCAATGCATGAGGCCCAAGACAAAACACTCATGGTCAACTCCCTGTGAACATCCAACACACACTCCTGAGCACAGAGTATTTTGTGAAGCACTGTCCATGACACCAACCTGTAACACACTCTGCCTTCTGTGGCATGTGAGGCGCCTTCAGTATTAAAAAAACCCAAACCAATAAACCTTGCAGGCAACCTTCTTCTCTATACATGACTGTTTTCAAATCTTGCTCCTCAATGCACCTCCCTATGACAGCACATGATACATCAGCCCATCTGCATGCCAGCTGGCTGTACTGATTTCATGCTAAAAAGAGTGTATTGATTGATCCCCAGATGAAGTCTCAGCCAACATGTTCTGCAAGTGTTTGAGACAACGGCCTGATCCCTTCAGGCCCTCCCTCCCTTGGGTGACTTTGAAGGAAGCATAAGGCAGAGGCTGAAAACGGCTTTGGGAGCAACTCTATGGCTATGGGGCAGAATCTCGCTAGTCTTAAACCAATGCACACCCCATTACAGGTGGAAACTTGCTGAAAAGGAGAGAGGAGAGAACCCTATCTCTTGGAAAGACCCATCCTCAACTGTTTGACTTCTTAAACCTCAACATAACAATTTTGTTCCTTTCCAGTGTTTTCTTCATGCTACCAACTTCTAAAATGGCAGATATTCGCATTATTCATATCTCATCTACTTTATAAGGAGCAAATTCAGAGTTGGTAGGAGGAGGCAGCTTCTCCCCCATTGCACATCAACAGCAGAGGCAGAACTTGCTGAAGGATGAAGAAACAAAAAGATCTCACAAACTTTAACAACTGTGACCTGCTCCCCTTCTGCGTTTGATGCAAAGGGGTCAGACACATCTGGTCACCTCTCCCAAGCACAAATCTCGCCTCTCCACGAGTGGGTTCCAAGATGGGATGGAACATCATTCTCTTTGGTGATGTGCCAAGTGCTTTGGGACACTTCACAAAGAAGACCCTGGGGTGCTCACATAAGAAGTCCCACAAGCCAAGCTGAAATGCTGTCCCCCCTCTGCATGGACAGCTGCCCTGAGGACTTTTATCAGGGCACTTTCTCGTTCACTTTCCTTGGAAGGTGGCTGTCCTTCGGTGCTTTAGAGGCTTGTTTTGTGAAGCTTTCCCAGGCTCCTAATCACTCTCATCACCCTTCTCCAAAGATGCTGGTGTCAAGGGTCCACCCACACACACATTGCTGCAGGATAAAATCCTGATTGCTGGCAGGAAAACTTCCTGCTCCCTGTCCTGCCTCACTCCATGCACACAGAGGGCTCAGAGAAGGACCTGAACAGATAAAGCTCAGTTAAAACCTCAACTGCCAATTTTGAAGACTTGAGTAGGGACCAGCCTACATCATTTCTCAGCATCTCCTTCTGGTCAGAACAGCTAAAAGGACACCTGTCAGTCTGTATACCCCATGTCTTCTGCATCTCTTCTTTCTTTCCCTTTCATTTATATTATTTATTTATTTCCCTCTCTCAAAGGCTTTAAGGAGTCACGATCACAGAGTGCCCACTGTCTGCATGGCTGCCCCTATGGATAACCCAAGGCCATGCTGGAGGTAGCAGCAGGGCTCAGCTGCCAGCTCTGTGCCCCTCTCTGCTGCCACCCTGGCCCTGTGCCCTGACCCCGGGGACAATGAGCTCTTCTGTTCCCCACAGCCCGCCGGGAACTCCGGCCTGACATTACGTGTGGTGGGCAGTGGGCGAGGCAGGCAGGGAAGGAGAGACGGGGGGAGAACACAAGCCTCAAGTCATCGATTCTTCTTGGGTCAAAGCGAACGAGGCTTTCCTGGGAGCTTCCTATCTGGAGGGAGCTATTTAGGAGCAACACAGTGACCCAGAATCAAAAGAGCTGTGTGCAGTGTTGATGGCATGGATGTTGAGCGGCTGTTTTATGCTGTCAATCAGCCAGAAGGGGCATTTACAGAGGGGCATTTATGGAAGGAGCATGGAGAATAAAAGGCTCTGCGGAGACCTCACTGTGGCCTTCCAGTACTTAAAGGGAGCTTTTAAAAAAGAGGAAGAGTGAGTTTCTACAGAGGCAGATAGTGATAGGAAAAGGGGGAAGAGTTTTAAACTAAGAGTAGAGATTTAAATTAGATGTTAGGAAGAAATTAAAAGGGGGAAGAGTTTTAAACTAAAAGAGGAGAGATTTAGATTAGATGTTAGGAAGAAATTCTCTACTGTGAGGGTGTTGAAGCACTGGAACAAGTTATCCAGAGGAGCTATGGATGCTCCATCCCTGGAAGTATTCAAGGCCAAGTTGGATGAGTCTCTGAGCAACCTGATCTAGAGGAAGGTCTCCCAGTCCATGTCAGGGACTTGGAACTAGGTTATCTTTGAGGTTACTAACCCAAACCACTGTGATTCTATGATTCTATGGTTTATTGTGCTTGCCTCTTCCTGTGCTGGATGGCTCTCAAACTCAGCACCTGTGGGCAAGCAGTGTGAGAAGAAAGGAGATCTGGAGTTGCTGATGTGGCCTCAAAGGAGGGGTAATGGAGACTTTTAAGTGGACAGACAACTACCAAAACCTTGAGTTGAATTGCAGAGTCAACTTTCCCTTTTCCATGGGGCACAGTTTCAAGCCAAGAGCATCCAGGGAGCAGTAAACCCATATATTCCCCCCTACAAATAAACAAAAAAAAGCCAAAAGATCATTAAATAACTATGTGGATGAAGATGTGAAGAACAGATCGGTAGCAATGACTAATAACCCCATTAGCATCGTTACTAAAATTATTAGGAGGTAAAAAAAAATGCAGACAAGTGAAAGCATTTCCCAGTTCAACAGCAGCACACGGTACCAAGGCTCCCATGTACGTGCAACACAACTCTTGAAAGCTGAAAGTTTAAGAGACACTGCAGACTGTCAACAGTAGAGAGGAGAGAAATGAAGGCTTACGAGTCACTTTTGGAAATGTGACATAATCTCTGGTTGGATATTATGTTAAGTGGCCAGAATGTGGATTTAGCAAGTCAACTTGCAACTTCTGGCAGCCACACGAAAGTCCATTGGCTTGTTCTGAAGGTCAGTGAGGAACTAGAAGGGGCAAGGCAGCAGCTGGGATCATCAGCAAAACTTAATCACTGAAAATCCACGAAATTCAGGAGACCGCAAATCTTTGACTCAAAATGTTATTTCCATCTCACCATATGGATGCGGGACCTGGAACTCCACCAAAGAAACGTCTAAATGCCTTCCAAAGCAAACGCCTTTGGAAAATACCAGGTTTGAATGGAATAAGATGCATAACAAGTACTGAAATGCTATTAGGACAGTATCTTCCATCCAGAAGACATGATGGAAATCATTTGGATGTGTCCAAAAGGCATGGGGAAGCAAAAGAATGAATAAATAATAGTTAAAAAAAAAAAAACAACCAGAAGATATTTCAGTCAATAGGTTTTTATGTCTGTTAATAGATTATTATTTCTGTAATAGAGAGAAAAAACATACAGCATTTAAAAAAATCAGAGGCCATGTGGAGTCTGGAGTAGGGAGAGACAGAAAAGCTTTTGAAGCAACAGAAGACAAGAAGCAATCTGAACACTTAATACAGAAATGTCTAAGAGCTGTTCTCAACTAGTCCTGCCTCAAACCCAGATTTAAACTATAAATAAAAATGTCCCATTTTTGGCCTAAGAGAGAACTTCCTACCCTGAACACACATCATTTTGGGGTGAGAATATTCACATTTGGATGGAGAAGTTCATTTCTAGGTATTAGTGTAATGCAGACAACCAGACTGATGCAAGATTTCCCAGATCAGAACCTCCTCCAGGAAA
Source organism: Thryothorus ludovicianus (assembly GCA_013397245.1). NCBI lineage: Eukaryota > Metazoa > Chordata > Aves > Passeriformes > Certhiidae > Thryothorus > Thryothorus ludovicianus. Next base: position 94,670 of record VZTB01010099.1, read on the forward strand.
AGTGCATAAGAACTCAGAAAAAAAAAAGGAACTAAATATGAAAATACAAATCCAGAGATGAAATCAGCTCCCCCCTTCTCCCCCTCCCCAGGTTGCTGGATTTAGTCCAGATTCATTGGAGAAACAGGCACTGCTGGATATCTTACACAGCAAGAAACATATGCTTCCAGCACTCAGATTTTCCTCCTGTCCTTTAAAGGCACAGCTTGCAGGCTAAAGACGGCTAAGGACAATTTTTTTGACCAAAGCTGCTTTTCAAATATTTTTAAAAATTTTCTGTTTAAACGCAGCACGTATATGCTGTATGGCTAGATATGATTGATGACATGTGTACGATGGCACTACGCAGGCTTGCACGCTGACCTTGAGGAAATCCTCTTTGTGCCTTGCAAGGTCGTGGCAGGCACGCCTTGGTGTAACTGTGTATGCCTGGCAGCATGCAAATGGTCTGGATCTCTTCTTAAGGTCTCAGGTCTGGCTTTTGTGAATCCACATGATGAATATTTGCTTTTTCTGTCACTAATCACAAATAAGAAAGAAAAGTCATCACAGAATCACAGAAGATCCGAAGCTGAAAGGGTCCCACAGGGATTACTGAAGTCCAGCTCCTGACCCTGCACAGGACACCCCAAGAGTCACACGACATGCCCAAGCACATTGTACAAATGCTTCTTGACTTCTGTCTGGCTTGTGCTGTGACCACTTCCCTGGGGACCCTGTTCCAGTGCCCAACCATCCTCTGGGGGAAGAACCTTTCCTAACAGCCAGCCTAAACTTTCCCTGACATAGCTTCATGCCTTTCACCTGTGTCCTGTCATTGATCACCAGAGAGAAGAGATCAGCGCTGCCCCTCTGCTTCCATAGCAGTTGCAGACCACAATGAGGTCTCCCCTCAGTCTCCTCCAGGCTGAACAGGCCAAGTGACCTCAGACACTTCTAATAAGGCTTCCACTCTAGACCCCTTCACTCTCCTCACAGCTCTCCTTTGGACTCTCTCTAACAGCTTTGTATCTTTCATACACTGTGGTACCCAAAGCTGCCCCCAGCCCTTGAGGTGAGGCTGCCCCAGAGCAGAGTAGAGCAGAGCAGAGCAGAGCAGGACAATCCCCTCCCTTGCCCAGCTGGCCATGCTGTGCCTGATGCAATCCAGGACAGAGTTGCCCCTCCTGGCTGCCAGGGCACTGCTAACTCACATTGAACTTCCTGTCCACCAGGACCCCCAGGTCCCTTTCTGTGGCATTGCACTCCAAAATCTCATTCCCAGGCTGTCTGTACATCCAGGATCACCCCATCCCAGGTGCAGAATCTGGTACTTTCCCTTGTTAAACTTCACATGATTGGTGATTGCCCAGACCTCTAATTTGTCCAGATCTCTCTGTAGGACCTCTCCACCTTGGAGGGAGTCAACAGCTCCTCCCAACTTATTATCATCAACAAACTTAATTAGTATCCCTTTGAGTCTTGTACTCATGTAATTTTTTAAGATGTTGAACAGCACTGGCCCTAAGACTGAGTCCGGCAGAACCCCACTAAAGATTGGTCACCAGCCATGCTCTACACTGGCTTCATCCATAGAGCCTCCCACGTTCACTGCCAATTTGCTGTGGTTTAACCCATGATAACCACATGGCAACCACAAAACTGGTTTCACTTGGCAGCAAGGTGGAGAAGCTACACAGAATGGCAGCAAAATGTTCTTCAGCTCTACTGCTGCTCCATGGCCACCCTGAAGTGAATAAAAATCTCTCTCACACTTCTTCCACCTCCTGAGATACATTTTGCCACCACCATAAGGGGTTGAAAGATCCACTTAAGCATTATGATAAGAAAGTGAGACTTAAAGACTTTAAAGGAATACTGAAAGGAAGAGTCAATTCTGTTAAGCAGCCATTTTCAAACCTTTTGGATCAACTCATCTCAGAGAGACCCTTGATGACCTTGGCACCCTCATCATCCAAATCCCTGACAGATGTATTTATGTACTTCTCTGGACCAGTTGCAATCCATTTCCACAGCTTCACACATCCACAGCAGGTTGCGAGCTGCTCAGAAGCCCCTGGCTTAGGTAGAAACCAAAAAGTCAAGGTGAGTTTCCAGCTCTGGGAATGACCCTGAACACAAGTGCAGCCAAATCACTGACTTGCTCCTTGCCCTGGTTTCCCCATCAGACCAGACCTTTCAGGGCAGATGTGATCTACCCAAACACAGCACGTGGAGCCCCAGTCACCTCAGCTGCTACTGTAGTACAGATAAATAATTTTTTTCTGCCTTTGAGTCATTACTATAATTATGTGCTTCGGTCTGGTAAACACTTTTGCATCATGTCTTCCATCTGAGAGTTGCTAAAAGAAAAAGGGAAAAAATTGTTTTAATATCACTTCTCTCTTTCAAACAGACACAAGGCTGGCTTCTTCGCACACTTTCCGTAAGTATTGTTTGTCTTTCTTAAGTTCAACCTGTGCTTTGCCTCTGTCAAACTTACATCCACTCTGGACTGCCAGGACAATCAGCCAGCTCTGAAGTCAGGACGGATACCTGAGGATTCACTCAAGCTGTCTTAGCAAAGCCAAAGACCAGGAAAATACACCAGGTTCACCCCACACACAACACACGGACTCCTTACCTCTGTGGGCACATCCACCTCAACTGATGCAATGCCTCGGAACACGCACAGGTTAGTCCTGACCAAACCAGTTTGGGTTTCAGCAGCTGAAGAGCTGCCCCAGCCCATGTGTTGGCAGCAAACAAAACAAAGACCCTCCACCTTCACAGTGAGCTGGGCTACAACATCCCTGCTGTTTCTGAGATTCCTGGCTCTATGTTGCACCTTACAGTGGTGTAAGAAATGCTGGGTTGGAGGAACCTTGGGAGGTTGCTAGTCCAGCCTTGCATTTGAAGCATCACTAGATCAGGTCAGCTGGAATTTTCTCTAGCCAAGTCTTGAAAACCTCTAAAGACTGAGACCCTACAGCCTTTGTGGGAACCTGCTCCTTTACACCATGACCCTCTTACTGGAGGGGCTTCCCTAAAACCCAACTTGAACTTACAAAGCTGGGTTGTGGTTGTTGCTCCTTATTTTGTAACCTTCTACAATCATGAAGTGTTTGATTCCATCATTTCCACAACCATCCTTCAAGTATATGCCTATTACTAGATCACAATTATTATGATGACAATACATCACCACCTGACCGTTTCCAGAAAATGGTACAGTGGGCAAAGGAATGCAGCCCCACACTCAAAAAAAAAAAAAAAAAAAAAACACCCCAAAGGAGGTTGGNAAAGACCCCAAAAGGAGGTTGTAGGGAAGAGGTCGTGTGTTTTGACTCATCAGCAATGATGGAGCAGAGAAACAAGTTAGAGAGTGGGACCTTTGTGCAGCATTGCACAAGAGAGCTGGTGCAGCAAGAGTACTGCCAGGCACTGCCTTTGCAAGCAAAATGCACCCCCTGACCTGCAAAACCTTCTCTGGTGGAGCAAGTGTTCATCCCTCCTCTGAATCATGGGGTAGATGACAATAGCTAAAATATATGATGATCTTTTGGAATCAAGCTGGGAGATTACATGGGAGGAGTAGGGTGCAGCAAGGCAGCTTGACAGACGGAATAACTGCAAACTCATAGAGTTTCTTCAAAGAACTTGTCAGAGGACTTCCCTGAGTTCCATCAGGAGATCCAGGTGACATAACTGGTGCCCTTAAGCCTCTTAGCTATCCCTCCCTTCATCCAGGCTGAAAAAATCTATAAATTCACCTAAACCAGCACTGGAAGGAACTTTTGGAGAATTTGTCAAATTTATTCCACTGCCTCAAAACAGATTCAGCTCTCTAAAGTGGAGTTTGGCCAACCTGCACTTCAGAACTGCCACGATGGAGACTCCGAGCCCATCCCAAACCATCTGTTCCACTGCTCCAGTCCTCTGGAATCAGAGGTTGGGAAGTTTTTCCTACACTTGTTTCCCTTGCTGCCGTTCAAGCTCAGCACTTCTTGGCCTCCAACCACCAACCATGGAAGGTTTACTCCCTTCCCCTTCACAGCCACCTTTAGCATACTCGAGGTCTGTTATTTCTCCTCTCAGCCCTCTCATCTCCAAACAACCCCATTTCCTTCAGTCTTTCTGTTTTCTGTATTTTTGCTCATTTTTTGGTACTTTTCTCTGGCATGTCTGCAACTATTTCCTACTTTTGTTAGTGGGTAGAGCATCCCAAATGAGGCATGGCACAGCTGAGCATGGGAGTGACTGATTAAAACTCCTCAGAGAGAAGAGGAAAAAAAGGAGATAATCTTTTGTACTTTGCTGCAGAATAGAGAAATGTTCTTTCTTCTCCCTCCTATAAAATTTCACCCCAATCAGCACTGTGCCAAACTCCACCTGGCATCTCCACCACTTGACAGCCTATGATATCTCTGCACTAATGGTCCTACTTCAGTCCACATCCCACATTCTCATTTAAGGAGGACATCCTTACAATGCATTTTCAGGTAGGATATGAAGGATCTAGTTCAGGAACCAAAATAAGCCCTTCATCGAGGAGTTGCCCCTAGGAACAGGGCTGCAATCAGTAAATCAGCCCTTTAACCTCTTCTCGCTTGTCCCATCGGAGAGGAACAGCTCTTCCAATGACCTTGATTAAACTGCTTTTGCTTGATCTAAGAATGACATTGATGCACATAGCCAAACCCAGATAAACCAGCTGAGAGGAAAAACAAAAAAAAAACCAACAAAAAACCCACAGCACTAAAGGACTGTAAAACTGGTACACGATGAGAAGCTTTTGTTTTAGTCAGAACTGCAGACATACATCTCAGCCAGACAGAAAATACTCTGACTTCATGGTACATAAATGAGCAGGCAGAGTACACTGATCTAACGATAGGGAGCTGAGCTGCTCTACGACAGCACTTATTTTTCACAGTGCTTCCCTGCCAGACAGTCCACCCCCGAGCCCATCGTGCCGGGCAGCGGACAGACACAAAACACTGCTCTAAACCCTCCTGTGTCTAACACAGGAGACAACAGACAGGCACGTCCAGCTGGAGAGGACCAGGAGACAGTGAGTCAGTGCAGGACCAGCACAACATGCACTGGTCTCGGCTCGTTGGTCACACAACTAAAGCCCGGGGTTTTGTTTAGGGATTGGGGTGTTTTTAAAAAATTTTTTTCACGTGTGTTTTAAGGAGGAGCCAGGACGAGAATTAAAAGACAATTCTGTGCTTTGTGACTGCGTACAAGGAGACCCTTTCATGCATGAAAGTCAGAAAGGCAATAGGTAGGGACAAGCTTTTTAATAGGGTCTGTAGCAACAGAACATGGGAAATGGTTTTAAACTGAAAGAGGGTAGATTCAGACCAGATATGAGGAAGAAAATTTTTTAAAATGGGGGTGGTGAAACACTGGCACAGGTTGCCCAGAGGTGGTGGATGCTCCATCCCTGGAAACATACATGGCCAGGCTGGACAGGGCTCTGAGGAATCTGGTCTAGTTGAAGATGTCACTGCTCATTGCCAGGGGATTGGGGTAGATGGGTTTTAAATGTCTCTTCCAACACAAACCATTCTACAAAGGTACAAAAAGTATTTGTCTGGAAAAAAGCAATTAAGCAAGAGGAAGAGGGAGCTTGATGTCCCAAGCAGAACAGAGGTGAAAAGAGATATTTTGGTACTTCAATTACTTTTGACCTTCTATTGTTTGCTTAGCTTTTATTATCAATATTACAGTAGCATTTACAGCCAAACTGCCCAGAGTCTACATGAACCCCTGTCTGCAGTTATGAGGCTGAAAAAAGGTACACTTTGTCTCAACCTTTAAGCAGTCATCGTTTGATCATTTGAATGTCCCTCAACAGAAGAGAAACAACACTGATATTTCCCAGAACACTGTACAAATAGGTCCCACAATCTCACATAAACACAATCCTCTGAAATGAAACAGAGCAGGTATTGCTGTAAATGAAATGCAGATTAATGCTTCATGCATGAGGTGTGAAGAAGAGTCCCCTTTCCCAACCACCCTGGGTGGAAGTTAGAGAGAAAATTTAGTACTTTGCTCTCTTGCCATAGATCTCCTTGAAAAATAAAAGCAAAACAAAACTGGGCTTAAAAAAGCACAGCACTTCAAGGACAGCGTTAGCAACACACCCATGTGCAGACACGTACATTTGAAATCCACTTGTCAAAGAAAAAATAAATCTGTCCTCTACCCCATGTCAATACAGCCAGAGCAGGAACTTCAAACCCCATTAGCAGCATCCTGCAGCCTGAGATTTCTCCTTTGAGGTCTCAAAGCAGAATATAAACCGAAGGTATGAGGAAAGCGGCAAAGCCAGCGATTCAGCACCTTCCCTTTGAGGCTGTACAAAAGCCGGTGTAAACTGCTTTTTGTGCACGAAAACCAAAGTCCAACCATGTGGGTTTATTGTGGACAAAGGCAGATTTTATGGGAGGAAAGCCATCACTCTCAGATTCTGGACCAGCAAGCTGCTCTGAAGTACTCTCCAGGAGAACCTGATGCACACATCAACACCCTGAATGCACACCACAGCTACACAAATACAGTATCAATAATAATGCATTAAAAAGCAGAGGGACAGGACACCACCAAGTGAGACACAGTCTATGCTAAAGGCCAACACTTTCAAGTCCAGCCACCGATGCAGGAAGCTGCTGCAACTGGTGTGACTGGAAGGGAAGTCCCACTGACCACAGTGCCGGGACCGCTCCGGCTCCGAGATCCCCTCGAGTGACATCTGCCAAGCATCGCTTCCTGCCCCGCGGAGGCTGCGTGGGATGGCTGGGCACATCTCAGCATGGCCCCGTTTCCTCCGGGGGGAATGAGGATGTTTTGGAAACATAGGTGGCTCGCAAAGCACTTCGGGACGTATGTGGATGAAAAGCACTCTTATGCACATCAATAATTAGCACTAACCACCAGCGTCACACCCTCCATGTAGAGCATCTAGCAGATTTATTCAGCTCTTGCTGGAATGCCAGAGCACAAGCTGGATATTCAGACAGTGATGTGAGTGCCCTTTCATGGGGCAGATGCTGGGGAGCTAATGATGTTTGATGAGTTAAGGCCATTGGTGACTCAGGATCAGCAATTAGTTGATTTCTGCGGGAGGAAGGTGCTTCGCTCCATTAAGCTAAAAGCATCCTCCACAGTTCGGCATGCACAAAGTCATTCTGTCCACCTCCCACAAAGCCTGCCTACATTCATTAGGGGGCTGATAACTTCCCACATAAACACTCAGGTTTACCTTACTGGATTCCCTAGCAGCTCCATCTTACAGCCCTGTGCCAACCTGATATTCCCGGGAACAGCATAAGGCACACGAGGAAAGTATTGCCAAGAGCAACTGGACACACAGGGATGTGGTACACTGATATCTATGGGGCTGAACCCATTTTGGGCAAGGCTTATAACACTATCACAAATCAGACACAACCCCAGTCCTCTCTAGCCTGCAGTATGGGACTACAGACATCCATCTCCCTCTCAAGGGTAGGCAATGATGCTTCCATCAATCAATAACAGGCACTGGGGAGACACCAGCTGCACTTGTTCTGCCTGCCATTCCCAAAATGCACGCAGGCAAAAGCAACAGGATGAAAGGACGATCTGGCTGGTGTCCCCACAGGAAGGGAGAGCATCTAGCTCCCTCCAGCTGCATTCCAGTCATCTGAAGGCTGGCTGAGGCTGGTCATTGGTGTCAGGGAGTGGGACCCTTGACATCCTGGGAGCGATGTGCCGAGTCATAGGACGGCAGCGCGTTTCTGAGCGCTAATGCTCGTGGCACATGGCAGGACTGTCAGGCGGAGGACGCAAAGAACAGTTATTTCTTTCAACGAGTGGGGAATGTGACAGAGCTGGCATTTGGACCCTCTTTTTACAACTTCTTTGAAGTGTTTGATCTCAACCGCTAACAACACAAAGGCTATCGAAGCGCTACTGGTGCTATCTTCAAAGGGTTCGGACGTTCAATGATTAATAGGAACCCTGCACGGGATGGGGGAGAGCGGCTATTATGGGAATGTTGGGGGCAATCCAAGATGCGTTAGTACCTTTACTCTCCGGGACCAAGGTACTTCCAGCCTCCCCTAAAACAGACGACTTCAAAGGCAGGGGTGTGACCGTCGCAGGTCCCGGGTGAGCCCGGCCACCGCGGGGCGCAGCCAGACCGGCCCCGGCGCCGAGTGTCCGCTCCAGCCGTGGCCGTCACCGCCCACCCCACCACCCCGGGGCAGGGAACAAGCCGGGGGGCTCGGAGATGCTCCCACCCGCCTTCCCCGAGCGGCGGGAAGGCAGAAGCGTTCGTTCCCCGCCCGGGCAAGGGGCACCCCCGCCCTGCCGAGCCTCCGCGGCGCCGGGAGAGGCGGCGGCAGGTGCACCCGGGCTGGCGGCGGGGAGCGGGGATGGAGGCGGGGGGATGGATCCCGGCTTTCCCGGGGCCGGGGTAAGGATGAGATGGGGTGGGCTGAGACTTACGTATCTCCGTAACTTCTTCTCCGGCGGTGACTTTCGGAGCCAGCCCGAGCACACCACCTCCCCGCCGCTCATCGCGGCAGGCAGGCGCCGCCGGGCGCTGCCTCCCGGCGCTCAGCGCCGGCCGCNGCGAGCGCCTCCCCCCGCCGCCGCGGCCGCTCGGCTGCGAGCGGGGAAGCAGGAAACTGGCTCCTTCCCGGCTCACCACGCCTCCGCCCGCCCGGCGCCCCGCCAGCCGTGTTAAAGACACAAACCCCGCGGGGAGAGGGGCTGCCCGGCCCCACGCCGCCCCCCGAGGGGCTGCCGCTCGTCCCTGTCCCCCCACACTCATGCAGTGCCCACAGAGAAACTTTATCCATACTGTAGCAGGTGATCTCTAACAGCGCGACGTTTCCTTAATTAAAAAGTATAGCTCCTCACAAAATTCTCCCCCGTAAGGTTTCATTACCCCAAAACCCCTCCCGTCTTTTGATGGAAAAGATCCTTCTCACCTTGGAAAGGCGAGGATAAGCCTCGCTGTGCTCAGGGGCTTGTGCCCGAGATGAAGGTGCTATAGGAAAACAAAGAGGTTGAGCAAGAAACAGCCAAACACCAGTGATGCCAAAAGCCCTCCTGGAGAAAAAAAAAAAAAAAAAAGCAATAAAACCCACGAGGGGAATCAATAAAAGCTTCGTGTTTTATTATTGATTTTTAAGTAATGGAGCAGTGGCCACTGAAAGAGGATTTGATTGCCGTTGGAGTCTCATGCAGACAAGCCAGGTTTGGTATTAGGATGTATTATACCCTGCCTGAGATACACTATCAACTTTCAGATCTAGAAACATTGTACATTTCAAAGCCTGATCCTCTGCTCCCCAGCTCAGGAAGTAATAAAACGTCCTTCCACAGCCCTTGGAGGTGGGTTATACTCTAACCTTTTTTTCACTAACCCTTTAAAGCAAATTTAGGCACAGCACCCATAACAGCTCAGTCCTCTTAGCCCACGCTTATGTGGAAAACAAAACTCATTTGCTAAGGGTGGATTTTTAAGACCTGTCTCTATACAACAGCTCTGCCCCAGACCTGCTCGGGCACATTCAGTCATCCCTGCCTCAGCTTCCCTGCCTGTCCAACCTCTGTGGGCAGGGATGGTCTCTCCTTATGTGTTTGTGCTGTAGCTGGTGCAATAACAACCCTGTGCTAGCTGGATGTGCTACTGTATGTCACACAACAACAACCTTTATGTAATGCTGCTCCAGCAGGATCTTGCATCACTTCAGAGCAGTAATTGCAACTTGCAGTGCCTCTGGGAGGTAGGAACAACACCTCTTTTCAAGATGGGGACAGCACGGTTAAGCCGTATGTTGTTTATCATCCTTGTGAATGCATAAAGTAGGGGAATAACCCCTTACAGAACAAGTCAGTCATTTGTTAGGAATGTATTTTCTCAACAGCTTTGTTTTTCTGCCAGTGAAATGCAAAGGCTAAATAGGAAGATTTTTCTACATTCTCACTACCCAAAGGAAGGGTGTGATCCTATTCCAGTGCTGGGCAATCTCTGCAGAGAGAGGCTATGCTCAGATCAGCTTGCCCATCTCTGGCAATGCAGCGTGTGTGACGGGGCTGAGAGCAGAGGAGGATGGAGAGACCAGTTCTGTGCTGGCCTCAGCCAGCATTGCCTTATTCAGTGCAGTGGAGCCATATCAATTTACACTGCATGAGAGCGAGAGCCTCACCTACAAACTCTCCTGCGTTAGAGGCACTTTGTGCATTCATAGAGAAAACTGTGTCCTGGTGACCTGCACTTGAGAGATCTTCCCAAAACACACAGAAATTTCAGGAAGGATGGTGAACTATTGAGGATTTTGAAAGACTCAGTTAAGAACAGATGATTAATATACAGGTATCATGCAAAACTACTCCATGGTGTATGCTAATGATTCACGGGTTAGGAATTCACTCATACTGACACCAATGCAAAGTGGTATCAGTTTGAATACCGGTTGCAGAGAACCCTGTCTGCATTTTTATGTTAACAACTTCTACCACACGGAGTTGGAACACTTCATTTGGGTGATGGATGTTTAAAGAAATGTGCCATAATTATCATTGTGTGAATTGGAATGAATTATTCTGCATGTTCTATGACAGCCCTTGGTTGATTACCCTGCTCCCTTGCTGTACTATTCCTTCTCTCTGCTCATCTGCTGTTCTGGATCACATTTACTGACTTGGTTATATCACAAAATATATCTGAACAGTGTCTGAAACATGAAGTACCCCTGTTAAGTCTTTTTTCCATTCTTTTGGTGATGCCTGACCCAGGTATCTCAGATTGCTGGGATTTTTGGATGGGAAATGGGTTGCATTTTTTGTACATTTAAATACGCTCCCATGTCTGATGTGACACAGAATCATTAAAGTTGGTAAATGTCTCTAAGAGCATCAAGTCCAACTGTAATATAAGCTCTGTGCAGAAAAATGCTTCAAACAAAGATGCTGCACGTGAACGTGCCTCCCCAATTCCACTGTGGCTGTACGCAGAGTGGGAACAGTGAGTTAATTCTGGCATCAAGCTGCCAGATTACATATGATCCAATGCATGTAACATTACAACGCCTTAAAATGCTGGCCCTCCTTAAAGCTTTTGGCCAGGAAGATACACAAATACTACCCTCAGTGCCCCTGGGAGTTAAAGACGATGTCTGTCATGAGCACAGCTCGATTTGGCAGCGCTTGCACGTTCGTAACAGTTTTTACCAACTTCAAGCTGTTCCTCCAACCGGCAGTGGAGAATGAACTCAGGCTGGCCCCAGCTGACTGCGTAAATCTCTGGAGTGTGAGCTAACAGCCAGCAGCCTTGGCGGAAAACTGTGTGAAAACCACATCCCTGTGTTGGAAAAACCTGACGAGGGAGTTATGCGAAGCCATCGAGAATCCGTCTCTGCCAGCAGAAGCAACTGAAGGAGGAACAGCAGAATTAGCAGGCATAGCAAGGGAGAGATTAAGAGATGCTATGTAAGAAACAATATTCATTGAGCAAGGGTAAGGCTGAGAAACGTTTTTCTAAGAAAAAGCCCTTGTACTGTCTTTAACGTGCTGGCGTGCACGACAAGTGACACTTTCTTCTGCAGAAACCTCTGGGGTTTTTAATCGTAACCTTCAGTGTGGTTTGTTGTTCATGTCTGAAACCGAAAAATCAGAACTTCTAAGAAAGAAACCACAATGTCCACCGCTACTCCTTCCTGCTCCAAATTTATTCAAATGAGCTGTGCCATCTGCTGGCAGACGGGAAGGCTGCAGGAGGAGCAATTCCCCCCCTCGCTCCCAGTCGCTGGTGCAAGCAGCCGGAGTGGATGGAGACACTCGGCATTTCCTGTGGATTAGGGACCAGCTGGCTGAAGCGCTTCGGGCCACTTACCCCAGCCAGGCACAAATCCCTTGGAAATGCCCTATACGGTGGTTAATATAAACCGAAACAGACTGAGGGAGGGGGAGGAGAGGAAAGGCTTGAAAAATCTGCCGTGCAGCTTGGTGCTCCTTGCCTGCTTTTAATTCTGAGCGAATGCTCAGTCTCCTGAGATCCAGCTCCACAACAATAAGACCTGACTTTATCTTCACGCAACAGTTCCCGCGGCAGAGCGGGATGGGAGAAGCTTTTTGATTTCATGACGAATTTTCAAGGTTAAAAAGAAAAAAAAAAATCACCTCTTTCAAGAACTCGAGTCTTTTCAAGCTTTCCACCCTCCATAGAAGAGCGCGCAGCAAGCCCCCCAGAACGACTGCAATTGAAGCCAAACCGCAAGACAGTCCTTTCCTTCTTGTGACAGACAGCAGCTCCAGCAGCACTGGCTGCTTCCCATGAGCAGAGGGAATAGCAGCACAAGGTGCTTTGATCAGGTAATGAGACCGTTTGAAGCATCTTCAGTACAGTGTTGTGGCAAAGACAGGGGCATCAGAGCTCTGGTGCCTTAATACAGGGTTGAAACAGAGAAGAGATGACTTGCAGGTCAGCAGTGTTCAAGGCACATAGACTTGTGTGGAGTTGATGGTCCTACTTTTTCCTCTCTCTGTTGGAGATCCTGGCCAGAACCAGCACATCCCATCCAGAATGGACACAGACCCCCTGGGCGGCACAGGGGTGCTGACCCCCTGGGGTGCTGAGCAGCATTGTGTCTGTGGATGCAGCTGGAGGACACTTCCATTCCTCACATTGAAGAGGAGACTTCCTATTGAAGAAGACTTCCTATTCCTATGCAGTCCACACTGAAGCCCAGTCCTATCACCAGACACTTAGAAATAACTTTGCCTGGAGCTGAGCTGGGACAGAACGCTCCTAAAGCCATTTCTCAGTTCTGGACCCAGGTAGAGTTATTTTTGTGCCTGGTGGTTCCTTCTAGGATGGATGAGCTCCTCATGAAAACTCTCTTGCCTGGATCCAGACACATTTTTGGCAGCTACCTTTACCTTTTTCTCCCCTCCACTTAAGCTATTTCTACCACAGAAGGGAAAGAGGTTCCCCTTTTTTTTCCCACCTCCTCAAAACAGAAAACCATTATACAACTGGGTTGTGGAAACTGCACCAGGCAACGCTCCAGACACAGACACTATTCTGACATAAGCATAAAGGCCACTTCATCTTTGTTTTTCCCTGATGAGCCCAGCAGCTCGGCATGGGAAGGACTCCCTCTACGGACACTATCCGGCACAATGGGCCTTTGACCGCAGCTGGACCCAGGGCAAGCAACCATAAAACAAATGACAATAAAACAGGCAGGAGGAATCTTTGCTGGGCTCCCCTGCCTGCCTAGCCGACCCCGGTGTACTCTCACATCCTTAGGCATTACTTCAAGAGCAGATGGTGCTCTGTGGTAGAGCAAACGAGCAATTATCCTCCTGACACCCTGCAAGGCCTCCCCACATGCGATTGCAAGAAGTTACTTCACCCCAAGCTAAGAGCTGTTGTCTGGCTTTTCAGCATAATTGGATGTAATCAAGTTTAATTTGGTTGGTGCAGTAACTCTGAAGACTTTTGTAACTGGATTACTGTTGGCTCAACGGTCATGTGCCATTATATCTGCTGGCCAAAACAGAAGCCAGAATAAAAACAGATGCTTTTCCCCTACTCCTCCTTCCAGTGACACCCCTCCAGGATATGAGCTTGCCCTGTACAGCCAATATAATGAACTAAAAATTCTATTAGAAGAAGGAAGTCATTGCTGTTGTATTATGTCCAGGCCTCTTCTACAAAGTGTAAATTTCTTAGAATATGTATCTCTACATTTGTTTACAACTGTTGGCTGTGCACAGCTCAGTGCTAAAACTAATGGAACACAGACCTACTATGCACGCAAGCTTTTAGAATCATAAATTTTATTATTCTAGCTATACAAGTAGGGAAGCTGAGACCATGAGCAGGAGTGAGTGGCTGATGAGGATGGACTCCCCTCCCAGGTTCTTTTTCCACTGTACACCACCATCTGAGACCAAGGAATATACAAAACGCTGTGTTCATAGCAGACCTATAGCTCTGCTGCAGGTTAGTCCATAGGTGAGAGAGGGGCATCTGGTAAATGTAACAAAGCCAGCAGCAGAAAGATCCTTATTTTCAGAGCCCTCAGCTGCTACCAGTGTTAAGTCATGGAAGAAGCATGGGAAAGCCATCACGCTTTAGGTCAAATTTTGCCAGTTCAAGAGGCTGTTGTCTTTTGTAACACTCCTCAAATGCTGACAGTTAAGACACCCTGATATACTCCCAAAAAATGCTGAGGCCAGGCAAAGAAAGACTGAAATACGGCACATTTTTAACAGTGAAAATGATCACTGGAGCAGAGCATGGAGGGGATATGCCCTTGTGGTTTCAGAGCATTTTAGCCTATCTAGAGTGTATTATAGTCCTGGCTGAGATGTCAATTGCATTTTAAACAGACGTCTCCTAGAAGTCTAAAGTGTGAAGAGACTTTGCTGAGATCAGAGCAAAAGCTGCTCTGCAGTTGCCAGTCCCAAATGCTACACAGCAGCCACCCTCCCAGCTGAATGCTGTTAAGCTGTAGTTGCAGGCATATGCATCTCTGGTTTTGGCCAGATGGCTATTTTAAGTTTCTAATGATCTGGGAAATGAACACTTCATAATGTTCTATCTCAGAGGGTTTAGCACAAACTTTCTTCCTTTTATCCATGGCAGCACTGTTACAGATGGTATTGGATCTCAATTAGGGACTGGAGTAACACAGTGCTAAAAACATTGTGTTTTAGCATGTACTCCAAGGACATGGCAATATAATCCTGCCTGGCAAGTCATCCATCAAGTTCATTAACAAATAGGCTCATGAAATTTGTTAAATACTTGAACCTCATACTTCTTAAATCACCATGAACACTAATAATTTATTAATGCCATTAGTAATAATGGAATTTGAAAGACTTTTTGAAGCCACTATATAAACCAGGCCCTCGGATTTGATTTGTATGGTTATTTGAGTTTTGCAGGTGGCAAAGTTCAGCCCTGTAGGGTGATCTGGAAAAGCACCACCCATGCATGTTTACAGAGAGGCACCTAAAGCACGCCCTTCCCAGAACTCCAGCTGCTGTGCAGAGCCTCGTCTCGGCAGCTGTGACGCCACGTACACGCTGCTGAGCCAGCCTGGAAGCACATGGTGATTTATTTATACTAAACAACTGCAGAGGTCATTTCAAGTGCTTCACAGAAATGCCATCATGTGGGCCCAAGCTGCCAGAAGGAGACCTCCTCAGTTACAGTGATGACAGAATCCCTGCAGTAGGTAAGAGCTCACAGCTGGGTCTCCTGGAGCTGGAAACTGGCCACTGGTTGAGCACGGTGTTTCTGTAACTTCGTGCAGAAATGGGAGAAACCTGTTCTCAACTCTGACAGGGGAGCCTGGAAATCTAACCCTAATCTTGACTCTTGCTTCCCGCCACAGCCTCTGGCAAGTCCCTTCATATGTCACTGCCCTGGAGTGTCCCAGCTGTGTGAACAGCCCTGGCAGCACCGACACTGAGAGGTCAGTCAGCCTTTGAGTTGGCTGTGGTGGGAGTTCAGCTGTCTCCTGCTTGGATGTGCAGCCCATGGCCACACACTCAGCAACGGAGCAGCAGCAAAGATGGGGACAAGCAGAAAAGGGGAGACCTGTGTCCCAGAAAAATATGGATCATATGCCTGCTTCACACATCTTAACCACAGTACTGAGCACAGAGAGCCCAAGATTTTCAAAAGGCCATCAAAGATAGTGTAACTATTGCTCAAAAATCACTTTGAAGGTAAAGACACCACAGAAGTATTACTAGAAAACACTGAGTCAGTGAAGTATAATTATTTTCCACTGTGACTGGAAATTTGGCCTCTTTTTGAAGCCATGGCAGGTAGTAGGGAATAGTCTCATAATGAAACTTAAATGTTTACTTGATTACCAAGGCCTCCTACCAGACCACACTGATTTTTTTCTGAGCAGTTTGCATACTTTTCTGCCAGCAATCTGTATGATCAGGGACTTCTAAAAGCTCTGAACTCCATTCTTTTAGCACAAGTATCAGTACATTAACCTGCTGAAGACAGTAAGATACACAGATATCAATGAATAGCAAAAAGCAAGATCAAGCCTTGCAAAGAAAATTAAAAATCTACTCTATTGGCTGCCTCAAATTATTCAGAAAAAAAATCAATTGTAAGAGTAATAAAAATAAACAGCATGATTGCTATCTCTGAAAGGCCCCGGAGCATTCAGGGATAGATAAAAATCAGTGAAGCACAGTCTAGGATGTTAGAAATGCCAAAAATGCGTTTGAAACCAGATCAGCTGCAAACATCCTGCCTTGCTTCTGGTGTGGCAGTGCACCCAAAGGCAAACAGAGGGAAGTCTCGTGAGCAGGCGCTAAGCAGGGATTTGGTTGGTTTGGGTCAGTTCCATGCTCCTGCCACACATCTGCCATAACCCTGGGCAAGCAGATTCATTGCTCTGTGCCTCAATTTCCTGCAGTAAAATAGTGTCAGCAATAAGAGCATCACGGATTCTAGAGTAATTTAATCCGTATTTCACTCACAATAGAGCCTACAATTTCTGATGTAGCTGGTACATGACTTCTAAATGGCCACACAGTCTTGTCCCTCTCCCGCCCTTAATGTGAAAGCTCTCCCTTTACAGCATCTTCTCCCTACACCTTGTGCAGCAGACAATGCAGCACAGCAGACTTATAGCAACGGGAGCCATAATTTCTTTGAACTCCGGGTCAAACTTGTTGTTAGCCAAGTCTGCAAGAACCCGTATAGTAAATTACATACGTCTCTTTATCAGCAGGATCATAAAATAAAACTTTACAACCCTTCTGAAGGTCATGGCTCTGCAACAAACAGTAAGACAAAACACTAAATTCACCCCCGAGACCACTGTTTTTGTGGCTTTGGCAGCTCTGGTTAGATCTGAGGAAATTAGAACTCTGTCAATCTTTATATAAAGTCTTATTTCTCCTTTGGACCCATCTCTCATTTGTCCCTAAGTGTAAGGTAAAGGCTAAAACAACAGTCATGATGGCTGTTACTGGTTTGAGCAAAGCCACGTTTATCTCTATACACACATTTAATGGAAACAATGACAAAAGTGTTTCTTGGCAAATTAGTTCCCTTCACCCCCTGAGGAAAAACACATCTATAAGCTATTCCCAAAACAATCAATATTAGTCCAGCAAGCAAAACTGTACTTTACGTTTCCCATCAAAGTCTTGGCAAACATTCCCTCAAACAAGTGATGCTTTATAAATTACAACTACTACCAAATAAACCAGAGAGAGAAGTGCTGGGCTGGGTACCTTGCTGCGTTTCCCTCAGGTCTGGGGGGTTTGAATGCAGGTAATTCAGCTAAAATCCCTGTGCTGGTCTGCTAACTTTTAAACATATAGCCCATGTACCTTTTTGTCTTTTCTTATACAGAAGGTACAACAGTCCAGGATCTGAACAGTATCACAACATAAATCATGAGGGAGAGAGCAGCAATCTCTACTCCTAGCTTCCGAATGTGCATCTGCTCCCCAGTGGATTTAAAAATGAGAAGACTGAAAGAAGGTGTTAGTTCTGCAGGTATTATTTTTTTCAATTAAAAATAGAATACTTTGGGACACTTTGATCTTACACATTAAAAAATTAAGTGAAGGAATTAGCTGATATTCTTGAAATGAAAAAATCAGATGTTTTCATCTAAACACTCTTCTGAGAAGCTGGCATTTAGATATGCAAAGTTTATGGCGCAGCTCTTTTATCTCCCATCACTCTGTTATAATGTTGCAAAGCTCCTGACACAGTAATCAATGACACTCATTCTTTCCTCTGAAGCTCAAAGTGAGGACAAACTTGAAAAGAGGCCAGCACAGGCTGCTGAGGAACTGAAACTTCAAGAAATACTTACCAAAATGAGGCTAGCAGAGACAGTGCTGGTCACCTGGGCTGGAGAGCTGACTGTTTATGACACTAAAAACACCCCAGTGTCAGCTACTGCACTGCATGGGCAGCCTAAGAGGTGATTCCCATATGCAGAGTAACAGCTTTTTATTTGAAGAAGTGTCACAGTTTTTACCTGGCTTCAGTCACTGTCAGAGTGCAGACTCTACGAGAAGATGTAGCAAGGAAAGCTGCTTAAATTAAAAAAATCTTGGTGCATTTCCCTGCTTACATGGCCGAGAGAAATGAACACCCCATCCTCTAGATTAACTTCCGTTTTGTTCTAGGAAGGGAGATTCAAAGGAAATACATAACATTCCACATGGAAATCCCAGAAAAAACATGTCACATTCCTTGGCAATACCAGTCCATGTTATATATACACAGCACAAGGTGAACAATGCCAGCCTGGAGGGAAATAGTGGCTCCCACCCATGAAGTAAGTTTCTCACAAGTATGCCAATCTCGGTATTAACCCTGAGCAGTATCATAATGCACAAGAACTCAGCCTCTTCTCTCTCTCACCACTAGCAAAAACAGAACATTGAAGGCTGTTACCAAGACTAGACAACCCTTCCTTCCCCTTCTGAGCCATCTGGTTACCTCCCTTGGGACAACCCTGCTCAGCTCCTGCTTCACTGGCCAAATTACTGGGGGTTACTGGGGGTTTTCTTGAGCTTTCAGACCCAAGGGCAGTGTCCCCTTAGCTCATTTGATACCCAGGTCATCAAGCACCTTGAAATGAACCAGGACATGTAGAAGACTGGGGAGATTGCTCCTCATGGACACCTTGTTGGAAACACACAAAAACCCACTCAGTGTGTCCTTGTTGCTTCTTTCTTACTTACCTACCTATCTGCAAATCAAAGGTTCAACCTTTACCTTCAGTCCTGCAACAACCTCTGGAAAGGGCAAAGAATGAAAGGTGGATTAGACCAGTTCTTTGTTCTTGCCCTGTCACCTTGACAGCCACCCTGCAAACCTGCTTGAAGCAGTTGTGTCCTTCCCTGTAACTTGTGACTCATGTCACATTAACCTAGAACTTTCTGGCATCTCCCATTGTCTTCTCTTTTACACCTTGTTTTTCACCTGTCGCTCTTTAGCCCCACCTTGCCCATCAGATCTGGCAACTCAGAGCAGGATCAACCTCCTGCTGATGCCAAAACCAACACAGGCAGCCCAGAGCTGCTGCTGGGGACTGACAGCAGAGTGGACAGGAGGTGTTTTGCCATTGCCCCACTCTGTTCTCAGAAGATGAGCTTCCAGTTCAGGCACTCTCATTTACAGCAACAGTGACAGACTCAGTGACTAAGGATCTCAATAAGGACACCTGCTCATTGCAAGTCATTTAGGGAACATGCTATGGATGGGGCTGTTTGCCAGCTGTACTCTATCTGCAAAGAAGTAATTCAAAACATAAAGCAATAACACTTAAGACAATATACTACAGGAGAGATGGTCCAAATGTAGGAAGATACTTGAGTGTCTGATGTGGGAACTTCTCAGTGGTTTCAAAGGGAAGGCAGGTGCTCTAACTGTTTTGTGGAACCAGACTTGACAACTCAGGGCTGTACTGGGAAATGCAAACCAGCAAATGCACAATTAACACCAGCCTAATCAAGTGGATGAAGGAGACATGAAAAAGTCTTGATATGCAGGAGATGTCTCATTGCACACAAGAAATCCCCCAGAGAAATGAACTCATGGTGATGTTGCTTGCATGATCATAAGAGGTAAAAAGCCCAACCATGGAGCACAGTGAGACATGGCAGGTGCCACATGACATAAACAGGTATTTTTAGATACTGCAGGTGCAGTACTACACAGCCTTACCAGAAAGAACTGTGACTGCAGTATTACCAGTGCAATGCTAGTTGATTACTATTTTTCAATCACTTCCATCTACTTGGAAAAGAAGTTTTCAGGGCTGTCCTGCAGCCACTTCTTGTAGTGTGTGCCAATATACACAGGGTTCATCAGCAGTAAAGCCACCACCTTGCTTTTTCTCTTTATATACATTGTTTATACTTCAGCATAGTGGGCTCCAGAGTAGCAAGTACTATGCAAATGATCATTTGCTGGATTGCAATAATTTGGAAGGGAAGAAGGATGCTGGAAACTCTCAGTTCAAGTCCCAAATAAATCACTGGTATCCAGTTGCCTTAGGCAAGTCATTTGGTCTTCCCATAGTACCATATTCAAAACAGAAATGAGTATTTCTTTACCTGGCAGAGAAGCTGAGAGCATAAACCCATAAAAGACTGCCAAGGAGTTCAGATCCTATAGTGATAAGCAATTACTTAATACACAGCAATGCTTGGGAGCATCTGTTGGTTGTTTTGCAATACAGACCAAACTGCTTGGTCCAATGAGCCCATGAGAGATTTTCTCAACAACAACAGAAAAGCAAAGCAACAACAAAACCCCACCATGAACTGGAAATTAGCTCTGGAGAGACGGATGGATGGATGAACGAACTCTCATCTAACTGAACATTTCCGTCTGCTATGAATACGTGTCTTCTTGGAGACAGAAAACAGTCACTTTCTGCAGAAGTTGTGCAACTAATTTGGTTATACAGAAAATGAAACCTCAACCAGAGACACTGAAGGAAATTCTCTCATGCTGAGAGCTACAGTTTTATAACAGAAGAAACCATACAGAGCTATAAAACAATCCAGTGTACATCTTTATTGATGATTCACAAAATCAAACATCATTCAACAAACTCACTCCAGCAATTCCAATATGACATTGTTCCTTGCTGGGTTTGGCTGATTTTTTTCAAGGTAAACAAAATTTGCTTTTAACTCGGAGTGAGGAGTATCATGCTTTTTCTTGACTGTAGCAGTAGCAAGTGTATCACAGCCATGTCAATATTTTAGGCCACACTTCCTTATTAATATATCATATAAAACCCCCTGCTACCTTCAGTGCTTGTTCAGTACTTCCATGGCTTGTACTAGTCTCATGAGAATCGTAACCCTTTAGTTAAGTGGGATTTATTAATACTCCTGAAGTGCACTGAAGACATGAGCTGCTATCAAATTAACTGCCAGTGTCCTTCCATAATCTCACCAGAACATATATTATTTTCAATAACCAAGTATTAAACTGATCAAGAGTTTCATTGATATAAAAATTATCTTGATTTCCCAGTAGAACACACTCAGTCATATCCTGTATATTATATACACAGAGTTACACCAGTGGTTTTCTCCATGTGAGTCAACTGCAGAGCTACAGGAGACAGGAGTGAGAAAACCTTGGGAAAGGAATAACATCTTTAATATTGTCAACTCCCAAGATGAACTGCAGGTAGCGTTCAAACCCCATTCCGAAGCCTCCATGAGGAACTGATCCAAATTTTCGGAGGTCTAGATACCTGTAATTTAAACAGACAGTTACATTTGCAGCACGGTTATGCTGATGTCCTTAAAGTGAGCTTTTCATCTAGGGTTTTGCTTTCCATCTTAATTACTTCCCTTTGACCCCAACTACTGTGATTTCTGTGCTGGTCAGACTATGAAGAAGCAGAACTGTACTAGCAGAAACTCCAAGTTTAAACCCCTTTAAACCAGCATAGCTATGCTTTGCCAATACACTACAGCATGGTTTTTATGGAGCAAGAATGTATTTGGGTATGAAGGACAGTCTGAGCACCATAGCTCTGCTCATATTGAAACACCTTTGTAGTTTTAGCACTTAAATTATTCCTAGCAGAGGGACAAGAACAGGTTCCTACAGAATCACAAAGCACTTCCACTACTGGAGGTGAAGCTCTCTGCTTGGGCTTGTCTAGCCCTTACCGTGTTGGTGTGGAAATCCATCCTGCAAATTCTTTCAATTTCTGTTTGCTTTTTAATAGCCTAAGTCATTTAATTTCCAGTAATTTCTTCAGAAGCTTAAATAGGTCTTGCTGTCTGTCTGCTCAACATTCCTTCATTTTTTTTTTCTTTTAAGATAATTATGATGGCTTTTTGCTACTTTATCCCCACTCACTCTTACAGACTGATTCATTTATTTCCATAGTAAGCCAGAAAAAAACTCCTTGAACATCTCTTCTCTTAAAATGAGATCTGGAACAAGACATTTTATTTTGCAGAACAGCACCTGTTGTGCACAGAAAATTCAGAAAACGTTTGGAAGCAGATACTCTGAGTATATGGGTGTCAACAAGATTATGATGGTTTTTCTATAGTTACCCATTCCCCAGCTGGACTGTGGCTGATGTGATACTGTATTTGCAGCTATAAATCGCCACCAACAGTTTTATTTTCATACAAGTGAAAAACATTTCAGTGTTTCTATTGATTTGTGGGGCCACTTCTGAGCTTGCTAAGGGCACCAAGTTATTCTTCTTTATATGAATGCACTAGTAGGAGATTGAGTGACTCCAGATGTATTACTTGCTTCTAGTCTTGGTGCATGAATAATTCATCATCTCAGTTAAAAAAAAAATCAAGTGCACTTAAATATAAATGCATATGTTTTAGTACTTATGCAGTGGAGTAGAAGGGGGGCAGAACACTGTGAAAGAAATTAAGATTGGATTGATTGCAATAAATGGCTTCCCAAATTTTACACACTGCTAATGATCTGCATGGAAATATTATATTTGTGTGTATATACGTATAAATATGTAAAATATATGTTATGTATATTTGAGTGTAGTTGCTTGGACATCAGATCTTTCTTGGCTTGAAGACTGCATTTTAACAGTGAAGACCAAATAATGCCCATGATCACCCCTACTTGCAAAATAAAAGTACTCTCCCACAAATTCTACAGCTGCAAGATTGCCCTGTCACTCAGTTTGACAGTATGCCCTTCATACCATGAAATATTATTTTTCCTTACAGCTCATTAGCAGTAGTTAAAATCTGGGAAACCATTTATTACACTCAATCCAATATTCAGGTTTTTCTTCCCCAGTTTTTTCCCCTCCACTGCCCAAACAGCAAAAAGAGAAGCAGAGCTTACTTCTTCCTAGCAGCACTGACACACAGAGTGCAAGTTGAACAGCAGGCCCAAGAGTAGGACATGTTTTCTGATGACTGGGACCCATGTGCTTTTCTCTCTGTGCTGCTGGGTGTTAGCTTGGCTCTCTAAGGCTTGGTGTGTACTCCCCACATCTTGTGATGAGGATTATGCTCAGGATATGAACATGTAGGCTGTGCAACAGCGTGGTGGTCTTCATCTCCATCTACACTTTACATAGACTGCATTAAGAAGAACTTGAGTGTCTGCAAATACCATGAACTGCTCCTGGGGAGCTCTGCTGCCCAGATTTACAAGGGTTTACAAGGAAGGTGATGGGCAGACCTGATGCTGAGGGTGGTGATCCATGAAACAGGGAAGACCTCATAAATGTGAGGGATATGGGTGCTGTGGCAGATCAGCCTGATCCAGCTCAGGAGTTCTGAGGAGAACTGCCAAACCAGCTGGTAACTACTTTAGCTGTAACCAGGAATACGAGTAACAGCACAAACTATTCTGATGGTGTCTATAAGCGCATCAGCCTGTGCAAAGGCAGCTGAGACTAAGCCCAGCATCTTCTCTCCCTTTTTGCTGGCAACAGAGTTTATAAAGTCATTGTAAGAAGATGAAATAACTCAGCTACTTCCAGATGAACAATAATAATAAATTCTACCCTTGCTTATCCAGGACTTTGATCTGTAGATCTCAAAGCATTTTGAGAAGCCATTTTGGCAAAAGGAGCGAAACAAAACCCATCAAAGTTAATGGAAAAAGTCCATTGAATTAAATGTGCTGAGGATCAAGACTGTGAATCCTTTCTGATGACTGTGCATAGAAAAAGCAGAAGAATTGAGAAATTTTCCATTCTTCACAGATGAAAGAAAAGTAACTGCCTGCAGATGAAGAGAAAAATCCCTTTAGGCTGGAAAATGCTCCCTGAGGTCTGTCTTCATTCAATAGTCTACAGACATTGGATGTTTCTCACCTCAAAAAGAGTCGTGAACTAGTCTAGCTGTTATTGCTAGTAGCTCATACTTAAGAGGGGAGCTGAGCACTCTATTGACAACTGGTGGACTGTGCAGCATAATTCCACAGGGTAAGTAAGTTTCTGTGACCTCAGCTAGCCCAGGTGTTCCTGCTCTGGACCTGAGCACTGATAGGTCTTCAGATACTTGAATCTTACTAAAGTGTGTGCTGTAACAACATCCCTCAGCAATGAATTCCAGGAGCTCATTATGTCCCATGTTAAAAGAACATTTCCACTCATCCTTTTAAAGATCTATATTCTTTTATCATCATTGTGAGCTCCCTGTGTTGCATAGCAAGGCACTAATAAGAATAGTGCTCTCCTAGTGACCATTCATAAGCAGAATGTGTTCTTTTCGACTTTCTTCAAAACAAACATAATCTCAACCTTTTATGCAATGCCCTTGTTATGCTGAAGGTAAGGCTAAAAGAACAAATATTCTATAGTCCATGAAACTGAATATTCTTCTGGGTGCGTGTGTGTACATGTGTGTAAGAAAAACTCCCTGACTTTCTGCCTGCCTCCATCTGGCCCAGCAGAGCTCTCCAGTTTCCTCCCAAAAGAAGAGTAATAGGAGCAGGTGGCTGCCAAGCAAAGTGATGAGCTACCTATTTTCACTGGGCTCTGAAGAAGGTTAAAGGGTGAGATGAGTGTAGTCACTGGCCATGGGCTGCAAGTGGCTCACCAGTGCTGCTTTGCCCTAAGACCAACTCCTCCTTTTTACCCTGCCACACAAGACCCCAACAGAACTCTGACATTCAAGCTTCAAAAACTGTCAGAAGTCAAAGAGCCCAACACAGCTCAGTCTTCTTCATCCAGAGCAGGGCTGAAACAACACAGTAACATCCACTTGAGGACAGCAGACAGCACCTGTGCTGCTACTGTCTACTTTCACCAGTGTTACACCAAAAGATCAAAAAGGGTAAAGGGTTCAGTATGAGACAACTGTCTCCACTGAAGCACATAAAGATCATCAGAGTAGTGCCTTATATGTAGGAAGAGTGTCCAAAATGCTGCGCACGCTGATGCTCGTGGGAACACATTGTTCATTACAAAGTATCTGCTTTGTTACTTTTAAGATGGCACTTCAAGGCTGCAAACAGGATCAAGTCTCCTGTTTACAAGGCAATATACTTAATACTCCCTGGTCACAGAGAAATCAATGAACTCCCAGGATACTCTCATCACTCGACTTTCTCACCTCATTTCCACACACCTCTCAGTTTAGCCAAGACCATTACCTACAGCTATGAGCTATTTTCTATCTACAATAAAAAAGGAAAAAGTGTGAAAATAAGATAAAATAACTATAAAATCAAGTCAAGTACTACTCCAACTCATATTCTATATGGAAAGAAATTTGCATAACAGGAAAGATGCAGTGTACTGAAGAAGACTCCTAGAGTCTGAACATGTCACTTTATCGATCTTTTGAAAAACTTCCTAAAAGTTACCAGTGGCAAGAAGCAGAGCAGTATTTCAGATTATCAGTTGCCTCTGCCTTACAATTCACCCACGAACAAGGCAATCCTGAAACTGTCCTAGAAACAGTCAGACCCACAATATCCTCTTGCTTAATGGGAGGAAGAAAACAGGTAGAATCAGAGATGTGGCAATGGTTAAGGAACTTGAAAGGAGATCATATTCAAAAGTCAGCAAATATTATATTTAAAAAGGAATGACTCAACTGTTCTTCCAGGAGTTTATGAGCCAGCTTTGGAGACTCAATTCAATCACTAAATTGGAGGAGATTAATTTTAGTCTCTCCTGCACCTCCACTGAAAAGATAGATGCTGGCAAGCCACCTACCTGTATTCTGGCAGATTTTGGACTGCAGTCCAGAAGCATCCAGAATTACTACTATCCTGCACCTTCCTAGGAAACTAGAACTTATTATGGCAGGGGGTAACACCAGATTTAATCTTCTCCAGGAAATTACATTGTCTGTATGGAGTGGAGGGAATAAAGGAGGAGAGAGTATCCAAAACAAGATTATATCAGGAAGAGTTTCCAGAATGTGATTGCTATATATGACGTGAAAATGCAAATGGATGACAGGCAATGTCCTAATCTTTTTTTGCAGGAAGCATGAGGCAGGGTTGTGCTATCTTAGTGGTGCTGGAAGGCTCTGCCATTGAACACCAGACTTCCTCAGGCTGTATCTCACCATCTAACCACACAACTTATCACCCTTGTTTAGGATAATCCTTCCCTCAGATAAAGGGATATGGTGTATTCTGGGCCACAAATACAACAACAAAGGAAGAAATTAAATTCACCCTGTCTGCACATAGATGATGTGAAGATCTGCCATACATTGGGCTGTTCCTCAGTAATTTCATACTGTGGGAAAAGGAGAGTGAAGAACCTATAACTTTGCTTTTTTTCAGCCTTCCTAAAGATCAATCCAAATACTGCAGAATATTTGAAAACACTCTTCTAAATTTAAAAGTCCCTGCACTAGCACTCTCTCAGTAGCTATGATGAAGTACATACCAAGAAACACTAAGAACCTTCTGTCGTTTTAATGGGTTTAACTGTTAATTCAAAGGTTGATCTGTCTCCTTAGGAGGACAGTTTTAATCGCTTTAACTGCTTTGTTAGGGAAGATTTTTCGACCAAATTGCCCTGTCAATTGCAAAGGGAGTTATTCATAGACCTCTTAAAGGTCACAGATTGCTGTGGTTCTGTAACCTGTTTATCTTGTGCATGGTGGTCAGAATCTACTCAACCTTCAACACAGCCTTCTGATTTAATATCAAAAATCATTATGGGCTGTAAATTAATCCACCTCATGCAATCCTGAGAGGAACAATCTGTGCTGTGAGTGGACAAATTGGAGGCATAAACTATGTAGCATTAGATTAACCTTTGTTTAGATGAGCTGGCTATTTCATTTAGACTAGCAGTGATGGCAGGGCAACAAGCCTAAAAATTGTTCCCTCAGAACCAAAATAAAAACAAACAAACAAAAAACCCCAGTTGCTTAAATAGTCTCAAAAGAAGAAAAAGAGCTTGCAGAGCGAGGGTGCATCTTACCATTGATAAGCATCTGTGAGTCCTAATCTGTGAAATGAAAAGAAAACCTCTTGTAAGTAAAGGAACAGAGTTATTCTGCACAAGCAACACTTGCCTTGGAAGAGCATGCTACAAGGAAAGAGAAAGCCTGGTGAACTATTGCTTAAGAAGAAAAGAATCCTGTTTTTTCTCTCTGAGGTTATGCTGGTTCTGCAGGAAATAGAATTCAAAGGTCTAAAGTATTTGGGCTTAATAAAATCAGATCCTGAGGACTCAAAATTGAGAAAAACATGTGAAAGGAGGTGTGATTTACTGAAGACATACCCCATTTGTACCTTGAAATGCTTTCTATGACTTTCCTGACAAACAAGAAAGTCTGGCTTCAAACTCCACATGGACCCTTCTCCTCCTCCTGAGAACTGTGGACTCAGATACTGGCAAAAAATTTTGACTGAAAAAGTGCAGAAGGCAACATTGTACTTTACAGAAGTTGAAGCATGCCTGCTTCAGACAGCTTACAGCAAGAGTAGCAGGAAACACAGGGAATATCATCATCTTACACTTACAATTGAGAATTAATGTTCTGGTGATTTTAATTGCCCAGTGCCTTTTGGATTCATTATGCTGAAGTAGATTTTGCTCTTCTCCACTGACTAAATATATCTGTGTGAGCATGCGGCTGATTTAAGCAACAAATTAATTCCCAATGTGGAAATAGTATTACTCTGGAATTAATCTTCCTTCAACATTGCTTTGCACAAGTGTATGACTGGTCCAAACAGAAGCGTTCAAGTGCTGGATGTGACTTTGCACAACCTGATCTCGTGGAAGGTGTCCCTGCCCATGGCAGCGGGGTTGGAACTAGATGATCTTTAAGGTACCTTCCAACTCAAACCATCCTCTAATTTTACAAAATGTTTGAACAATCAGATAGGATCCAGGGAACAACTTGCTATGGAGAATTACCCAATGTATAATGTCAATTATTAATTAAAAAGCAGATTTGATATTCTGACATTGGTGTTAGCCTAAAATTACCAAAAGTAACAAGGTGCAGACTAAGGCAGCAGGGATAGAGGAGCCCCCATGACACAGTACAGGTCTTGAGCGGTTCCAGTGAAACTTCCCATGAATTCATAAGCAAAGAGCCACACTCTCTGAAATCAGGCCAGTCACTGAGGCCAGCTGCATCACAACTGGCAAAGTTTCTCACCAAAACTGCAATTCTTCAGTTATACATGATGACAAATAGATATCTAAGTTCTGTATATGAGACAATTTCCACCTTCACAATCCACTTTCAGCCATAAAAACTGAAGGAAATGATAAAGTATTCCACAGCATGTTCTGCTCCAGACAGTTGCAGCAGAGCTGAGGTATTCTACTGCCCTGGCTTCTTAGCATTCTTCTCTGATGAGCTAAAACAGAGAGGCCCATTGCACACCTACTACACAAGCACAAGAACTTCACCAGTTTGCCGTCACCTATTCAGATAAATAGATATCACAAAGACAAAAGTAGACCTCTTTTAAATACTATTAGCTGCCCTTCCACGCCTCTGTCTTGCCAGCTATAGAGCTGCTGAAACACACTCCTGCTCAGGCTAGTCTCCTGTGGATTTTCCATACCTCTGTAAGCGTGATTCAAGGAAGGGCAGTCGCTCTTCTCTCAAGCTGCCTCCACACAACTCCCCTACTCCTGGTACAAGGAGATCAACAGCTGCAACCTTCAAAGAAAGAAAACTAACTGAAGTCACACCACATAGCCACACAATGATTAGCAGAACGATTGACACTGATGGTTTTTTGTAAATCCCTACTGTAATTCTTCCAGAGTCCAGGACACTTAGGTAAGGATTTGCACATACTTGAAAAGTCTTCTGCTGACAGGAGGAGGCTGGGTGGAAATTTTGCAAGGATAAACATCAGTAATTTACAGAAAACCTAAATGACAGCAGTGATGTCCCAGACTGAGGACATCTACTGCAAATGGGTTTGAACTGAATCTCACCAAGTTACTCTGGTGATAACCTGTGTGGGGTTATAAAGGACCCAACAGCAGCTCAGAAGACAGCAAAGATATATGGGCAAGTTTTCTGAAGTCCTGATTCTCTGCTCTGATGCTGTAGCTTGTGTTCAGCCCTATCTATCCCCATTCCTTGAGCCAGCTCTAAAGGATATTGTAGCAATGACACTCATGCTGGATCCAAGTGTTAGGATCCAACTGTTACCATGTAGGCTGTTAGGTCTGGGCTGTCTGTCTTTGTTTTTTTTCTAGGGTTATTTTTCTTATCCCACAGCAGAAATGTTGCTAAAATTAAAGCCACTGAAGACACAGTGGTGCATGGTGGTGTTGTTGCTCTTTCTAGCAAAAGCAATGCTTTAGGTTGGTTCAATTCAGTTGAGAAATCACAATTTCAAAGCTTGAGACTTGATAAAGAGCTTATTTCTGGTGCCCATCTGATATTTGAGCATTACATGGTTGCTACATTTGGATGACAAGAGAATCACAGACTACTTGGAGCCACCCAAATCCAGGCCTTTAACTTAATAGTACAGAAGTTTACCAGGAAAAGAAATAAACTATGGCAAACTTGTCTTAAGGCAATTAGGCAAAAAGTTAACACTGTCCCAACTCCCAAATCTTCCTCCTCCTGTTGTTCCTGCTTTGGGTATGTTTTTCTATAACAGGACAAAAATGAAGGGACAGTATCATCTCATGGTCACATCTTATCTTGAACTTCTTGAGGGCAGGCCCAGCAGATGATGTCTATCAGTAGGAGAAGACATGTTCCTAGACAAAAAAGTGGTGGAGGTGTGACCCATGGACTCACTGTGTGTTGAGGTCCATCTTCATTGTCCCGCATGTAGAAAGGTTTCAGGTCGTATGGGTAGTTAACCACAAACACTGGAATCTCCCCACAGTGCTTCACCAGGTACTTCTCATGTTCTGTTTGGAGGTCACAGCCCCACTGTAAGGACAGCAAAAGAGATCTTGGAATCTGCTTTGGTGCCTCTTGCCCATGGCAAGAGAGCCAGCAAAATTCCTGTACGTAGAGAGATGCGTTGCTTTGAAAAACATGAAACCAAGCAATGCAACTTCTCATACAGGTCACTGGAAGTAGACAGTTTCACAACTTTTCAGTCAGATCAAAGCACGTAAAATAATATGATTTAACTTAACAGAACAGGGCCACATCGTCCCTGCATCAAGCCCAAGCATTTGGTATCAAATCAGAAAAATAAACCAAAACAAGCAAAAAAATTCCTAACCTCAAAAACCCCAAACCACACTCTGCATATCTAGAGGAAAACATGCTCCTCTCCAGAGGCTTACTGGACCCAGCAAACCAGCCTTATTTCAGTATTACCTTTGGTGTATAGCAAGCAGCTTTCTAGCAATCAGCTAGGCTGATTACTCTCTTCCCTGCTGTGTCCTGTTACATGCTACATTAATTCTCAGTTAAGAAAACCTAGCACCCTACTAACCAATTCTTCGTTATCAGAAACCTTGGACATTTGCAATGCCCTTCACTTTTCCTTTTTTCCAGGGATGTTATAGATCCTGTGGCTTTTGACTTGAGACCCCCAGTCTGTTTATAGTACGCATAAAGAATACTGGGGGAATGGAAGGGGAAGAGGGGAACAGACCTCCCCCAGACTCTCTTCATACTAAAATATCCCATGTTTGCTCTCTCAGATCCAGGTAGTACAGAGACAAGATTTGAGGTTCTACACTCACTCGTGCACAGAAATGAAAGTTACCCAACTGGCTATGAGGGTGGCTTCAGCCAGAGGGTTATTTTCCTCAAAGTATCACAATGAGATGATGATTAAACAAAATAGACATAAGATAAGCACCACCACAAATGCTGTGCCATAGCGGGCATTTCATACTGTGTGTTTGAAATTGGGCAAAATATAATTTTTAGAAAATCATAATCTCATAGCTTTAGAAAGACTAGCACGTTACTCTTTTTCCCAGTCAACATCTATGCTTTGTAAAGACAAGGGATTCCCTTCACCTACATCTAGATTACATGATATTTTCACATGGTATTGGCTTATTAATCCTTGTCAAACTTTTAGTGTTATCCTCTTATCTTTCCTTTTTTAGAGAACTACTACAGCAACTCCTCTTAGATGATTGCTACGGAATCTGAAACACTCTCAGCACTACTCACATACAGGAAAGAGAAGTGCTTTTGCTAAAGTCTTGGTCCTTCAACTGCAATCTCATCACTTCCTTCCCTGCAAGTGTTACGTGTTCTCCTGCTACAGATCTCACCCCTTGTATTGCTCCCACTTCAACCCCAAAGGGCAGAAGTTACACCAGATTTACAACCCAGCAAACAAAAAACCCCAGGAGGCAGATAATCAGTGGGAAATAACAACTCTTGTGCTATCACAGAGAGAGAGAAAGGAGATTCTACAAAGTTCAGGCTCTGCATAGGGACAAACTAGCTGGCAATGACCTACCTCTGGCTTGAAAGTGAAAGTTTGAGAAGCTTGCTTCAAAATTTCCACTGCTTCACTGTAGGAAATTCTGCAAGAGGAAGAAAAAAGTCTTTAAGATAACTATGAAATGAATAACAAAGTTTTCTGGCTGAGTGCCATGCTGGAAAATTAAGGAGGCATTTCCCCACCACCATGCCAACTTGTGTGTAATGTCAGACTTCCCAGCAATGCTTCTTTGGACAGAAACCAAAAAGCATTTTATATGGCAAGAATCCTATGTTTTCCTGTGCTTTAGCTACATGCAGGGCAGGAAGTGCTAAGCTCTCAACACTTCTGCATTATTGCAATATTGCATTTTAGTCAGAAGTGAGCTCTGCAGGGAATTGCTTCATAGAAGTCTGTGGATTTTTTTTAAAGAAAACAGTATGTCCTCATCAGCATAGCTACAGCAACATAGCTCTAGTCCAGGGTGTGTTAGGCAAAAATAACAGCTCAGGGTGCAAAGGGCTTGCAGCTTAAATGTTTCCACTTTACTTTGTAAAAACTATGAGATCTACTGCAGAAATGTTTCTCTACTTTTCTGGCAGATTTGAGAGCAGATTCTCCACCAATTTCCACCAGCACAAAAGTACAGCATCATGGCAAAGCAAACAGAAAAAATGCAGTGAACAGTGCTCCAGGTTTGGTAACTGGAAATCAAGACTCAATGGAAGATAAACGTGGCAGCCAAGTTTTCCACATACCATGCCAAATGTTGTGGACAGAGAGAAGAAATAATGTAATCACAATAATTTCATCTTTGTATAACTGGCTAATCCAATTAAATACCAAATTCCCTAAGGAGCACAAGCTCTTTACACCCCATTACAAGGTTTTACTAAAACAGAGTAGGCTTCTGGAGGAAATATCTCATGAAGGAATATATTGCTCCACATGTTTGGGTTATGTGAGGCCACAGACTAAATGAGGTATATCACTGGCACAGGTTCAACACATGTTACCAATGTGTGTAAGCCAGGAATGCCCCAGATCTGCCAGCAGCTGATGAAGAGAGACAGAGAGGGAAAAAGAGATGATCTCTCTCCTTTTCCTTGGAGCATGGGAGAAGCTGAGTGCAACTTTGCCCTTTCAGGAGTATGAGTTAGGTCCAAAGTGAGGACTGAAATGGGGAGATGGTAACTTCACTGAGGACTCCCATGGTTCTCATGCAGGCAGAAGCACAGATCCATCATGATCCTGTTGCCCAGGTGGGGCTGTAGCTGCTTAAGATAACCAGTGCTGGGATGAGCAGTCCTACAATGTTCTGTGGGATAAATGGAGAGCTCCACTATTTGAAGCGACAAGCAGGAGTAGGAAGGAGGTGGCACTCTTGGGGGCCAGTGAGGGAAACATAAACCTTTTAGTTCTTTAGCACAAAGAGAATTGGGATTAGGATCAATTGGGAATAGAAAACCAATTTGGACTGTTAAATATCATAAAATACTGTCTCTGGAGTGAAAGTGTGAATGAAAGCAGAGCATCAAAACTAAAACCAAGCAAGACTAAGAGCAACCACTGTGCAGGTACATGCTGGAAGGAGAATACTTTTGAGGACCTTGTCCAGGGGAGCAAAAGCCAAAGGCCAGTAGATTCAGGTGTCAGTCTCATGCAGAGCTGAAAGGGTATACCTGACAACCAGCAAAAGGGAACTGCAACTCATGCTCTTTTGGAGACATTGTGCTAACCCAGAAGACATCAAGTTGTGAAAGAAAAAGAACATAAGCAAAATAGGAACTCTTCCCCAAAAGCCCTCAGCAAGATCATTTTGAAACAGTACTTACATCATAAATTTGTGCTTCAGTATTTGTTCCAACCTGCCCTTGGTCAAAACAAGAAAAACAGAAACATGTAAAACTACCCTTTAGAGTTCAGAGGCAAACTCAGTAAAGTGACCTCCCTCTATATTGCAATTTGTAGAACTGCATTCTGATCTAGATTCGGGTCAAAATCCACTCCTGGCCATTGAGTGCTAAAAGGGTACCCTTTTATTGACGTTATTGAAGCTGATGATTCAGAGGATACCAGCTGAAGTGACAACTACAGTTCTACCACACTTGCTACCAGCTACAGAAAGCTGTGTGTCCTCTCTCTGTTGGCCTGAACAATCACTTAAGCTCAAGGTGGTATTTAGCTTTTCACAGTTTCTTGACACACAACAACACAGTAAAAAAAAAAAAAATTAAAACAATTAAGCCTTCCTATAGCCAAGAGCCCCAAAAACACATGACAGGATTGCAATTCTTTCCTGTCACTTGCATTACCTTCTGTGCAGGAGCTATGTATTTATGAAAAAGCTCAACA
Source organism: Thryothorus ludovicianus (assembly GCA_013397245.1). NCBI lineage: Eukaryota > Metazoa > Chordata > Aves > Passeriformes > Certhiidae > Thryothorus > Thryothorus ludovicianus. Next base: position 128,397 of record VZTB01010099.1, read on the forward strand.
TCACGAGGACATTTGGAGAGCACAGTACTTGTCACTGTCTTGAAAAGATCTTCCATAACCTAATAGAGAAAAAAGGAATGCATGAGAAATGAACATTGCTTAGGTGTCCCAGACTATAAATGAAACATGGTACACATCAGCCAGAGAGTACAAAGGGAGTTTCTGTCCTTTTGCATGGCGAGGCTGCATAAGAGGAAATCACCTCACTAATGCTCCTAATTAACAGGCTTGCTTAGTAACTGAAGAAGACTGGAACCTTTATTTTTGCTATAGGTTTGGGGCTTCAATGTTGGCTGATGGCCTCAGTATCTTCAGTCAGATATCTCCAGTGAAAAAAATCACAGCTAAAATAATCAAGCAGCAACCCTGGCTAGCCACAGACACAATCATTTGTGGGTCCAGATTAATTCTTAGTGAGGCATCTGTCCTGTAATGAACAATTCCAGATCTATGCTTTGTTGTTAGAAAAAGCAAAAGAAAGAGAATAAGCATGTAGTGTGTAGAACAAACCCATCAAACAGATCTCAGCTAGAGAGACTGTGCAGTAAGGACAAAGTGAACATGTACAAGATGAGCAGAGAGCTAAAGCAGAGGACACATCAATGCAGGGATGTTTGAGAAACTAAAAAGATGTGGTTCCATTTCCCTAAACTAGTGTGGATTAACTAAATGACATTATCATCCAATTTGGATATATTTATCCAGTAAAACGGGCTTCACTCATTAAGAAATTAAAATGCCACTAAAAGCCCCCAAGTGGGATGCTGCTGCATTTTCATCAACCCGTTTCAAGAGTGATTTTCTCTTTTGGTTAAGCAAAGCAGACCATCCAAGACACTTGCTGTTGTGCAGACTAAGAGTTCTCATGGCTCCCTGTAGTCTTACACCAGCACAAAGCAGGTAGTTGACACCTGTGGTATCAACTGATGATCATCCCACCTCTTCTTCAAAATCACACTCCTATTCTCATTTTCTTTGTGAAAACAGAGCAGTGCAGCTGGGGTTGCATGTCATCTCAGCCTGGGATGGGAGCAGGTTTTTCCTAACAAAGTGCATCACAAGGTTTTGGTGCTTGGTTGTGGTTTTTTGGGTCTTTTTTGTTTGTTTTTTTTTTCTTTTTGTGAGCATAACAACTGCTTCATTAATTGCAGAGTTGAGAGGAGTGAAGTTTCCACTAATGATATCTAGGCAAGCAGCAGCCCCCAGACACCACAAAGCCTGTGACTGTGGAAAGATGAACCTGTTGCAGATCTCAGGAAGACACAGTAGGTCTATGCCTCACAAGGCACCCGATCTTACAGGGTGAGTAGAACACAAGGCACAGAAACAAAGCAGCTGAGCTACTGACATAGCCAAGATGAGATTTCAGGCACCTTGTTCAACGTGTTTAGATGTTTCAAGGATATTTAGATGAACATCCTTCACACCTGTCCCAAGCTGTTGAAACACTGCTCTGTGCTGGAGAACAACCTCTGCCTCCCACCAGCCTACTGAAGCTGGTACAGCAGTCCATTTGGACTCCTCTGGAGCCAAACTCAGACTCAAGATTCCTGCATCAACCTGGGCTCTCCTTTTAAAAAAGGGGAAGATGCAAATAAGGGAACAGCATTATCATATGCAGATGAACAGTTTTACGCCTCCTGGTACTCAAACACAGAGGAAATGAAAAGCCAGCATTCCTGCTGCTGAGTGGCAAATAACCAAACAGTCAGCTTTGAACTTTCTTCAAAGTAGCTAGAAAAAGGCTTATGCAAATGAAATTAGAAAACTTCTTAGCCATTCATCTGGTTTCACCAGGCAGAGACGAAGGGATTTTACATTAAGCTTCCTCTTTCTAGAAAATGAAAGTATCATCTGGTTTTGGAAAGGCATGTTGTTTAATTACCACTTTTTTTCCTCACTGTGCGATAAAGTAACAATTAGGTTCCCACAGCATTCAACATAAGCAGCTTCCTCTTGAGGAAAAAAGATGTGGGTGGTATGGGAAAAACAATCTGAGAAATATTTCCAGGTTTGAGACTGAGGTTTTATCCTGGCAAAAAAGACAGACACGTGGGTCATACACTGGCCTCCTCACTGCTCTTATTTATGCCAAACAAGTACTAGGCACAAACAGTAGACAGAAAAAAAAGAAAAGGAGGAAAAAAATCTCACAAACTGAGCATTTATGTCTTTAAGCAGATAATATAATGAAGGACTGCAAAGTAGGCTATAGAAAAAATGAGTGGAGAAGTATAATAACTGGCTTGCTCGTTTAAGGGAACACAAATTTGAGATATAAGTGAGGTGATTAGTTTGAACATATTCTGAAAGAAACATGTGTGACAGGAGACTTACACAGGGAAAAAGGCACTGCAATCACAGCAAGCAGCTCATGTCAGAGGTGGGACTCTGGTCCCAAAAGCCCAATAATGTTGCTTCACAACGCTGATGTGGAAACTGTGCTGGAAGGGGGGCAGGCAAGGAGGATGGAGGTTAAAGCTTTCTCCCTTCCCTCAACCCTTTTAGCCTTTCTCTTTTGATTTGCACATTTGAAACTTCAGCAGTATCAACACTGGCCTTCCCCAATGTTGCTCTATGGCTTAATAGTTAACAGTTCAATTTTGATTAGGAGCAGCTCCCAAGGGAGCTTAATTTTACCCTGGGTCTTTTGATACTGCAACTTACTCTCTTCCCAAATAAAATTATGACCAGAGCTGGAACAGAGCAAATCATCAATAAAACGGTACTAAAAGTCAGCAGCAGCAACTGAAGGTGCTGTCATGTCCAAGAAAGCTTCAAATCATTATCTTTATTACGTAAGAAAGATTACATAAGAAAAATTGCAAGACCTGCCAGTAGGAACTTTATATATGTATTTACTTTGGCCATGCATATGGATGCAGTGTAGACCACAGGCTACTCACATAGCAAGCACTCATCGGTGGACCACTGTTTGTTGCCTCCATGCTTGCTCACACTCACTCTTCGTGTGCACATACACACAGGGGAGGATTCACCTCTGATCTTGGTCATAAAATCTCCTCTCAGCAACGTGACCAACAGCTCAGGCCCCATTTTGGAGAGATGCTGTTGCTGTGCAAGGAAAGAGACTTGTCTTCCAGACCACTACTCCACTGGCCATTGAAGCTGAATGCTGATGAAAGTTAGGGAAAAGAACAAACCTGAGCATTGGCAGCTGGATGCCACTCCAGACAAGGAATGACAGTCCTGCAGATATGCCAATGTCCCTAAAGAGTGCTGTGCAAAACTCTTAGAACAAATCCTTCCCATGTGATTATCAATGTTTGCTCTCTCAAGACTGCAGTCAGACCTGCCCAAGCGCCTCAGCCTCGGTACTGAAGACAGAATGCTGAGTGCAAACTAGTCCAGAAATCAAATCACATATATGTTTTAGATCCAAGCTCTCTAAAGCTGACACCCAAAATCGGTGCTACTGATTTCATTTCATGCCTGAACTCCCCTCTGCAAAATGGAGGTAATAATGCTCCATGTCACTGGGCTGTAATGACAGCAAATTAATTTTGATGAAGTACAAAACCAGTGGAAGACAGTATTCCTGCCCTGAGGACACAGCTCAAATCCTGAGTGTTAAATTGTATACTCCATCTTAAGGAGATATAGTCTCCATCCCTTAAAGAGACAGTAGTGCTAGGATATAATCTTGTTAAGGAAGACTAACACTATGCATAAACTTCTCACAATGCCCTCAGGAAAACTTCCTTTGTGCATTTCCTAACTTTATAGCCTAAATAATATCTTTTTTTAGCATGGCTTTGTAGGTGCTTTTGATGAAATTCAATAATGACTGTATCATAAGGTCTCTTTGAGACTCCATTAATTTATGAGTGAAGTGGGAGCCTTTAAATACACTGCACTGCTGATACAGTGGAATGAAAAATAAAAGATAATGCCTACAAATACAACTACATGGCAGCATTGAAGAGAGAGGGAGAGAGTGATAACAGGCAGCTCAGAGGACAAATGAAACTGGAGACCTTGGACCACCAGATCAGGTACTGGGTGGGCTGGTGGCTCTAGGGACACTTCCATAATGGGACCTCCTCTACTGTCTTCCTGACGTTTTTCTAAATCCTTCTCTTTCTCATCCATTTTGGAGGAGTGCGTTGGGGCAACCTGGCCCAACTTCTCCACTTGACTTACCAAAAGAGGTCCCTCCTTAGACACCCTTCCATGTACCCTGCACACCAAAGCAGAAACACTATCACCCAGCCATGCAGCATAAAGTACTGCACTGAGCACACGGGACTTTCCACAGAAAGTATTGTGAAACTGCTGCTGTGGGAGTCAAAGCTTCTTTGTAGCACTAAAACACATTTTGGCACAGAACAGAAATTTAGATTGCATGATTAAGACACATGAGACTTCACAAGAACTGTGCTACTAATTTAGGAATAACTGAGCACTACTCTGCAATTACAGTGGGGAAAAAAAGCCGCTGCTCTAAGACTTCAGGCCCTTTGTTCCTAAATACGTGTAGCTTGGTTATTAAATCTCCTTTTTTTCTTTTATTTCATAATGAAAACTATGTTTCTTTTGGAGCTCTGGCTGAAGAATTTCAAGTCTCACCAGTGGATGGTAAACATGCACATCTTTGTAGCAAGGCTTTTTAATGGTGTATAAGCAAATACTTCAAGATGTCCCTGAAGAAGCTGAGCTTTCCCAGCACAGTAACTTGCTCAAGTCAGAGATACTTAGTCCAAATGTTGAATAGCAATTTTAAAAATACATTTTTAACAATCCAGCTCCTTATGTGAGGACAAAGTTCAGATAATAACCCTGGCCAAGAGCCCCGAAGGCTTTAAACTGGGCATTTTGCACTGAAAAAAGAACTTGCAGATGACAACAAACAGACAAAATGCCCGATGGGCAGATACATAAGAGAACTGAATTTAGGTCAGTTACACCAGGAAAGACACTTAGGCTTTAAAGCAACTAGCAGGGTTTTCTGTTGATTGGGTTTTTTTGTGTTTTGTTGTAAGAGAGATTGCCCAATGATTTAAAAATAAACAAAATAGGAACTCCACTTCCCCAAGTAAGAACATCACAAAATTAAGCCAGTTGCAATACACACTCACTATGAAGAATGCAAAATAATGGCTGCTGGAGACTTTCTGTTATAGGGAAATGTGCTCGTCAAACACTTTGGGACAGAGCAAAGATTTAAAAGAGAGCACAAGCTGAGACTTCATGAGATTCTTAGCAACAACAAAGGCAAAATTGAGAGGGGAAGTTCCTTCTTTGCCTACAAATAAAAGCCCTACAAATTCCAGAACAGTTCTTAAATCTAATTCTCTGAACTGTCTGAGCTGGCTGTCTGTACTTCAAAAGCCAGGAAATTAAGGTTTTCTGCACAAGATATGTTGATTCTGTGTTGAAGAGCTCAAATACCACTTAACAAAAAACCCTGCTTATTACACTAGATAAAAGTAGTGAAGATTTCAATTACCTAGAGAAACTGGGGGTTCAGGAATTAAGGCGTGTACATATACACAGGCTGTGCTCTAGCAATACACAAAGCTGTGGAGAAAAGGAGAGACAAAAGAAAGAGCAGGATGCTCTTCATGGTGGAGCACAGACTCCCAATGGGTCAGCCCAGTGCCATCCAGACATCCCAGATTCAGAACCAGCATACAGAGCACGCCAGCTGTGCTCTCAGGCCATGTTGATTCAGCACTGTATATGACCCATGCTGAAGAAATCACCACCTGGATGTTATTTTATAAATCTGCAGCCAGTGCCTCAGGTATTTTTCTTTATAAGGTTGTTTTTCCAATCACTTTCCACAGAACTTATCTGATAAACGAGAGTGTGTGTGGATGTTTACTCACAAGTCCTACTGGGTATAAGCTGGCTTATGCTGAGACTAGTAAGGTGTATAGGCATCCATCATGTGGTTAAACTGCAACTGAGAGGTCAATCCTGGAAAATCAAAAGCCAGCTGACTGAGGATTTCCTCCAGTCTTCTGCTAAAGCCACAGTGAACAGTATACGCCAGAAACTGTTGTTTCTTCTTCAGATTTCAATGCAGATTTCAAGGAGGCCTTTTGAGAGAACACCAAGGGATACACTGCTTAAACACTGCTCACTCAGTGGAAAGGTGCTAAACATTTTGAAAGGGAGAGTCCCGCTCATTAGCACTGGTCAAGCACATTTACATTCCCTGGCAATACAACTGTGGAGCTTCCCATTCAGATGAGGGCTGTGTCCACCTATATCTTCCTTTCCAAATCCCCTCTATAGCCTCATCTCTGCTGAGCAAACCCTCCTCCTTGGGAAATACCTGTGCAACCTCTACTTGGCTCACACAGGGTGAGAAGAGCTGTGACCTCAGCTGAGGGCAGGGAGCACAGCTCAGGAAGGAAGAAGAAACTCTGCATAGACATCTGGAGTGCCCACCTGCATGATGTCCTGAAGGCTTTCAGTGAAGGACAGCTCAGCCTCCACCATGTAGAACTCTGCCAGGTGCCGGCGACTCTGCGAGTTTTCTGCTCGGAACGTCGGGCCAAAGGTGAACACGTGAGTAAAAGCCCTGCAAGGCAGCAGGAACAGGCAGGTCAGGTCCAGCATACAACTGGGTTTATTATACCTAAAACTTTCACTTTTCTCCCAGCATCTAAAAAAAAAAATCATGTTTCCATTTCATCTTTGACCAGTTCAATGGCACTGCTGAATAAGCTGCTGTTACGTTCCTTCATCCAGGCATGGAGAGGGGTTTTTCACACCTTGTGACTCAGAGATGTTGCACACACACAGAGTTCAGCTTTCTCTGAACACAAGTCATGCTCAGGACACTTTTTGTAACTGTGGGAATAAAACCCAACATTCTGCAGAACCAGATAACTAGAGAAGCATGCAGATACTACACCAACCATGCTATCCTCATCCATGTGCCTTTCCACTTCTTTGGCTGCAGTGCCTGTCCTCCACAGATGCTGTGAGACCCCAGTGCCCAACAGAGCAGAGTGGGCTGTGCTGCTGGAGCTGCTGGGCTAGTGGGCACTGAGGGGTGGCCAGTGAAGCCCAGCAGGGCAGGAGGTGCATGGCATGCAGTCCCCCTCTAGTGGTAAGACACAAATTCATTGCTCAGAGGGCCAGGGAGCTAAAGAACTAGCTGGGCTCTTCCATACAGCTAAAGATGGTTCAGCTGAAAGGGGTCTCTGCTGCACAGAACACATCTGGGAGAGCATTTAATACTGAAGCAACCAATGCATTTCCTATTATGAAGCCATTTCTCCAGCCAGCTTCTGGGGAGTCAATTTTAATACACCCTTTCTTGTTCCGCAGTCATGTCATTCTTCCTTCATGAGAAACCTTCCTATCAAACACCAATATACCTTTGAAAGTTTTGATTTTATGTGGGAAGCTGCCCTCCAAGTAATACCTTTTACACTGATCTACAAGCACTTGAGCTCCTGAACACCCTCAAGCCCATGAGAGCTTCCCAAATACATGCCGTGACACCTGTGTTTCCTCTCACACTGCATGGGAGGAAAACCATGATTGGGGAAGAGAGCAAGCTGCTTCAGAAAAACCATTAACTGGGCAGCTGCTATCTCTGGTACGTCTTTAACTTGATGTTATTTTTAGCTGCAGAGAGCGTGTAGGAGAAAAAGAACCCGATCAGTAGAGATTAAGCACGGTTTGACACTCATGAAAGGATGCGTGCTAATTGCTGGGGCTGGCATTTGACTCGCATCTTGCTCTGCAAGCTTTCAACTTAAAAAGGATGTTCACTGAAGTTTCTGAACAGGCTAATTTTGTTAAATTGAAGTTTAAATAAACAACACTACAAAAAGCAGCATTTTTCCTTTGCCCCTTATGGAGACATCTGTGCTACAAATAAAGGAACACACACATTCTGCTTCACTCATCTGTTCCCTCATGTCACATGTTGGTTAAAGGTTATGATCCAAAGAAAGAGCACTTTCTTTTTCCTTGAGTTGCTAGTAGCAAACAAATCAGAAGAAAGTTTCAGGTCAAGACTCTGGAAACATAGCCTGCCTGTAGGTTTCTTTTCTACATGGCTCTGTTTTCCCTCCTCCAAAAAACACACTTTCTGTCTCCACTTTGTGCTTGTACCTGCATGCTCTCATATATGACCACAGCATCTACAACCAACTAACTAGACTCTGCAGCAAACATCTTCCTTCAAGCACCATTTTCAGCATGCCACTTTTCCCTCTGCTGCCTTCCTCACTTGCTAGATGTTACTGTAAACTTCTGTCACTCCACCATCCTCCTTCAAACTGCCCTTTGCTGTAGCATCTACAGCAATATTTAGATAAGTGCTGTACCAAGATTATTACTCACTGCACAGGTCATCTGCTATTATATCATCAGTTCCTTGTAATCCCCCATCTGTTGCCACCTGTTGTACAGAAATTCATGTTCTTCCTCACATGGCCTTTTTGTTTTTTGGTTTGTTTTTTTTTTTTCCCATGCTCGTAACAGCACCTGGCACAACAAGGTCTTGGATCCAAAGATTAGGAGCCTCAACTGCTATGGCAATACAAACAACAAATACAAAACAGTGAGTCACATAGCCAAAATCATTTTATGTTTAAGGCAGAACTGGTCAAAAGCTTTTGTTTGCCAGGTAGTGGAGGTTGACCTGCAATGGGGAACAGGAGTTAGAGGCAGGTTCTTGCTCTACCTGTCCCCACGTTTCAGGGTTTTGCTAAAATATTTCAATTTGAGGCCCTTCAGTTAAAGAAAGAATTTTTCCTAAATAAATGAGTTTAGTCACAAGTTCAGATTGTGACTGAGCCAGGATCAGACACAAGATGAAAATCTTGTGAAAAGCTTACAATTGCTGAAGTACTCATTCAGGTCTGCTCAGTTTGATGTGCAGGTCTCTAATCTCTCACTGACGTGAAGGCCTCAAAGTAACCCTGAAAACTGAAGCGTGACACTAGCTGGCTTGCATGAGAACCTTTCCCACAGAGCAACAGTCTGGCTTCAGGGAGAGCCATTTCTCAGTGGTTGTCCATGCACAGGGACTGACAATTCAGTTACTGTAAGTTGCTGTGGCAGGACAGTCTCCAGCAAAGCTGGCTACTAAGGGCACTTTGAACTGCACTTATTTCCTACTGAGCAGTAGCCCAAGCATGATGACCAGTTACTCATCTTTCAAGGGGCATGTTGACTGCAAGACAGTGAAAAGCAGTTAAAAATAAAAAAACCCCACCCTCTGATTGCTCCAAGATGTCAGCCATGGTCAGACACTTCACAGTCAGAGATCAATTTTGTACTGCAAGAATAAAATCTCTCTGTCCCCAAGAGAGCTTTTGGGGAAGGCAAGTACCGAACAACTCCCACAGGAACCAATTTCTGTCTTTCCTCGACTCTAAGCACTTGTACACAGAGAACCACTGATGTTTACAAAACAAACCATTAGCACAGCAACTCTGTGGACCATCCCAAAGTGACAGTAAGTGTAAGGGCTTTGTGACAGCCTGTAGAACACTGGAGTAGGGCTGAATTTATCTGACCCTTGCAAAAAGGGAAAATCATAGCCCCCCTCCCCGTCAAATAAACCCCCACCTGCAGGGAGGGGAGGAATCATCCATTTCTCAGGCCAACTGTAAAGGGAAAAGACAGATACGGGTAACTGTGAGAACTTCACCAGGATCCTGGGACGCTGGCAAAGGGAATCCAGCCAGATGTCACGCTGGCAAAGCGATCAAAGGAGTGCAGTAAATGGAAGTCATCTGGTAACAGCAATGTAGCACTGACCAGAGGCCTGGACATAACAGAGAAACACAGCTAAAAATACATCCAGCCACTGTTATCAGCTCCGTGTGTGAACAGTTACTTTCCATCCAGGCAGTTATATACAGTTTACTGTGCCCTGCCATTCAAGATATTAAGCAAATGCCCACTATACAAATCAAGCCTTTATTTGTACTTCATCTGCTATAAAAAACATATCTGTGATTTGATACACTGCTGTATCAGAAAAGAGAGATGGGAGTTGACTCTGCTCTGATTTCATGGTAGTGAGAGCAAACCCAGTCATTTGTTCTGTGTGCATTCAGCACCTAGCACAATGGAGCCTCAGTGCAGGGCTGTGACTCCTATGCTCTGTGATGCAAATAATCAATCATTTAACATTCCCAGACCTCTGCAAGACTTCCAGCATTTAAAAATAACTTGAAAATTCTGTCTAAGTTTCCAAAAGTGCCTAGGTCAGTTCGGGTTGTGGGCACTCAAGAGTCTTTTAAAAAAAAAAGTCAGTAGTGCTAATTCCTCATCTCCAACAAAAGCATACACACAGGAGAGGGAAAAAAAAAAAAAGCCCACTAATCTGTTGAGCCTTTTTCCTTAGCCATTACAGGCAGAGCAGTAATGTCTGTAACACTGTCCTTGTACGTGCTACCAAAGGATACAAGAGAGGCTTTGAAACGAGTCCTTTTGCAGTCAGCTTTGCCCAGATCAGAGCTCTGGACAGCAAGCCCGAGTGCATTTATGCAGTTCACAGGCACTGCCGGGGTCGACACCACAAGAAGGCACAGAGCCGCTTAATTAATTGCTCCCTTTCTGTGACTGTATTTCGCTCTGCCCGGTTCTCTGGGAAAATTTGAGAGCTTAATGTGGAGGCCAAGAGAATACTCACTTCCAACACACTGAAATGCATCGAAAGCCAGGGCCCCATCCTGCAAAACGCTGAGCTTGCTCAGCCCAGTGAAGGGTTCAGCCACTTTTAGCTACAGGCTTCCAGGAGTCCCTCTGGACACCAAAGCAGTACCTGGCAGTGTTGCTGGGACACAGACACCCTCTGCATGGATGTACTCCACCCTATGAACAGCGAAGAAGGGAGAAACTTCCCCACTTTCACCTTTATTATTTCACACACTACTAAAACAGTCTCCAGAAGCAGTCACCTTTGGGAGTTTTCTGCCACATGCAATGAAAGCTCATTTCGTTTGAGTTCATTGACATTTCATTACAGAGGAAGTGAGAGGAACCAATAGAGAAGCAATAAGTATCTGTACCCAAAGCTACTTCAAATCATTCTTTTAATTAAACTCATGCAATGTTTGTAGGCCGCAGCATCTCTGCCTTACTGGCAACTTTTACGGTGCAATCCAAATAGAATTAATTGTGCTGATGGTTCCCAAGCCAGGAATGGATTGTGCTCCTTTTCTGAGCCAGGACTTTACGCTGCCACCAAGGTAATAAAGACTTATTTGTGCTGTTCAACCAAGGGCATATAACTCTGAACAAGGCTATTAATCAAGAAGATGCAATCCCTGCACAGTCAGCTTACAGCCAATGCCAAGGTCACACCACACAGTAGTGACACAGCTGGAGGCAGAAGCTGGCTCCTGTGACTCAGGGCTAAGCACTAAACCACACCAGTACACACAGGGAGCAAAGATGTTTTTCAAAACTTCATCACCCCAGTGCTTTCTACTGTAAGCCATAAAAATACATTACCAACATGGCAGAGGGGGAACAATTTGTCCCCGCCCTCGCTGTCATCCCAAAGTACAATAAATGCCTATGTAAATACAAATATATTGATTACTCTGGCGAGATCTGCAGGGACAAGTTAAGCTGAACAGTGACTTGTGCCAAATTTCATCTTTGGCTATGCTAAATGAACATAGCATGTAACTGTGTGTTCCCCTGAAAAAAAAACTACCAACCCCTGCCTGCCATACACACACTAAAATCTAGATTGCAAGAAAATCTAGAAACAATAACTTCTAACAAATAATAACAAAACAACACACAATGTCAGCAGCAGAGGAGAGACTCTCAGTAAGGTGACCCTATAGCCCAGCTTTATCTGTCCATTGTCCTTCTCTTAGGGAAGAAGTTAATAAAGTGAACCATCTGATTGAACTCCATTCTGTTCAGGCATGACCATATTCATTTTAAGCATGGAGGACCTGCCTGCTCCACTTAAATAAGCAGGTGACTTTGCTTAGCTGCCAGGATGCATCAGCTGGCTGCAGTGCTTGACCTGAACACAACTGGGATTGTTCAGGGATGCTGAAATCTGTATGGTGAAAGATGTTCTGGCCCCTTGCACAAAACCACACAAATACACACACAGATAACCATTCAAAATATCAGCCCAATGTTTCCTGGATCCAGTTTTTGGAGGAGCTGGAAGCCCAGGACTCCTGATAATGATAGCAAGGTACAGATGACCAGCAGTGTGGAGAAGAGACAGAATATTTTAAATCCCTGAGCTGGGTAGACTGTGTTAAAAAATACTTGTCAGAGTTGGACAGAGATATCTGAGTTTTAACCTCAGTGTTAAAATAATACTCCCATTACTATTGTCTGGTGGTTTGGATTCTGCCCAATGAAAACGCACATTTCTGTTGAAAAGGCAGCAGAAGGGACTGAATTTTACCCAGAAAAATGAGTTTTGAAAGACTCCTCATAGGCCATTTCTGCTTGCCCTCTGGGGAAAGGCAGACGAGAAAAGCTGCATCTTGACAAGGACTTGAGCAGCAGGATGTGAGGCTCAGGCCTGGGCAGCAGAGCTGGTGTGCTGAGTGCTGAGGTTTCGGCTCGTGCTGCGACGAGATGGGACTGTACTTCCTTTTGTAAGCAGCCAAAAATAAATACATAAATTAAAAAAAAAAAAAGAAAAAAGCAAGCTGACTAAGTTCCCAGACAGGGACTGGGAAGTGCCAACTTCCCCCTGCAGCCAGTCAGACTGAAGCAATGCAGCAGCTTCTCTCTCTGCAACCTCCAAAGGGCAGGGGTCCACGATGCCTGCGAGGTCTCATGCGCTCAGCACCCTCCTGCCAAGCTCCAGGACCTCCTCTCCCCTTGCCACAGCCTCTGCTCTGGCTTCAGCAGCACAAAACAGAAGATGGGACAAGGATCCTTCCCAGGTCCTCCCCCTCTGCTTGAATATGATCCAGGCACACTTGAGTAATTAACAGCAAAGTGACCCATAAACCCCAAGTATCTGGCGGAGCACCCAGAAGTTTGTTTATTAAACCTCACAGCAGAGCTAGACACTGGATTGTTGGATGGCAGGAGAACAGGGGAAAACCAAGACAAAGGACGTAAGAGTTACTCAGAGCCACACAAGTCATCTGCTCCAGCCTCAAAGACCTCATCAGCCTGGGTCCTCCACCCTTCTATGCAACACTGCTGTATTTCATTGTCAGTGGAATCTTGCTTTGTCCTAGTTTTGACATTATTGTTTCTAATTAAAGCCAATAAAATGACCAATTAGCCATGAAAACTCAAGCTGGGTTGATGAAAGCCACCAAAGTAGTTGAGGATTTATTCAAATAATCATTTCCCATGCCCTAGCTAACAGAGATATTCTACAAAGGAGCAATATAAAATGTTTCAAAGATTTAAATAAAACAGGTAGCTAAGATGTTTTTCAAACTTAATCATCCCATAGACTCCTGCTCTAAGGCACTAAAATACCTTACCAACATGTTGGGGAGGGGGAACAACTGGGTCAAATCTTTTTCCTTTCAAAGTGGAAAAAAAACATGTTCTTTAGAAACTGCATTATAACACACAGGAAGAGGATATTTAATTTTAATTTTTTCATTTTTCAGACGACCATTGGTTTTATGAACTCTGCAAATATCAATCACAACACAAAAAAAGCAACAGTGGGTGCATTACTGAACAAAGAGAGTCATGGTTCAGGCCACATTCCAAAGTTTGGGTGTAACTATTTAAAACCTCCAAAGCCTCAAATTCTACAGTAACTAAACAAAGTAAGCAACTGTATCCAAAAAGTTACTAAAATCCATATAAAATGCAAGGCCTTTCGGTTGACTAAAACATGTATCTATTTCTATTCTACTTTAGTACAATGACAGCAAATCGAAGAATTTCAGGACGTGCTAATGGAATTGTGCATCTATTTTAAGGAACGTTGTGGGAGCAAATAGGGATGAAGCTGCCTAACTTTACATCTCATTCTGAAGACACTCCCTGAGGCATAGGGACTCCTTGAGAAGCAGGAGCTGCAGCCTGGACACAAGGCAGGTTCATGCTCTCATAAGCTATCAAGTTTTCCACGGCATTGTTTTGCCACTGGTGGTCAGCTGAGCTGCCTGCAGCCTTCTTGCCTGCCTCAGTCACAAAGTAAAATAAGTTTGCAGAAGTCACCACGAATGCGGCTACTCTGGCACAGGAACATGTGGGCAGAGGGTTGTGACAGCCCTACTGTCACTCACAAAGCCACAGCTTCTTAAAGCCCTGCAGCTCTCACGGCAGTGTCCGGGCACACGGATGAAGTGGAGCTGCAAGGACCTACAGACATGTGGATGCTGGGCTCTCCTGACAGATCCTACAGCACCTACCACTGACTGGAATAGGGATGACAAGGTATTCAGAGAAGTAAAAGGGACTATGCACTGGATTCAAGACAGAAACATATTGGCTCAGCTTACTGATAAAATGAGGACCAAGAATTTCAGCTGAGGACAACTTTCACCAGATGAGCACAAAATTTTCTTGCTATCCGCATTTGATTTTTACAGCAAGAACATGACACAAAATGCACACAGTCCAGGAGTGCTGGGATTGCATTTAGCCCCCCATGTGAGGATCCCAGAACATGGCTGAACTGCAGCTATCCTCAGCATGCACTCACCATGCTTACAAGCAGATTACCTGCTTACCCTCCCAAAAAGGTGCAGAGGAAAAAAGGACCAACAGGATACCCATGTGGACTGTAAGGCTCCAACTAACTAGTCAAGCAACTCTAGAGGCACTGTTGCACCTACAGAGTTCATGTATTTGGCCTCCTGGTAATACAAAGTCATTAACAATCACGGCAGCAGTCATGAACCAGACTGAAGTATGCAGTAATTGATTAAAACCAGACATGTCACGGTTGCTTTTTATAGATCCAATTAAGTGTCAGCCTAATTAATGGAAGTTAGTGCACTAATTATAAGAGTCTGCATTATGACTCAGACTCAAACAAATATTGTGCAAGAAATGTCAGAAATTTTTTTCAGACATCCAAGATAAATAATTACACTTATTTTTGTTACTTCTTAGCAACAAGAATGTTATACAACTGGACATCATTCCTGCAGCTGCATTCAGAAGAATTTAAAATTGTACAGTGTAGAGCAAATATTTGTTTAAAGACAATGCAATCTGTTTCATCATTAGCAAGTCATTTTGGAATCAAATTTTAAGAGCGTGTGTTGCCAGACTGCTGAGAATGGAACCTCTTTTATGGAAGGCAGCCTCAAACATCTCTTTTGAGCACTGCAGTGTTTTCTTGAACATCAAAATAACAGCTCTCTCTTTCTCATTCTTCATCCTCCATGCTTTGAAAAACACCGAAGTACTGGTATTTTAAAAGTGAAATGAGTGTGATTTTAGTTCCTTCTGCAAATAACAGGAAATTCACTGAGTTCAGCTCTCTACAAACTCAGGCAGATACAGCCAAAATAGTCTAGATGACTGAAATGCTTTTTAGACCCCCTCTGCAACCTGCAAAACCAGTTGTAGGATTGCAGAGAATATCCAGATTAGGCAGAAGAGCAGCAGAATACATGTTGGTTTAGCAGTCAAGGGGACGTGTTTGAGGAGACAGGGATTAATTATGCTGCATCTCAAGCAAGTTTGATAAGTAGGTGTTAGCAGGCAGAAGTCAGAATGAAAGGCTGAGATTTTAAGTTAGCAAGAAAACACAAGTCCTGGAGACATTGCATTGAAATTGAGCTAGAGAGATAATTCACCAAGATGGTATTGTGCCTGAAATAGGTGGAGAGGACAATAAGAACAAAGGCAAGAAAACACGTAGAAGAAGAAAATTACTTGGGCTGGAAGGGACCCTAGGAGGTCACTGGTCCAGTCTTCTGTTCAAAGCAGGGTCAGCAAGAAGGCCAGGTCAGCTCAAGGCTCCACCTAGCTGTGTCTCTGACAAAGAGCACACAGTTTTTCTCACCAATGTTTTCCAATGCTTGACTGATTTTTCCATTATTTTCCCCATTATGTCCACTGAGAACTTCACTTCTCTCAACTTATCCCCATTGCCTCTTCTCTTCCTGCCATTCAACACTGCAAAGAGAGGGTCTGTCTTCAGAGAACTTCCTTGCAAGTCCTAACAGGCTGCCATTAGGTTGCTCCTCAGCCTTTCACCCATTTGCAAGGAACTTCAAGAAATGAGAGATGAATAAGAGAAGGCCTGATAAGAGAGAAAAGAAACAGGGCTAAGGAGGGCAAGGAAAGATGAGACAACTTACGCTGCCATTTAGGGAGGGGATAGCTCCCAGAAGTTTTAGGAAAAGCAATTTTATTTAAGTTCATGATGAAAAAGGCAGAACAGACAGTGCCTGGGATGAAATGTGGCACAAGGGAAAAACACTGATGTTAAACTATTATCAAGAGGGGCTGAAGAGAGAGGAGAAGGTACAGCCTGTGAGAAAGGAGAAGAAAAACAAAGTAACTGCATCCATCAAACCGTACTTCTTGACAGCAATTGCCTTTGGCTGTCTCCAGTATGCCTCTGAATCATCTTCAGCTGTCACAGACCCTCCAAGCCCAGTTCAGGTCCCCAAAGGGGACTCTGTCCTCACCAGAGGACTGGGGGGCAAGGAAATACCACATGGACTTCACAGCAGACCACTGACATTTAAAACCAGATATCAGGACACAGACAGCTGTACACTTGTACCACACACTGGCTTCTGACTCATCGAACACCGAGGAGACTGAAGGGGAGAGCTGTAATACGGAGTAAAGACTTTTCTGGAGACCTTAAAAAGCCCATAGATTTACAGCAGCTGACAATGATTCAGACACGCTGGGCAGACAAACCTAGATGCCGTCACTGCTAGGATGAGGCACAATGAAATGAGAAGTTGTGCCAAGTAGGTCGTTTGTGTCACACTGAGAGACAAGATGAACTCCTCTGACCTTGCCCTCAATAACGAGCACACACAGCACAGCAGGCCAGCAATAAACGGAGGAACATCTCTCTTCCCACTTCTTCTCAAAGAAAAAACTCACCAGCTATAAATGGCTCACCGTTCTCTCCTGTGATCAGGAATAGCATCCCAAGCAACCCTGCCATGAAAAAGAGCCCTGGACAACACACAAGCATGGGCATTCAGGTGACACCCTGTGGTCTGCAGATGAACTCTCTGCAAGGACACAGAAGATGTGATTCTAGACTCATCTGGTAAATCTTCTCCATACCTCCCATTCCAGCTTTTCCAACCGCAGCTTGGAGGTTGCTCATGATCTCTCTAAAACTAAAAGCTAACTCAAAAGTTACATGACTGCCTACTTGACCTTCTGTTCCCTTCTACATATATCATCAAGGATAAATTCCTACCTGCCTCTCATACCTATCCTGCTCCACCTCTGCTTTCTAATGGACTTCTGCAGGATCTGTCTCTCTCCCAAGACCTACTAGTCACAAGAAAATATGGGTCAAGACTGGGTGGGGAAGGTTCTCCTCAGCATTTCTATCTTGGTCTCCTCCCTCAAATTCTCAGAACAAAGTGTTCTTGAGAGCCTTTAGAATGCAACACTCAACATCATGTTTAAGCTAAAGGTAGTTCTTGAATACTAGATAATTTTATAGAGATGAAGAATTTGGTCTGGATAAAACAAAGGGTAAATTTCATGGAATTAAACCCAAAACAGATAAATCTTTACTGTTTTACCTGGTTTGTTTATTGGGAAGACCAGAATATTTCCATTTTGGAGCTCTAAGACTCAGTTTTTACAGCTTTAAGATTAAGGGTGAAAGTGTCAAGTCTGTCAAAGAGAGAGTTCTATTTTATAATGAGTTTGGTCTGTATCTACACTGAATTTTCCCAATAAATCAACTAAATTAGTACATTGAGTAGCTGGCAGGAAATCAGCACAACAACCCTTATTTAAAGGCACATTTTTCTGAGCAGTTGCAACGTGGATTCTCCTCAGACATGGTACTTCAGCCAAATCACTGCTGGCCAGCTGGACTGCTGATAGAGCCTGTCAGAGAGCAGATCTCAGGCAGGTAGCATTGCAGTGGTTTGCCACGCACCAAGGGGGGTCATCATGAACTTATGATGACTTCAAAAACACATTTAAAGTGATCAGTTACTGTGAAGTGGAAACCTTCTGAAAACAGAAGGCATAAAATCCTAGCTTTGGAAAATGTGAACTTTAAAGATTGGCCTTTTCATCTGGGAGTTCTGACTTGTATTTCTAATAGTATTTGCTATCCATACCTCATATGCAATATTGAG
Organism: Thryothorus ludovicianus; assembly: GCA_013397245.1. NCBI lineage: Eukaryota > Metazoa > Chordata > Aves > Passeriformes > Certhiidae > Thryothorus > Thryothorus ludovicianus. Next base: position 146,630 of record VZTB01010099.1, read on the forward strand.
AATCAGTGCTGGAGTTTTTTTATGTAATCACTGTTGCACAGTTTAATTGGCTGCTGACAAATAGCTGCAGTGAAATTATTCAAAGGGCAATTTTTGCATACAAATCAAAACATAAATTTTTTCAGAAATCTCTTTTCTGCCTGGTTTGTTCTCCTTGAGAGACACAGTCTCTCCTCAGACCAGCTCAATGTCTGCAAAATACTCAAGCTAGACATTCTTGACAGACAGGATGTTTCTCATGTGGTGCCCTGTCTGCTGTGGCCAAAGCACAGGTCACTTGGCAGCCAAAGACTGGCGTCATCTCAGATATTAGCTGGGGAAAGTTAATGAGGAAGAGGTTTGTTTAACTGAAGGGGGGGGAGATGGAATGGTCCCTGGAAGATGGGATGACATGACTTTGTGTGTCTCAGACTTAATTGACTGTCATGCATTGTGAAGATGTAATTCCAGAATTGAAATAAGTCCAGAGAAAGAACATGGGTTCTAATGATCAACCTGAAATACTATCCCACTCTATTACATCAGGCTGTACCCCTTAAATAGTACACAGCCTGCTCTAAGATAGAGCAGAAAGCTAAACTCAGCAGATTACTTGTCTGGTAAATACTTCTTCCATTGATATCACTCAGATGCACCTCGCTCTCCAAGGATGGATAAATAAAAAAATCAATGCTTTTCAGCATGCAGTACATTACAGCTTCATGTTCCTATTTCACAGTAGTGTGTTCTTACAGGCATTTTGAACGAATCCAGGGCCATCTAAATTTAGATGTGTTTATTCATAATGGAGCATAGTTGTTCTGGGAACCTGCTCCTTTTATTTTTATTTAAGTACACCGAGTTTTTGAGGCCTGCAGCTCAAGTGGTATTGAATCCCTTCATCTTCAAAAATAAATGAAGCTCTTCTAGATGCAAAAGCACTGCACTGATACATCACACAGAAGTAACTCTTGATGCTGTGAGACCCTCCAGAGCATAGAATCCTTAAATGGTTTTGGAAGTGACCCCAAAGACAATGTTGTTCTAACTCCCCAGCCATGGGCAGGGATACCTTCCATGACCTCAGGCTGCTCAGAGCCCCATCCAAGCTGCCTTTGAACACACTCAGGGGTGGAGCATCCCCAGCTCCCTTGGTAAACCTGTGCCAGTGTCTCACCACCCTCAACCTTTCCTCTTTCAATCTGAAGCCATCCCCCCTTGTCCAAAGCCCCTCCTCAGTTCTCTTGTAGCCCCTTAAGTTCTGGAAGGGGCCCTGAGGTCTCCCTGGAGCCTCCTCCGGTCTGAACAACCCCAGCTCCCTCAGCCTGTGTCCATATAAGAGGTGCTCCAGCCCTCTGTCTAGGCTGGCCTCTCACCCTCTGCCCCTCATCCAACCACTGCCACTCAGTCCATTTCTGGCAGAAAACCATGGCAGATATCTAATGGATATCAAAATAGCCAGTTGGGAACATCCCACAGACAAAGAGGAAACCTTCTAATTTTGCTCACCCTGCCATTACTTCCAAATGGAGCTGGCCAGAAACTGTCAGGAAGGCAGGCACATTGAAGAAATGGGTCTTTTCTGCAGACTCCTTTGCCTCTCTTGATGTCTGTAACAATGAGCAACAAGTCAGACCATTGGTGTTTAAATAAAAAGCACAGCACCTGGCTTATTTTCCTTCTTTTCAAAGCATTGATTTTCACTTTCCTACCGAGGTGAACACAGTGGAGGACGAGAAGAATCTCTATCTTTTGTACTTTGAAGCTTCATACAGCATTGCCTTCAAAATTCAATTTCAAGCCTGATGAGAAAATGGAGGAGTGCATTCTATGTCAGTCCCACTGACTTTCAGAAAAAACTTTAAAAACAGTGTTATTTTCTTTTCATGGGGAAATGAATTTGTTTCCACTGGAAAAAGACAAACAGTAATCAAAAAAAGGCAATGCAATATTCTCTTAAGATTTATTCAGTCATCAAAAATATCACAACTGAAACAATATTAAATTGGAGACATCACAGCTTACATATTATATAGGCAGTGAAAAATAAACTATGTTTCATTTCAGCTTTTGCAAGCTTTTTTCAGGTCATCAGATATTTTAAGCATAGAAATCTAGAAGTAATAGAAAATTTAGCAAGTTCAGTGTTCCATTATGAAAAACCTCATAAAAAAAAAACCATCCCAAGAGACAACAGGCATAGATTTAAAAAAAAAAGACATACAAAATTTCATCTGAAAACAAGAATAACCTTTAATATTTACTGTGGGTGTCAAGCACTAGAACAGGTTGTCCAGAGAGGCTGTAAAGTCTCCATCTGGGGAGATATAAAAAACTCAGCAGCAGAGTACTGGGCAACTTGCTCCAGCTGACCCTGTTTGAGCACAGTGAGATGGATTAGATGATCTCTAGAGGTCACAATTCAGTGACTTTTAGAGAAACATGAAGATAAATGATATTGTGTTGCAACATCTTGTATATTTCAATGTCATCCCAAAACTTTGGAGGAGCCGAAGGTTCAGGAGAAAAACAGAACAGAACTTCAAAGCTAATCCGAGGCCTGGCTGATCTACATTCACTTCTAAACAAAGACTTTCTTCAGCAATAAGTTTGAAACACCCACTTTTCAAGCTCCTAGGAGTCATGCTAAGTGCTGCTACTTCAGCTGAGTATGTATGCCACTGCCTCCAGCCACCCCCCTCCCCAACTTGCTCTGTCACAGGGAGCCTTGTCTGCCAGCCTTTGATAGCCTCCAACCTGCCATTTATCTCAATGAGCTTGAAGGTGGTGCTTTTGTTCTCAAAAAGCTCTGCTGCTCATCAGAAAGACAAAACAGTGACTTCCAAAAATCTCAGATCACAAGGCAGTTTTATCTGTTCACAGCATCACACTGAAGAAAAGAGCAAGCTTGCCTTGTTCCACAGAGATCAATGAAAATATGACAATTTGTGGCTGTAACCCCAGGACTGCTTCCTTAGTTTCAGAGGTTTCACAGTTCTGAAAAAACCAAACACCAAACTCCAAGGATGCAGAAGCAGGCTCTTACTGTCTTCATCAAATAAACACAGAGCATTTGCTCAAACAATAAGGATATTAATAAACATCAAACATCCACATACTGTAGTCCCAGAACCATGGCCAGAACATGAAAGAGAAGAGCCATGGCTTCTGGTTTCTCTTTCCCTGCAAGCTTAGCTTGGCGACATTCCTTGTTTCACCAGTGAAAAATCCCACCTAATCCTGTAGGATGCAACTTCTAAACAATGAGAAAGAGACAAAGTGGAAGCAAGAAAAGAACATGAAATCAGCCACAAAATCTCAATGCTTCCCCCCAGATCCACAAACAGGATACAGCTGTCTCCAGAAGCTGGGGCCTGGTTTATTTATAATGACTTTGTATCATTTTTCATTCTCCAAATCAGATGTGATCACAGAGAGACATAAAGGAAAATAGAAACACAGTAAGTGACTGGAGAAAATGTGATAATCTACAACTCAGCTTCTGAAAACCTGCAGCCTGTTTGAGAGGTCACAGAGAGATCCTAAGATGCATGTCTGCATTGTGAGCAGCTCCTGAATGGCTTTTGACAGAAGGCGAAGAGTAAACACAGCAATATTTAGATAAAATTTTACTGCCCCATCACCATCTGATCACCTCCCTTCTCCACAGCTGCACACTTGCTCTCCCTCATCCTATGGCACAATACTCAATACAATGGGTGTTGTGAGCTGCAACGCAGCTCATGTAGAAAATTTCTCTATGCAGGAAAAATTGAATGCCTCCCTTTTTGTTCAGAATGGACACCTTCAGCAAGGTGAGATTCCAAAATTAGCAGCATTTCACAGGTACAAGTAGCAGCTAATCCACTGGAGGTGATTCCTCCATTTTACACATTCAAGCACAGGCCAACATTCCCAAGCACCTGTGCCCTAGATTCATGTTCAGCCTTTTAGATCAAGGTGGATTCTCTATTATATGAAATCACAGCCACTAGTACAAGATAAATGGTAGGAGACACAATCCCTTCACTGCTGACACTGGGTGAAATCGGTTTTTATGTCCATGACCAGCAAAACAAAGCAACAACACTGTGGTGCTTTTACTTCAATTGGATGGACGTTTCTCCCTATTCCCAACCCCAAAACATGGACTTGACAGAAGATTAGGAGGGGAATTATGGGTTTCCTTTTAGGCTCTTTCCATCCCAGAGTTGAAAACGACCCAAATTACAATGGGGGGGAAAAGGGAGAGGGAATCTTTATGAAACATCTTGGTGTCTCAGAGTAAATGTGCTATAAACATACTAGTATTTGACATCAACTTCAAAGGCTTTTTCTTCTCATTCTAAATACAAGAACAACTGGATTTAGTACCTGTTTTGTTCTCCATCTCCTCAAATGTCTAATGATTTAATTTAAAGTTATTCTCTTTGATGTCAGCCTTGTATTAACTTCTCCTTGAGGCAATTTGCTTGAGGAGAGTACAAACTGTTTGATTCTGTCTTACACTCTATGCAAGCCAAAAGCATGAAGGGATCAGAGAAGACTTGAAAAGCTCATAGAAATCATTGCTGTAGCTCTAGCCCAGGCCCACACCACCATGCTGCTGCAGCTTTCCAGAAAACACATCCATATTTAATCCATACTTGCCCTCTGTGACACCCCATTATAAACATGATTGGATTTTCCTTTATAGACAACCCCTGCAAAATTCCTAACTTCCAAGAAGTCCTCCTTGCAATTCCAGTCCTGATCAGCTGGACTTGTACTGAGCAATAGCAGCTAGTTCTGCTGAGACACACATCTCAAATACCTACTGGAATGCATAACATCTCATAAATACACACTGGACAGGCAGATATGAATCAGGTAGAAACGAGCAGAAACTGGGAGAGCATGAAAGAGCAAACTGTCCCTCAGCTCAGGTCCCGCTTACACTGACCCCTTACCAAGACCATCTCTGAAGTACCAGTCTCCCAGGAACTGGCTGCCTCCCAGACTGTCACATATCTGTAAAAGGGAAAACACCTTACAGACACTAATACAGTTGTGCTTAACTGTGACTCTTCCCAGCAGATCCCAGCTTTCTTCGGTGCTGACAAGGATATTTTTCAGTAGTACCAAAGGGATGGCAGGAATAAGTTTCTGCATCTTTAGCAGCAGGTACATACTGCTGGCACCAGAGCTGGCACAGCCATAAACTTGCACCTTCAGGAGCTCAAAAACTTTGACATTCACTCCTACAAGTGAGGGATAAAAAAATCCTGAAAGCCCAACACCATATGATCTCCAGATGCATTTTAGAGAAGAACTATACCTGGATGGTTCTTCAGTTTACTGTTAAATATCCTTTCAAGTAATGAAATGGCCTGATCCAGACCCTGGGTTCAGCCAAACACCATCCAGGTGCCATGAGGTGTGTGTGGGAAGAGACAAGGCTCACACAGAGCACATTTTACCTCTGCTGCAGCACTCCTTACACACAGAGAGTGGTCCCAGGAAGGAACACAGCCACAGGCCATAAAAACTGCATGTGAGATCTACTTTAAGGAGCTGTGAATGCATGGTACAGTTGTTATGCTTTGAAACTCACTGCATGCTGAGCTCTCTTAAGAGGCTGCAGCTGGGCAAAAGGGAAAGTGGCTGTGGAGAGCCACATTGAACCAGCTGGAGTGTCCTGGGCCAGACAGGCTCTTAGAGAGCACAGAGAAGCCTCCACCTTCTCCACAGCAGCTGAGAGCAGCCATACAAAGAAAATTTTCCAGGGAGCAAAGTGGAAGAGAGAGCAAGAGACTCAGAAAGTCTTCAACACAGCAGACAGAGTGGGAGGTTACTGAAAATAGCAGGGAACAGACATGCAGCTGGGTCACAAAGACAAAACTAAAGCAAATATCTAAGGATGCAGCCACAGAAGGGGACTGGGTAAAGTTTCTTGCAACATACAAAGTTGCTAAGAATTTTAGACTTCAGAAGAAATTATAGGAAAGAATCTGTGCTGAAGTGGAGGTGCTAAAACTGCTTATATAGGGGAATTATTTTCAGATTAAAATAGAACAAGGGCTATCTACCTCTCCTGATCTGCATTCTCCCTATTTCAAGAACTACCTCGTCCTGCTTGGATGATAGTAAAACACTGCTTTCAACAGTCAAAGGTCTAGTATTTTCAATATATTTACTTTAAAGAAAGAAGCACAAACAAGACGCTTTCTCCCCTACACACTCCCACCACAGGAAGATACTGTCAGCAGTGCAGAAAGCCACAAGCTGGTCTTGCTGATGTTATCCATGTGGATAATGCTTAGTTGTCTTCACACTTCTGGCAATTTTTCCTCAAACCAACACTTCCCAGGTAGAGAAGTTCCCTCTGGAGTTGTTACCATCTTATGATTGATTTATTCTTTAAAATGTCCTCTGCTTACTGCACTCTTTTCACCATTACAGTAGTACTTCATTTTGAAAATATTTAGTTGATTTACCCGAGAGAGGGAATTTGAATTTTCCCCCACCCCAAGTCCAAAAATAATAGCATCCCAACCAAAGCTATGTACAGTAATCAGTACATCCAAAACCAAAGATAATGAGGAAGCTGAATATATAAACAAATACAAATCCTACATGATTAAGAGTTTTAGGAATCAAAGACCATATTTCAAAAAGCCTTTTCATTCTAACTTCAGATACATTTTTCCCCATCTCTTCAATTCATATGTAAAAACATATTCCTACTTTCTTCACTTTCCATCGCTTCAAAAGAATGCACAGGCCTGAGCAGCCATCAGATGTTAGTCAGAGGGTTAAAACTGTGCCAGTAAGAGAAAGCAGCTATTTAAAGGCAATAGTTCACAGTGAGTGCAAAAGCAGTCTCTACTTGGGTCCTAAAGGCTATTCAACTGAAGTTTTCAACTTACTCCACCTGCAGCTAAACTGGTGAGGCTATTAGCTCTGTACACTGCCCAAAGGAGCATAAAAAAAAAACAACCAAAAAACAAAAAAGACAAACCCGAAAGACAGCAAAACCCCAACCTGTTAACAGTAGATGTATTGCAGCTACTACAAATTCAGGAGTAATAGGACACCAATTCTGGTTGCAGCTAGAAGATAGGTCTTAAAACTTAAGGAACAGGATCTAAACATTTTTTGAAACTGAAGAATTTAATTTGAAGGTTTTCATCAATTCCCATCACCAGAAATCTCAGCTCCTCTTCAAATATAAAAGGAACATGAATTTTTATTCTCCCTTGTCCTGTTCAAACAGTGAATTAAAGGATAGTTTAAAAAGTGACGGAATACAGCAGACAAGAATGTCTTGATAGTTAGTTTGGTTAAAAGCACATGAAGACTCTGGACTTCGCAAATACCACAACCTTATTATTATATCTGACATCCTTCTGTCATTCTTATTTTGTGTCTGACAAGCATCACATGCATGGCCCAAGACAGGTTTAATCTTCCTCACGTTTTCAGTGTCAAAAAACAGTGTCACTGCTCCAGCAGAGCAAAGTGATCCCAGCAGGATAGCAGGCATTCTTAGATCTCTGCTAGCCAGGACCAATTGTGAGCAAAGCTTTGCAGAAACAAAACTAAGTCCTAAATGAGGCCAGACAATGAAGCTGTATTTAAAAAAGAAACAGGAAATCAGGGAGAACTTCCCTCCTCCCAGCAGCAAGCGGGCTTGTGAAGCCCTTTCTTCATGGCAAAGGCCATTTAATGGGGGCTGACTTGGCACTTACAGTATACCTTTCAAGCACAGCTGTAGTTACATTTCTCCAAGACAGGTATTATTCACACCTCAGCAATCCCACTGGAGAGGAGTAAAGTATCTGCCTTGAACCATGCATTTAGCTAAGATCCAGTTTATACAGGTTTCAAGGCTCACAATTTAGCACCTCATTCAACATTTGCATCAGGGCTTCTGTCACTACCAGCCACCTACGCGTAGTCCTGCATCCTCTACAGCTTTCAAGTGGATACAATTTGTACCAAAGACGCAATACACTGTACAGCTGCAAACTGCATAATGTTTCCATCATTAAGTGTTACTTGTTTTCACGTCTTAATTTGCATGCAACAGCCTGGAGTGAACCTTGGGTAGCATTAAGGCATCTCAATTAAACAGGAACAATTTAGTTTAGCTAATCAACCCTATTGTCCCAGTAAGCAAAAAGCTGAGCCACATGTACTGGTCTGGAAGGGAATCACTGGTAGCACAGGTTAGACCTTGAGATCCTGGAGAACAAGTAAAGCTTTTTTTGTCATGAGGCTGTGTAGAGTGGAAGACACGATCCCACAGCAAGTAACTGCTACCTCAACAATTTTTCTTTGGCTTACAGATGAATCACCAGCAAAGCTGGAGCCAATACACATAAGTAGCAATGGATGCTGTTGTTTGAGACAGAAGACTGAATTTCAGATACAGAAGTATAAAACACAGATGGAATTCTGTATGATTAATGACTGTGGTCAGGAATCATGAGAAATCTGTGGGGGAGATCCTAGTGGTTATGGCTGTGTTTCAGTTTCACAGGAGGTTCTGACCCATGATGTGAAGTATTCTTATAATGATAGACTGTGGCAGTAATTTGGTGGTTATGGGGAGGCTTGACAAGACTGGGGGAGAAGTCTGACATACAACAGGAGTAGCTTGTAGGGAGGAACCTGTATATACACACTGGCGAAAAGCAGTTTCAGGTATTGCTGACTTTTTTTTAAGGACTATATAATGGTGAGTGATATTCTTTGTATCAAATCTAATAAATATTTGAGTGTAATAGTCTGTCCTGAATGACCCATCCCATCTCTTGGGTTCTTATGATCATATCATTCTGTATACTAGCCTGTTCTACCTCCCTCCATTATTCTTTTATAAATTTTTCCACAGCACCAGGGATAGAACAACCTCATCAGTACAAAAGGCGCTGATTAATGCACAAAAATAGTAATAAAATAAAAAAATAATGCATCTGTTTAACTGTCTGAATTATTAGTTGAAGTAAAATATTGCTATATTAAAAAAATAAACACAGAAGTACATAAAAGGGTTTTATAAACATTTCCTCTAACCTTCAATAACTCAAGAATTGCTTTTCAAAAAAACCCAAACAAATTGACAAAAAATTTATGCAACCCAACTCACCTCAATTTGAAAGAGTTCCCCAGCACCTTCACAGTCATTGGATGTAATTATGGGGGTATGAATATGCACATATCCATTTTCCTAGAACAGACAGAACAGCAAAGTTAACAAGCTAAAGATACCAAACATCACCCTGAAGGATGACATCAACCAGCACACACAATCAGGCCACCAGCCCCCAGCCAGGACAGCACATGTAGACTCTTGTCCTTACAGGGACAGATGACAAACTAAATGCTACCATGATTTACAAACCAGTGTTTACTACCTGTGTGTTTTCCTCCAGGTTTCATAACCAAAAGAGATTTATATCATTACTATGAGATTCTTTTGCAATGGCCTGTTTCCACGCCATTCCCCTTTCTTCTCACTTCCTCCAGCATTTTTATATTTTTGGACAGTTTCTATCAAATTCACCCCATGACATCAACACTTTGTTTCTTTCAGCTTTTTGGAAGGCAGTGGTCAGGCAAAGGACACTCTTGGTGTGCTGCAGTAAGAGAAGTGATCAAATGTGTTGGATGACAGAAGTCACACACTGGATGAAAGAGTTCTTTAAAACACCCAATCACCAATAAAGTCCTACCTGGCATCTTCTAAGATACTGAAGTCAAGCTGATTTTAAAAGACAGGGTATACTGGGTATACCCTGGCTTGGTCACGTTCTAGGTACCTGCAGAATTGCACATTCATGTAAATAGTTCATAAATCCAGCAGAGGTCTCTGAAACCAGTAAGGCTGAATGAAGAAAGAGCCCCTGTTCTCTGGATTTCTCTGCAGTGCAGCAATAGACTTTTAAAACAGCCGCAACACAATATTCAGTGGATGGATACATCTTAGCTTCACAGCTTTCACCAGAACAATACAATTCAGTCAGCCCCATGAGAGGCCTTGGCCCTTATCACCAGCTCATTAAGGGGCTTGGAGGACAGGACTAGTATTTACTGCCCACTCTGAGAATCAAACCAAAATTAATTTGGAACAAAAACCTCACATGGACATGCAATGCATTTTGTGGGAGTACAGTAACACAACCAAGAGGGAGCAAGGTCCCTGCAGTCAGCTCTAGGCTACCTTGGTTACAGGTGCAAAGACCTTGGCTCCTCACTGGGATGCAGTTATTGCACAGAAGGAAATTTTGGATCCGGAACTAGTGGCTTTGCCTGGAAAAGGAAGTTTCAGTCTACCAGTACAAAATGCAGGCCTCTGACATACTTCCCTGCATATTCAGAGCCCCGCTGGTTACATGGCCTCCCAGCTTTACAGGAGATATTTGAAAAATGCCTAAATCCCTCATACAGTGGTAGTAGTTGTTGTAAAGAAGAACATTTTACACAGAAGATCCCTCACATGCTTTGAGAAGAAATGTAAACTGTACAGATCTGAAATAAGAGAATTCCCTAAAAACTTCTTGGATAACTCCCCTTACAAAAGCTCCTAAAATAATTCAAGTTTCTTTACTGGCTCTCACAAACCTGGAACTTAATGTGCAGAATGGACGTTGCCATTCACAATGCAACTATCTTACTGTGCCTAGGAACAATGTTCCCATCACACATGGACCACAATTCTCAGGAGAAGATTTAAAGAGGACATGTTAGCTTTCAACATCCAAACCAAAAGTACTTGGCACTAGTCATTCATTCCTGGAAATGAACAGGCTACAAAAGAGAGGTTTTTAAAGTTACAGAGAGTCTTTTTTTTAAAGTTACAGAGATAATTTTGTTTATTCACACAGCTCCCCTTATGTTCTTCCACCATTAAGCTCCTTACAGCTTGCAGAGTGGAAATACTCAAATTATACTTTGTAGCTATGGTATGTTCTGACATTGTCAAGTTGGAAATTGCAATATTCTTGGGATGATGCAAGTGGCAATTTTAAGACTTCTTTCCATTAGAAACTGAATAAAACCACAAACATTCCTGGTGCTAGGAGAGTTCTTACACAAACATTTGCAAATATCAGGTCTGGGACCAAACCTTCCTCATTCATTTAAAAACAACTTTAGCGTAGCTGCTGCTGCTAAATTAATGATAGATTCTGCTTTTAAATAGCGTTGTAAACAGGAAGGTATGTGAGAGCCAGAGAAGGGGCTGATTTTGAGAAGCAAAGCCTGAGTAAGAGGGTTTTGTACCGCGGCTGCCTTGGGAGTGCCGGTCTGGAAGCACAAACCGCTGTAGGCATTGCCATCTAGTGGCTCCACACCGGCACAGGCTGACTCCCAACAGAGCTGGCTTCTGTCTTGGGACCAGGCACAATCCCGAAACCAGCAGCTTTACCCCACACGGAATTTCTCTTAAAACAACCACAAAATGCTCCCCCCCCCTTCCCCCACTGAAACCCACAAAAGTCATCTAAACGCAAGCAAGCCTTCTTTGCCACTGCAGCCAACAAAAACCAGTAAACCTGGGACCAGAAATTCATCTTGACCTTTCTAACCTGTTCCTTGGGCCACACTAATTATTATGTATGAATTTTGTCATCAGAATGCTCTGAATATGATTCTATTCTATCTAAAGCCAGCTTATCTAAACTCAAACATGTTTATTTCCAGGAACAGCTTTAAAGAAAGGCTCAGGTGTGCTAGAGGACTTGCTACCTTCTTTTTTCTAGTCACAGATGGTCTCTATGTGACATCTGGCATCAGAGCCAATTTACTGCCCCCCTGCCTGCACAAAGCCTGTGCTGCACCCACAGCTTAAGAGTGACACTTTGAGAAAACACAGGTGGCTCCCACCCATCAGTTTCAAATGCATCAGGAGTCTCCTAAAGTCAGCTAACAGCATCCACACAGATTTGTATTGCAGTAAGAGGCAAGAACTGAGAATAACATGAAGCTCTGAGTCAGCTTGTCTGTGTTCCTGCATCACAGATTTTTCCATGTGGGAGGAGGTTTCTGTCCAAGGACCGTAAGGTCACTGCAGAGGATGGGTTAAACAAGTGCATATTATGCTGTGTTCCACAGACCACACACTCGCAGGCAATTGTACTGCAACTCTGTGAAAGGGATAAATAACAGGAAACGGGTGGAAGGACACTGACAGGCCACAGATGTGCTAACCTGATCATAAGCAAGAGCCTGGCCAAGGCCCAGCCAGGCCCAAGCCTGGAAAGAAAACCACTGTGTGCAAAATCCATACCCTGCAGGCAAGATGTCATGCTCCCTCCCTCCCTCCTAACCTGCTCCCACAAAGCCAGCCTGGGTGGGGTGCTCCACTCCAGAGGCTCGGCACAGAAGGGAGTACCTGGAAGAAGGAGTGGATGCCTGCAGTGGCTTCACTGCGGATGCGCAGAAGGGCGCCCAGCGTGTTGCTCCTGCATCGCAGGTGAGGGAACTGCCGGACATACTCCAGCGGGTGCCTCTCCTTCGCTTTCAGGGGAAACGACTGAAAACAACAAGGAAATCAAAGTAAGAGGATGAGAACTTGGAAGTCCATGCAGTTTTATTGCTATTCATGGAATGCCATCTCTCCCTACTAAAACTCAATCACCATTACAGAGCACAGAAGAACTAGATGCTTTTGCCTATCTTTTCTGGTTATTTTTTGTGTTTTACAATGCTTACAGCAAAGCAAGAGCCATGAACGCAAGAGGAAGTATTAGCATTCTAAGATGCTCCACATTTTGGATGTTGAGCCTCCCTGAAACCCAGCTGTTCACCTCACTGCTGCAACAGCAAGCTGGCCCTGAACGTGCCTGAGGCAGATATGGTTCTTCCAGCTGTACAACCTTGCCAGTTCCATGAACACTCCAATTCACAGCTAAGCCAGACTTACCAGGTAAGCCACCTGCACAGGTAAGTGCTTCAAAACACAAAGGGACAAAGGCAAACACTTAACTGTCACATTTTCCATGGAGAAATGGCTCTGCCCCAGAAACGAGCATTCATGGTGATTCCACGTTTCTCCTTTGATGTGCCCTACAGACACTGCTGACAAATCAAAGTCTGCAGGACCACTCAGACTTAAAGAAAATAGAGTTTCAAGCAGGCTTTGCTGGATACTTGGACCTTTAATAATTGATTTCCAGCAGTCCTACCTCTCCTGCTGAAGTGACATACCCAAATATCACAAGGTCCCACCACACGAATGGTTTCAGCTTGCAGCTCCATGTTTTGCATCCTATGAGGACTTTTGACAAGCTTCCCTTGGACTTCCACTGCACTTCCAAAAGTCAGGTCTCTAAGAAAGCAAGAAAAAACAACAGCTTAGCTAGGTGCTGATACAACCACATTCAGATGAGAGATTCCTGTTAATTTAGCTGGATTACTTAAGATCACAAGAGATGCTGTAACCATAGAGCTCAACTGATGAAATGAAAAATTATTAAAAGGAGAGGTGGGAATGGGAAGAGATTCACAAAGCTATAGAATAATTTAGGACAAGGCAGGAATTCTGTATAAGTGGGGAGAAAAGTGGCAGTTTCTTATTAGAAGGTGAGGACAAATGTGCTTGGTGAGTCCCTGGCACAGGGAAGGAGGCCTAAGCAGACCCCTCCAAGCACTGCTCAGCACATGTGTCAAGCACTGCTCAGCACGTGTGTTTCTCCATTTATTTCAAATGGACCTACTTCTTTTCCAGGCTGGGATCAGCAACCACCTGGAGGCTTTCCAGAGAACTCCCATCATTTATGTGCAGGAACAAAACTTCCTTCTGGGATCGGACAGAGCGGACCCAGCCCTAGAGGTAAAAGAAAAAGATTTGTTATTTTTTGGCAGGAACGCAGTGTGCTCATGCTCTTCTTCCAGCTGAGCTGGACACACCACTTCAGGCCTATTTCAACTTCCTACTGAAATCAAAGTAGTTCTTTCTTTAGAGGCAAAAAAATAATGATAATAAAAAAAAACAAGAGAGAAAAAAAGTTAGTGTCAGATTTTCTTTTGACTTCAAAGTAGAGAAAAACAAATCCTTAGGCAGAGACATCCTTCTGAGGCAGTCTCTGAGAACAGCAAGGATTAATAAGACGTACCTGCATCTTTGGGGAGCTGAGAAGAGAGAAAGCAACGAAATGCTCTGAAGATGTAAAGTGTTTTGGCAAAGTACATATTCCTATCAGTGATGTCCCTTCCAAACTGTTCTTAATAGAGCAGGAGAGGCCAGTATTGCACCAGTCTGCATTACAATACACTCAAGACCATTCTGATGGTTTTCAGTATCAGTTTTGTTGTTGTATCCCTGTAGAAAGGTTCCACTCTTCCAAATCTTCAAATCTGTTCACCAGTGGTTTATGTGTCCTAAACTGCTGGACTGCTAAAACAAGGTTGTAGCCAACAGATTCACATGAAAAACTACATATTCACGCAAAACAAAAATAAAAATTATTGCCTTGGATGTTTCTCCTTTCATCTCAAAATCAGGACTGCTTCACTGAGCTTGTTAGAAAAAAAAAATGTTAAGAAAGGGAAATGTAAATACTTTGTCCAGTTTCATGAAAAGAATTAAACTAATAATACCCAAATTCTTTGCAACAGCAAAACGGCAGAACTGACCAAGTACAGTGCAGGCTAATGTCTTAATTTGAATTTTTTAATGGCATAAAAAATTAAATTAATTAAGGGAAATGTTAAGTCAGTACCAAGGCAGCAAGCAACAGTAATAGCATTCAAAATATAACTCCCATAGTTGCTTCTCAGCTCACCAAAGTAGAGACAAAGCTGGCCTTCAAAGCAAAATTACCTGCTGGGGGTCTTCCCACTCATCTTCTAACAATGTAGAGAACAACCAAAACTAGTGCTGATTAAACAAACAAACTGCCTCTTTTCCAACCAGTTCCATCTTTTTCTTAACTAGTCAAACTGTCCAAGTGCATTAGAGATTTTATACCAGACAAACCTATGCAAATCCTTCTACTTCTGACATCCAGACAGTACAAACCAAGAATTAAACAGCACCAGAAGTAAAGGATGTTATAAGAGCAACTACTAACACAGGCAAAGCATTACACAGGCTTGTGTAACACGCTTTCCATGCTCCATGTAAAAATCATGGAAGATTTAAAAAACATGAACCTAGTGAGTCAGGCAGGGTAAGCCACCCCTGCAAAGTGTTCCACCAAAGGAAGAATTAATGCAAGAAACAAGATTATCTGGGCATCCTCTTATTTGTATGGTGAAAGTAAAAGGTACTTCCTACAGTAACGTGCCTCAAGCTGCTGTGCTTATCCTCTGTATTCCAGGAAAACCCCAGAACACATTATGTATGTTACACTAGAAGCACATTTAATGTACAATGGCAGATATTTTCCCTCTGTTTCCCTCCCCATAAATGCTCCTTAACAAAACACATTAAAAAATGAACAAAGAAACTTATTCAAGAGCTTTTTTTGCCACCTCGTTAAGCTGTTCTGGGATCTATTAAATAAGGAGAGGAGTCTTGCACCCTGCAATAGGAAGCAAGAGCATACCTACAGGCTTGATCTGGAGCAGCAGAGGCTGCAGCAGCAATGTTACGACCACTTCACACCCTACCAGAATGAATGTACAATAAAAGTGACGACGACTGTAATGATTAGACAGCACATTCCAACAACCAGACCATTGCACGGTTGAATTTAAGCCAGACCAGATTCCTAGCCCATTTTAATATAAAACCCCCACATTTTGCCAGAACAGGGGAAGAGCAAAGCAACAAGGGTTGGGAGGACAGAGAAGGGGGAGGAATGACAGTACCGCAAATTTTAGCATCAGTTTATTCTAGCTTGCATTATTCATCAATCTACATCTGAAAAGAACCAACACTGGATGAGCTTCTTCCTACCCTATTAAAATTCACCTGTGTGTGAGTAGGAATAAGAGCATGCTACAAATGGGTTTTTGGTCAGTAGAACCACAGAAAGGCTTGAACTGGAACAGACTTTAAAGGTTATCCAGTTCTAGCCCCAGTGCCTTGGGCAGGGACACCTTCCACCAGGCCAGGTTGCTCCAAGCCCCATCCTGGCCTTCAACATTTCCAGGGATGGGGCAGCTACATCTTCCTTAGGCAATCTGTGCCAGTGCCTCATCCTCCTCACAGTGAGAGATTTTCTTCTTATAACCTCTTTTCAGTTTTATTTAAAACTGTTACCAAGTACCCCAGTCCTTTTCATATTCATCCAGAAATTCTGACAACTGCACAGTTCTGCATTGAAACAAGGACTCCATGTGTGCAACCACTGCTCTGCCTACTCTGTCTGGAAACACCAGAAAACAGGGGAACACACAATCCTGTGCCGAAGAAAAGTGCTCCACAGCTAAAATGCCCGTTCATTCCAGGCTATCTTAGTTCACAAGAGGAACCAAATACAAACGTCAGTGGAAGTGTTATGGATGGTTCTACTGACACTGCTCTAAACCGGGACGCACGTGGCACGAGACCTAAGAAAACACTTTAAAAACAACAGCACACAGGAAACTGCTCGCACTCCGGGACTGAACAGGTGGTAAAGCCAACGTGCTGGAGAGCACATCCAGCACAACCCACCACAGTGACAATGCTCCCCTGCAGGTTCCGAGTGACCCCAAAGCTTCGCTGGCTGCGACACCCGCGACTGTAGCAAGCCCAGCGGGAGAGCACACGGACAGGCTCAGCAAAACGCTCCGCAGCGCTCGCCCGTCCCCCTGCCCTCCGCTCCGGCTCCGTCCGGGCCCTTCCCGGGCAGCGCGTACCTGCACCCTGACCGCCTCCGCCGGCTGCCGCGCCCCCAGCGCTTCGCGCACCCGCAGCCGCACGGCCCGCGGCAGGGAGGCGCACCGCCGGAGGGCCCGCCAGCCGCCGCGGGCTCCCAGCATGGCGAGGCCAGGCGGGCGCTCTCCCCCAGACCCCCGGCCCGAGCCCGGCCGCTCGTTCCCGGCTCCCGCTTCCCGGCTCCCGCTCCGCTCCCGCACGGGCCCACGTGAGTCGGCCTGCCTCCCGCCGCCCCACGTGACCGCCCGCCCAGCCAATGGGAATCGAACGCGCCACGCAGAGCACCGCTTCCGCCGCCCGGGCGCAAGCGGCTTTGGGAAATGTAGTTCCGCCTATGGGGGCACGTGGGGACGGGATCTCCGCGAGTGAGGGGAAAGATACTCCGTGGCCGAAAGAGGGATCCCGTGTTGAGATACAAGGGATCCCCGTGTTATAAATGAGAAGCTTGACTCGGCCAATATTCAAGCAGCAATCAATTTATTAATTAATATGGTAAAATTTGAGCAAACCGCACTGGGTACAGTGGGGGAGTTCTCCCTCCTACTGCACGCTGATAGTAGAGGCTTACAGGTATTTATAGGTGTATTCATATGCTTTCTCAGCAGTTTCTATTCCAAATTGTTACATATATTCATCAGCAGTTTCTATTCTTAATNGTTTCTCCAAGCCCCATCCTGGCCTTCAACATTTCCAGGGATGGGGCAGCTACATCTTCCTTAGGCAATCTGTGCCAGTGCCTCATCCTCCTCACAGTGAGAGATTTTCTTCTTATAACCTCTTTTCAGTTTTATTTAAAACTGTTACCAAGTACCCCAGTCCTTTTCATATTCATCCAGAAATTCTGACAACTGCACAGTTCTGCATTGAAACAAGGACTCCATGTGTGCAACCACTGCTCTGCCTACTCTGTCTGGAAACACCAGAAAACAGGGGAACACACAATCCTGTGCCGAAGAAAAGTGCTCCACAGCTAAAATGCCCGTTCATTCCAGGCTATCTTAGTTCACAAGAGGAACCAAATACAAACGTCAGTGGAAGTGTTATGGATGGTTCTACTGACACTGCTCTAAACCGGGACGCACGTGGCACGAGACCTAAGAAAACACTTTAAAAACAACAGTACACAGGAAACTGCTCGCACTCCGGGACTAAACAGGTGGTAAAGCCAACGTGCTGGAGAGCACATCCAGCACAACCCACCACAGTGACAATGCTCCCCTGCAGGTTCCGAGTGACCCCAAAGCTTCGCTGGCTGCGACACCCGCGACTGTAGCAAGCCCAGCGGGAGAGCACACGGACAGGCTCAGCAAAGCGCTCTGCAGCGCTCGCCCGTCCCCCTGCCCTCCGCTCCGGCTCCGTCCGGGCCCTTCCCGGGCAGCGCGTACCTGCACCCTGACCGCCTCCGCCGGCTGCCGCGCCCCCAGCGCTTCGCGCACCCGCAGCCGCACGGCCCGCGGCAGGGAGGCGCACCGCCGGAGGGCCCGCCAGCCGCCGCGGGCTCCCAGCATGGCGAGGCCAGGCGGGCGCTCTCCCCCAGACCCCCGGCCCGAGCCCGGCCGCTCGTTC